>VDFB02049217.1:130323365-130427226 GCA_007258455.2 Sequoia sempervirens | reverse complement strand
ATGAAGGGGTCACACCATTAGGGACAAGTGAATATGGAGGGACACCATCTACCACAAGTGAATATGGAGGGACACCATCTATCACAAGTAAATATGGTTGGACACCATCCATCGCATCTCAAGTTGAGAGTACTTCATCACTCAGATTTGATGAAGGTATTCCATCATCCCCAAGTGAACCTCAAGGTATGTCTTCTACTCCATCCTTGATCGAAGGTACGCGATCTATCCCACCTCAATTAAATATTGATGAAATTGCTAATGTTGAGATGTATGGGTCTAGGAGAACACCACCTAGAATTTTGCGTAGAAAGCTAAAGTATTTGATTAATATTGATAAGGATATTTTACAGCACATGGAAGGTAAGCTTCCAACACACACTTGTAGAATATATTCTAATAAGATTTGGAAAATCTTCTTTCAAAGGCTAAATGAGACCACAAGATGTCAACTATTTGTTGAAATGATGTGGGGTTTAAAGTATAGAAAAATCATGAAGTCTCTTAGGTTGAGAATAATGAATGCATCAAGTGAAAACACTATTGTGAAGAATCTAATGGATGCTTATAAGAGTGTGGGTAAAACCTCATGCTCCAAGGATAGTAATGTCACCTAACATGTCATTACATCAACTTTTGTAAGCTATCAAACAAACAGAGCTCGTCTCATTAAAAATGCTAGTGAACAAATGAGAATTAGTAGAAAAACTTTATCAAAAGCCATTCAAAGGCGACAAAGAATTGAGGGCATCGATTCAAATGAACTATGGGCATTCTCGAGGAGACTACCACAAAAAGATAAAAAAGGTTGTTGAAGCATTAAGAACACTAATTGAAGAGTATTGGAAGAATAACACAAGGCCATCTATGAATCAAAGGGATGTCATAAGAAGGAGAATCAGTAGTCAGAACCATGAGCCACATCTAAAGCATTTTTTGGATACAACTCAAACCTAATATTTTCATAAATTTCAAAATGATTATCCTCAATTTAGTATTTCTCAAATATTTTTTGAAATAATTAAACCTTTTTATGTCAAGATAAATCACACACGCACTACTTGTTGTTGTAGACTACATATTGAATTCTCTAACCATTATGATATTTATTGTTCTATATGTTTATGGGTAAAAGCACAAAATTATGTCACACTTTATAAAGGAAACGGTCAACGCTGATCCAATTTTTAAACTTGAATCACTAAAAAGTGGCATATATGTTTTGAATTTTGAAATGATGTAAACTAGTAAAATATGTAGTTTTTATATTTTATGTTTGTATTTTAAAAATAAAAAATAAAAAATTAATTTAAACTAGTTTTTTAAAAAATTAAAACTATAATTTTGTTGCTGATAAAATGTTGAAAAATGAAACTGCATGGGATGTCAAACTTTTTCTAGTAAATTTTTTTTTTTACTTTCAATTTTTTTTTGTGTATTTATAACTTGAAATTTTAGTGCATGGATATATTTTTTCCCAATTTTGATAAATATATATTTCTAAATAAATATTAAAATGTGTGTGAATAAAAATAAATTGTTTTCATTGGACGTCAACTTTCATATTCAATATGTATCTAAAATGGGAAAAAATTATACCATCTTAAAATAGATTCTTTTATCTAGTGCATCATATTTTTTTCAATTTTTTTTAATAAGTTTTAGTATTTTTCCTTGACATAGTAATCAACCAAATATTTTGTGTTGATAACCTACTTTTAGTAAATATAAAATATAAAATATAAAAAACAATTAAACTATTAAAATAAATATATTTTTGAAAACTACACCACTTATTGATCTATAAAAGGGTATTTTTATATTTAAAAAAAAATGTTATTTACATTAGCAAGAGTTATTGAAACTTCAAGTTTTTCAAATAATTTTTTTTTTGGTAAATTGGACTCCAAGTGGTGCTCCATACATTTTTAGCCAACAATTTTAGTTGAAAAAGTTGTGGAAGTATCTAACTTAGCTAGAATGAATCTTACTAGATCATATGTTTGACCAAAATTGATTTTTAGTTAGAAATACTTAAATTCAGTTGTGCTGATAAGTTGGTTGAAAGTGTGACACAGCTTTGTGCTTTTACCCTTAGATTTGCATACTAACGATGTTTTTCAAGATTGTTGCATAGAAGCCCCACCAAAATATTCAAGAGAGTTCTTATCAAAAAAATTATGTGAAATAGAGGATGGCCAAATATTCTATAGGACAACATACTTGGATGGTTCATGTGAGTGTTGCAGTGGCTTGCAACAAATGCCACTATGTAAACATGTGGAAAGTAAAGATGAGGTGGGACAGAAACAAGTAGAGTTTGGGAAGTATAAAATAGTGGCATACGTTACAAAATATGGGTCTCAAGCAAAAAGGTGTGATTTGGTTATTCAAAAGATTCCAGTGTATCAGTTTATGTCCATGTTTCGTGACAATATAGTATATGTGTATGCAAGGCATACCCATAGAGCTTGATGGTTGGACACGCAATTCAAGTTATGAAAGGACACCTTTCCAATTGGAAGCATAGTATCAGTGGTTGACTTTGCAGAGAACTACCCTTTATAGGAACAGCGTGAGGTGCAGTCAGAGTATTGCAACTCCACATAAGTTTTGATATTTTTGTACATAGCATTCATTCATGCAGCTGATAGTACAGAGGACCAAAGGAAGGTATTGAAAGAGTATCACTTTTATATTAGTGATGATCGCACACATTCTCCAGAGTTCGTGCAAGATTGCTTCTAGATGTTCTACAATGATTTGGCTTAGAGGGGTATAGCATATAGTCGATATATAATATGGTCAGATAACTATGCAGTGCAGTTTCGAACATGCACATGTTCTACTGGTTGTGCAAGATACATCTCACTATAGGTGTTCAACATATGTGAAAATTTTGTGAGGCTGGGCTTGGAAATGGGGAGCATGATGGTGCAGGAGCATGCATGAAAAGAGCATTAGCATGAGAAGAGTTAAAGTATAAAGACAATGCAAAGTTGACAGATGTAAGATCAATCATCGAGTGGTGTAATGCTTCAATGGGTCTAGGTAATGAAGGTACATCTTCAATTCATATATTTTTTTGTCTGATTGATGATACTAACATTGCACCATATGAGGATTCTTGTACACTAATAGGATCAAGTGAGCTACACTCTTTCCTTAGCTCAAATGCAGGTTCATGGAGTGTCAATACACAAAAGATGGCATGTTTTTTTTCTTCATATACAATGCAAGCCTAGAATTATTGTGAGTCAAGGGAGTGGGTTGAAAAATGGTTGACAAGTTATCTTAGCCCAATTCACATGTATCACCCACCAATGGCATTGGAACTAACACAAATGGAATCATCGGTCGACTTTGACCATATATTAGGTCTAGTTCAACTAGGTAATATATCTACTTGCTTAGTATTTGAAATTCCATATTGTTATCTTACTTTTTACTATATTAGTAATGTTGACTAATTTCAAGAGATTTGTTGCACATATCAATGCAGGGCATGTTTATGCAATTATTGCAGATAAAGACAATGAAGAGGGAACAAACTATTACTTGTGTCATTGTGTTGAGGCCAAAAAGAAATTGGAGGCCCCAGTTATAGATGGAGAAAACATTGAATACCCTACAAGCTTAGTTGTTGTTATTGGAATGTGGCTTAGAAGGTACCCACATAAGAGTGCTAAACATTGGTTGTTTTAGGATTTTGACATGTATCATAAGATTCTTCATTACTCAAACCTTGTCGTGGCATCCAATGTTTGTTTGACCAAATATGAGGGTAGACCTTTGAATAAGACCTTGTGGAAGGTTTGTGACTCTAACCATGAGGCAATACTTGACACAATAAAGAGTAGAGCAGACCCGAATGGTTCGTTGGATTAATTTGTAAGTATATGCACATTGGTTCTTATTAATTTTATACTTGTATGCACATTAATTTGTTTGATGCCAATGCTATCATCTTCTTTTATTTTGCCTATTTGTAAGTAATTTTCTAAACATTGATTAGTGTCCCCTTGCAGAAAATGCAGATTTATGAGCCATCCAAGAGAATCTCAGCCAGAAAAGCAATGCAACGTCCTTATTTTGATGATCTTGATAAATCTCAATTATGATTTTAAGCCATTACAAAAGTGCATGCAAAGCTTGGTGAAGGAATTTCAAGTTATTCATTTGAAGTTAGCCTTATCATGAGCACCTATGATGTAGACATTATAAGAGCATCTCAAATTTCAAGTTATTATATTCATGAGAGGTGTTGTGTGCAATAGGTATCTTGGAACTCCCAGTGAAGATGTATGACCAGGATTGACTAAGTTAAGAGACTAGTATACCTATCTATAAGTGCCTTCCATCTATTTTCATTTCATTTCCATTTTGGATGCTCTTTCTTTTTCTTCTTTTACTTTTCCTATTTGTAAGTAACCTACTAAACATTGATTAGTGTCCCCTTGCAAAAAATCCATATTTATGAGCCATCCAAGAGAATCTCATCCAGAAAATCAATGCAACATCCTTATTTTGATGATCTTGATAAATCTCAATTCTTATTTGAAGCCATTATAAAAGAGTGTGTGAAGCTTTGCAAGGGAATTTCAAGTTACTCATTTGAAGTTAGCCTCATAATGAGCACCTATGATGTAGACATTATAAGAGAATCTCAAATGTATGAGTGACATTGAAAAATATCCATGAGAATAGAGTGCCTAAGACATTGTAATGAAATTTACTGAAATAATGAAATTTGGTACAGGGTCACCAAGGTTATTGAGCAAATTTGGTTCATGGAAGCCTTAAGTTAGTTTTGAGTTTTGAGTTTTTTCAATTCAATAAGGTCATATTAGACCAATTTATAATGTAATAAGTCATGTTAGTTGGTTTTTGGGTCATTTTGGAGTTCATGTTGCATATTTTTCAAAATGATGTATAATTGCAAAACTTGAAAATTTGTCAATGTGAAAAAAGTGCAAAAAAATGTAAACTTGAAGTGATTCTGATAGCAATACAAGGAAGCAATCAACTCACTTCCACAATAGAAAAGGATTCCAACCTCCTTCCTTCCCTCAAAACTCAATCTTGGCTTATTTTCAACTTTGCACCTATAGAAGTTGAGAAAGCCAACTTCACAGACCCCGAAGATCACCTGCATGCAAATAACCTATCACAGAAAGGAAGAGATGGAGACAAAAAAGAAAGGGTGCTCTGCAAGCTTCAAGAGAGATTGCATTGACTGAATTGAAATAATTACAAAGATCAATCCTTAAAAGGAGATCATGCAAAACTTAAAAGTAACTCTAATAGGTAGACATTTAATAATTAATAGAATTATTAAATATCACAATATGCAAACTAAAGTGAAATCTTAAGAGAGGAATAAAGGTAACTTAATTAACATAATTAAGTTAAAACCTTTACTCTAACACCCCCGCATAAGATGAGGAAAAGTGCAGCTACAAACATGTGCAAGAAAGCAAAGTTAACTACAATGCATGAAAGAAAACAAGGGTCCCAGAAACTAGGCCTGATGAGGTACCCGAATACAACCAAATCTCTGTAAAGTGGAGAAATAGAGAAAATCTCATGGGAAAAACTCTACTCCAAAAAGAGATGAAAGACATGAAGAACATCACTGAAGCAGAAGAAGCTGCAAACAATTGTTAAAAGATGACTGTTATGGTGCTAAAGAACCTCCTCTGAAGATAGGATGATCATGATCAAGAAGAAAACAATCTGCATTTATTCCCCCAATGACACTACTCGAATCAGATGGAAAACAAAGGCAAACACCTAGAATGAAGATACAGATGGCACAAGTACCAATAGTCTAAAAAACACTGATCAATTGAGGATGGAAGATTCCTTCCAAAGCAAAACCAAGGAAGCATTAGCACGAACAGTATAATACCCCCCCATAATGCTGACTGGGAGAGCCTGATAGATCCACTGAAATGTTGTGTAACACCCTGTAGTGCAAGAAGGAGAAGAAATAACATCTCGAAGTGCACAAGAAAGCACCTGCAACTGAAAAAGTGGTGTGCAAAACAAAGCATGCATGCATAAAGCTGGAATAATATGGATTCACTATTGTCGTGGAGGGACACTCACTGGACAAAGGTGTGATGGCAAAAAAAAAGGAACCACACAACCCCCCCATGGCACTTTATAATACAATGCAAGTATAAAATATGGCACAAACTTATGTGCAAAATCTCCAAAATACATGTACAATAGTGTGGCACTTTATCTCAGTGCGTTTACATAGAAAATATTGCTTACAAATTATGCTCAAAATGCCCACAAAGGATAGAAAATTGGAAATACATGAAGAACAGCCAAAAACGAAGCATCCCATGCAAACGAGAAGTTCCCAAGAGCTAATATGTCCAGGTAATTCACCAAAGTGTGAAAACACAGAAAACTGAATAAAATATACCTAGAGTGAAATCTAGAAAAATTTCATGGATGGAACTAAAGAGCTCTGAAATATGGTTCCAACGCAGCTAAGATTGCGAAAAATGGAGAAACTGGTCAAAAGTTACGAGCTCGGGACTAAAAAATAGCTCATTTGACTCAACCAGCTGTAGAATGCACTAACAGAAAAATGAAGTGATGAGACCCACACCTCTGGAAATTTGACAAAATCATCTTTTCGATGATATCTCGTTTGCAAAAAATGATATCGTATGCCCAAGTTATGACCTCTGGAAGAAAACAGCTCCAAAGGAGGAAAAACACAGTGTTGGATTAAATTTGATGATCAAACGGTCGTCGCAGCAAAAATCCAGGCCTAAATTTCACAGCCAAATGGTCATCGACAGATTTGCATAACTGGCCTTATTACAAAAAAAATTATTTTTATAAAAAAAATTACATATATATTTTTTTGAAAAAAAATATATAAAAAACTAAATATTTAAAAATATTTTTAAAAAAT
This sequence comes from Sequoia sempervirens, assembly GCA_007258455.2. Lineage (NCBI taxonomy): Eukaryota > Viridiplantae > Streptophyta > Pinopsida > Cupressales > Cupressaceae > Sequoia > Sequoia sempervirens. Next base: position 130,420,286 of record VDFB02049217.1, on the reverse strand, counting down.
TGAGAGCCCACGATGGGGCCCATGGGAGCCACCACCTACCATGGTGGCGGGGGCGGTACCCCTATAGTACCATAGTCGCAGAGAGGGCCCGAGGGCCCCGCCACCCGGTGGCAGTACCCTCGAAAACCTCTTAAGAAAAAATTAAAATACAAACTTTTCTTTTAAAAACGCGCTTTTCTTTTAAGTTTTTTCAAAAACCTTTTTAATGATTTTTTTCAAAAAAAAAAATTTTGAATATATTTTTTAAAAAATTGCAGAAAAAATCAAATGATTTTTTTTTAAAATATCACCTCGAAATGCGTACAGACAGCGAACAAGGTCGTACGGGTAAAAAAATTCCTCATAAATCAACTAGACCAAATATAGGCATGTTTACAGTCGATCTTTAAGTTTTTGGCCACTCCGAACGCAACGGTGAGGTCTGTTTGGGTTCAAAATGCTCCCAAAAATCAAGCACCCCTGGATTAAGCCTTCTTCAACATACATCAAACCCTCCTAAGAGTCTTTTGGATCAGCTTTCACAAAATAAGCAACCCCCTTTATTCTTCCTATCACACACAAACCACCATTGGACAGCATTAACTAGTCTTCCAAACCACCAATTCCTCCACTTTTAGGGCATGATAAGCTCTCTAACATAACAAACCCCAAAACCCTCTTCTTTCACAAGTTAGGCAATGATTTATTGAAAACCCATACTCCAAACCTTCCCACAACCAACCAAATTCTAAAACGCCTTCAAAAAGGTCTACACAAGCTTAAAAGTTCAAGAGATATCGCTGCCCCCAAATATTTCTTCAAACCCTAGCACTAAACCACCATTTTCCACTCAAAAATGCACCATTTGACATCTAGGGAATCACCTAAAAACCCTCTATTTGCCTCCCTTGCACACATGTTTTATTACCCTAACTAAGCCTTTCCATCAAGTTACATAAACATACAGTGGGTGGAAGGCTTAATATAACATTTTAATGCACTCAAAACCCTTAAAATAGGGTATACAGACCGACACTTAGTAATTGGCTTTTAAAATGCACAAAATCAATTGAAATCCAACCAAACAAAAATGGAAATGGAGTTAAGTCTACTGCCCACCTAATTCTATCAATAAAATAGCACAATCGCTCTGAGCTATGTTCAACCAGCTCGATCCCTTAAGGGTCCAAAGTGCAAAAGGGCATAAATCTTTGACGGGGTATTACACAGAAACTATGGTGCTTACAAAATCTCTGTTTAAACCTACGAGATCATGTTGAGCCCCTTTACAATAGCCTCTATCAATTTTTGTTATCTCAGAGTGGTTTTCATGTGGTGTCTAGTTTTCACTTGATGGAAAAAGTGTCAAATGCAAGTGGTGCAACTTTCATTTTGCAACTCGTGTGACCAAACAGACTATTCTAATGCATCTAAATAAGTATTTTTATGCTAGACATGGTCTTCTTTCACACCCAAACATGCGGAATTGCTCTGAGCTATGTTCAACCAAATCAATCCCTTAAAGGTCCAAAGTGCAAAATGGCTGCAAATTTCAGCATGTTGTTACTTAGATACCATGATGCTTGGAAACTTCTCGTCTGATCCTACAAGATCATGTTGGGCCCTTCTACAATAATCTCTCTTAGTTTTTTTTATCTCAGAGTGGTTTTTCTGTGGTAAATCCAGTTTTCACTTAATAGAAAAAGTGTCAAATACAAGCAATGCAAAGTTGCAAAGTGGTGTAACTTTCGTTCTACAACTCGTGTGACCAAACAAATTATTCCAATGCATCTAAATAGGTATTTTTATGCTATTCATGGTCTTCTTTCACACCCAAACATGTGAAATCACTCCGAACTACATTCAATCAGATCGATCCCTTAAGGGTCCAAAGTGAAAAATGGCTACAAACTTCAGCATGTTGTTACTCAGATATCATAATCAAACAAACTATTCCAACACATTTGAATGGGTATTTTTACACTAGTACTGGACCTCTTTCACACCCAAACACACAGAATCACTCTAAGCTATGCTCAACAAGATCAATCCCTTAAGGGTCCAAAGTGCAAAATGGCTGCAAACTTCAACATGTTATTACTCAAATACCATGATGCTTAGAAATTTCTCCTCTAATCCTAAGGGATTGTGTTGGGCCCCTCTACAAAAACCTCTCTTGGTTTTTGCTATCTTGGAGGCATTTTCCCATAGTGGCAAATTTTCACTTAGAGAAAAAGTTGTCAAATGCAAGTAGTTGAAAGTTGCAAAGTGGTGCAACTTTCGTTCTACAACTTGTGTGACCAAACAAATTGTTCCAATGTGTTTGAATGGGTACGTTTACACCATACATGGTTCTCTTTTGCACCCAAACATGCAGAATCGCTATGAGCTACATTCAACTAGATCGATCCCTTAAGGGTCCAAAGTACAAAAGGGAAGCAATCTTTGATAGGCTATTACTTAGAAACCGTGACACTTATGAACTCTTCATCTGAGCCTATGGGATTATGTTGGGCCCCTCTACAATAACCTCTCTCAATTTTTGTTATCTTAGATTCATTTTCCTGTGGTGTCCAATTTTCACTTAATGGAAAAAGTGTCAAATGTAAGCAGTGTAAAGTTGCAAAGTGGTGCAACTTTCGTTTTGCAATTTATGTAACCAAAAGAAATTCTCCAATGCATCCTGATAGGTACTTTTACACTAGGCATGGTCCTCTTTCACACCCAAACACACAAAATTGCTCTGAGCTACATTCAACCGGCTTGATCCCTTATGATGGCATGCAAAACAATCAAAAAGAGAAACATACACACAACAGTTGAGAAGTCTGATTTTTCCACACAAAAAGCCTATGATCATTGGAAACTCAAAGTTAGTGGTTTTTTAAGAGTTTGAAGGAGAATATCAATCAAATATCTATGTTTCTTTGTTAATTTATGTGCATTTTCTTCATTTCCACCCTATGTACGGGTCTGTACAATAGGAGTTTTCTCTAAGATGATCTGAATTTATTGTAGAATGGTTTTAGCTTTGATTAGAATCCATTCTTGTGGTATTCTATTAAGTTCCAAGCAATTTAGAGGTAGATTTATGAAACAGGTTTGAACTTGCTCATACAAGGGTTTGAGTGTAATATGTTGAAATAGGTCATTCCACCTATTATTCAAGCTATGTCTCAGTGGAATCGACCTGATGTAAGTAGAATAAGGAGTAGGAATAAGAAAATAGCATTGGTGAAGGCATCAGAAGAGATTACTAACATTGCCCCTATTGAAAATTCAGAATTTAGGCCTTAAAAGCAAGGCTAAAAGAAGTGAAAAGAAGAAATTACTTGAGAATAAGTTAGAATAGGTTGAATATAGAGTGAGGTTGTGGAGTTTGATTTGTTCAAAAGGTATTCAAGCACAAGGGAGGTCAAAATTATGTTATGGCATGATGCCCTAGTTGGGAAAAGAGGGGTTTTCAATAAAAAAGAGAGGTTTGAGGGAGTAAAAGTGGGTAAAGTCAGGGGCGGCATAATTTGGTGGTCAATTAAGTTTTTGTAAACAGAATGAAGAGTGTTGGAAGAGGTTCTGAGGTTGTATGAGATTCAGGTTTGGGTTCGAGGGTTTGGTTCACCAGTTTGGCCAAAAAAATTTGGAGGGGGGTTTGGTTCATTTTGGGTTCATTAGTACAAAAAACATGTAAAAACAATATATATATATATATATATGCAGCCTAGAAGCATGAATTAGGATTAGAATATCACATTACATCATATAAACAACAAAACCACCATAAAATTGAATGTCATTTAAAACATGCATGATAAATATTCATCATTGAAACGTGAATTGTGGTAGCTTGATCTATACACAGTCTATTGATGCCAGGGTTCAATTTGTGTGATTTTGAAAAAAGAAGCCAACTAAGTAGAGTTATCAACATTCTTCAGAAATCATAAGAATTTGTTTAGTACACTAGCCATTTTGATGTCTTTTTGCAGTCTTAAACATTATTTTGAATCATTGTTACATTGCTCTTGAGAGTGGTAGCTTAATATAGCTCCACAATACAAAATTTGGTTTACTTGTGTAGTGTAACAATGACATAGGAAAATTTTTCTTTGCAAGAACTAAAGGGTGACTGCACAATTGAAGTGTATAAACACATCTTTTTGTAATATCAAGGATACTTTTTGAAATCTTTTTATGAATCTCTTCATGGAATACCAATTGAAAATATGTTTTTTGCTTTTACATAAAGTTGTTTAGCATCAATCAATTAATATTCAATACAAACCATGAAGGATAGTAATGATCAATGTTAGGGCTAACCAATTAATAAGTATACACGTGAATAAGTCAAGAATGTACATGTGAATAAGGGAAGCACAAATACTCAAAAACACATAAGCCTTGAAGTATACACACGAATTCATGTAGTATATGCAAATTAATACAAAGTATATGCACAAATACAAGGTATATGCATGAAAACACGTAAGTCACACAGTATACATTAGAACACATGTAAGTTACAAAGTATACACATAAGTTATAAAGTATACACTTGAATACACATAACTCATATCTATTGAACCATGAATTTATAATGCAAATATGGACACCATCAATAAAAAAAGATTTGTATTAACCAAATAACCATGTGCGCATACATCAATATATGTCGATATAAGTATAAAATATAGACCTATACAAAATAGCCATATAAGCTTACGAGAATGACGTATAGGCATACAATGTCAAATATATCCAATACAAAATATGTACAAAACTACCATGTAGGCATACAACAAAGGGCTCTAAAATCAAAAGTCATTGCTCTCCATGCTCTGGAAATAAATTATTTCCCTTTGCTTGTCAATCGGATGGTGATAGGTTTGTCACTCATTCGCGTTGCGCTCGAAGAGTGCTCCTCCTGCTCCTAGTGTTTAGTTTTTGGTGAAGTTTTAACTGTTACAATAAGAAACTTAAAGACATTAATATATAGAAATTATATTATAAAAAATGATATATTTAACAAAATAATCACTTACCACCATCTCATGATCACTCTCCACAAAGGAAATATTCACACGCCCATGCTGAGGCATGCTTAAGCCCTATATAAACCATCCAAATAGAAATTAAACTATGAATCAACAATGGTTTGATTTTTCACTAACTAACATCTATAACAACGAATGTAAATTGAAATTTAGTAATTTTTCTCATACATCCCCTATCAAATCCATCAACGATTCTATAATAGATGAAACACTGATCTCCATTGCCCTCGTCACATTCAGAGATGTTTGCAACATCTAAAAATAAAACAACAAATTATTCAATCACAAAAACTACAATAGCGATCCACGTCATGACTTATAATGTATGATATAATGAACAAAATTTTGAGTACTTATTAAACTATATATTTTTTACTATCATGCTTACTATTTTCCCTATCCATCTCTTGTTCAAAAGCACATGTTTTTAGGATTTTACCCATAGCAACAAGCTGCTGAACCATTTGATAAAATGCTTTCATAGACATGTACGATAACTATGGTGGCATACAGAAGGCAGTGAACTGTTTGAACAAATTCCTCAAAGAAATGGGTTCTCATGGTGATGGAATGTCATTACAAACAAATGCATGTCATGGCATTCCATCACCATAAGACCGCATTTCTTTCAAGCATTTTTTAGATAGTTCATTTCCTTCTCTATTGTATTATTCCTTACTATTATGCTTTGATAGAAATTTTTCCAAGCATCCATAGTTTGTTGGAAAGCACCTATTTTAGGCTTTTAGCCATAGAAGCAAGGAAGTGAGTAGTTTGATAAAATGTTGTGTTACACATGTATGGAAAATGTGGTATCATAGAAAAGGTGATGAGATGTTTGAAGAAATTCCTCGAAGAAATTTCGTCTCATGGTAATGGAATGGCATTCCATCACCATGAGACCACATTTCTTTGAGGCATTTTTCAACTTACTAACTGCCTTTTCTGTGATATTGCTTACTATTATGCTTTGATAGATTTTTTCCAAGCATTCATAGTTTGTTGGAAAGCACCTTTTTTAATATTTAATCCATAGCAGTGAGGAAGTGAATTGTTTGATAAAATGCTTTGGTAGACATTGTAAGCGGAAGAATGGGGAAAACAAGTTAAACAATGCATCTACGCTTCTAAATAGGACATTGCATCTAAGATTTAAATAATTTAAACTAATTTAAACTACAAATCTTCAGAAATCTATCCTATTTCTCTCTAACTCTAAAGATTTCTCTAATCTACTTAGCTCTCAGATTTGTAAGCTAATTAAACTATTGAAATGACATTTAGAGAATGAGAAATGAACTAATTCTATTTCCTATGTGATTAAATATGCAAATCTATTGTAATGGTAGCCATGAATGCAAATGTTGGATGCTTGATTGTTGCTTGATGGATGCTGGATGAATGCTTGAATGCTTGAATTCTTGGATGCTTGAATGCTTGGAAAACCTGCAAAGTAAGATTACACAAATTGGGATCCATTTCCTGTAGCCAAAGAGTTGTATTTATAGCTTTCACGGCAGCACATTTGCACAGGGATACGGGATAAGGGGCTGTGATTCAATCTGGAGAATTGAAAGGCATAGGATGAGAAGGTGGAGCTGATCATGAAGGCTTGTCCCTCCCCATGAAAACACCAGGAAAGATGAGAGGGAGGATTGATGGAAGAAGATTGAGAGGACTTCCTGCAAGTTTGTCCCTGAAGCTCTTCCCGTGAATGAAAGTTGTATTAATTAGATTTAAAAAATCTAATTTTATTGGTGAGTGAATAGTGTAAATGATTTATGCATAAATTTAAATAAATTTAATTTATTTAAATTTAGCAAAAGAGGAATAAATAATTTAATAAATCAAACTATAGGATTTGTTTATTAAATTAAAATAAAAGGAAAGTGATAATTAAATAAAAGATTTTAGATATCTTTATTTAATTAAGAAGAAATGTGATGAGATAATCTAAATAACATAACTTATTTAATTTTGTGTATTTAATTTGTGGTAGAAATATAAAAGAAGCAATAATGATAATAATTAAATAAAACAAAGTTTTTAATTTTGTTTATTTGATTAAGAGAGAAATAATGTGATGATAATAATTAAATAAAACAAAGTTTTTAATTTTGTTTATTTAATCAGGAGAGAAATAGAAGAATTAATAATGAACTTAATATAAATAAATATTTCTATTTATTTACTAAGTAGATGAATTTAAGATAAATTAATCAAATAAGTCGTATTTAATTAATTAGATTCTCTAGACCATTTTTAGGTGTCTACATTTTGCCCCTCTTTGAAGTGATGGGTTTACACATTGCTTCAAAGAATGATTTTGCCTCAGCTGCCAGTATTGACGAAAAGTTTAAAATATGCCCCTGATTTGCCCCAGATGTTGGATTTTGGAATGATAGCGATATATGCCCCCTCGGGAGATAAATTGATGAATTTTAGATTTTTTTATGATTTTTCAAGAATATTGATTTTTTCTAATGATTTGATGATGAATTAGTGAAAAAAAATTTATCTCTCGATAAAATTGTCCAAAAAAAATGCCCCTGTGATAGATAAGAATTAAATCCTCAAGAGAAAAAATAAATTAATCTCATGAAAATCCCTATAAAAGCTCAAAAGGTCATTTTCAAAAGTCATTTGTGCATTTGACTTTGACAATCTTGTGATAGAGACCCTCAGAGTGCTAGAGCTTTAGGATGTCGATCCCTTACCACACCCACCGACTCGAGCGTGTGCGACGTCACCAGCGTCCGGCCGACTATGGACCTTCGGTATGTACCCCAAATCCTCCTCGTATTTTGTGCCCATTGTTTGTGTCTTTTTGCATGTTTTTTTAGTGTTTTAGTGCGCGGCGGACGCGGTTTAGCGTGTCCGTGATCTGTTGTAGCGCGCCATAGTTTTAGCGCACCCATAGAAATTTGTAGCGCATCCATAGTTTAGTGTAGCACGTCATAGTTTTAGCACACAGGGTTAAATCTGTAGCGCGTCCGTGGGATTTTATAGCACGCTGGACTTTTTAGCGCGTTGGGTTGTTTTTGCAGTGCTTCAATAGGATTTTGTAGCGCACCAGACTTTTTAGCATTCTAGGTTGATTTTGTAGCGCTTCAATAAGTTTTTGTAGTGCTTGAAGGTATAGATTGATGAAAATTGTGCATTTTGATTTTTGTCGATTTGTTGTTGATTCCATCTATTTTAGTTTGATCTTGACTAAAATATATGGTAAACGATCTCATGATGAGCGAGATCTATTGATTGATAATAATTACCCTCATGATAGGCAAGGAATAATTAAACTTTCTGAAGAAATGAACTTGATTGATAGATAAGGGTTCCTTGATAAATTGATAGTTTGATAGGTAAAGCACAATTTTTGAAAATTTGACGACCTCCTAATGTTTGATATTCTGATTAAAATGTTCTCTTTGTATGACAATAGGATCATTTAGATGTTATCCAGGTGCGAGAGCAGTTCCCTTGGCCATTTGATATGATACTGCGACTTTCACTAGATGAGAGACAGCATATTGCCGATTGCGGTTTAGTGACATTACTTGATATGCCCCATATTAGACTTAATAGGGGTCTATTGACAGCCTTAGCGGAGCAGTGGCATAGTGACCACAATACCTTCCACTTACCTACTGGCGAGATGACTGTGATGTCAGAGGATGTATGGCGTATTCTTCGCATTCCTTTTGTTGGGGAGATTGTTGTGCATGATTCAGAGGAGGTTGGTGGTGTAGAGGCTATGCGGAGAGTCTTTTAGGATCCCCATATTGCGGGAGAGTGGATTCCATGGGTAGAGATGCATGATTCATATGCTCCACTTCCTTCAGTTTTGGCCGGCTTTATTGGTGGATTCCTTTGTCCTGATAAGAGGTTAAAGGGTCTATCTCTCGGATGGGGTCGGGTATTAGAGGGTCTGGTGGCCCACAGGATGAGATATGCTTGGGGCATGTGTATGCTTGCCCAGTTATATCATGATTTACACTAGATTGTGTACCTTGGAGGCAGCAGTTTATCGACAGGGGCTACACTTCTTTAGGTATGGGCATGGGAGCATATTGCTGTTACGCGTCCCGTGCCAGTGTTAGCGAGACCAACACCGAGGCCTTATGTGTTTCGGTATAGAGGCAGGCCTACCCAGCATATGATGGGTAAGCTAGATTATTGGAGGCGGATTATTGATGATGTGGAGGCAGTGACCTGGCGTCCCTATTTGGATTGTGATGACTAGGATGATGATGATATTGAGTTGGGGTTCTTGTCCGATTCGATGTATTTGATCGGGAAGAGCTCCAGGATATTAGAGCGATTCCTGTTTCGTCGCGTCTACAGGTATTATGGTATTGTTCAGTGCATGCCATAGGGAGTAGCACATTACGGACGACGACGGATAGATGTTAGTGATTGGGGTCCTAGTTTGCCTTATGGGGCACTTGTTGAGGGTTATCGTGCTTTACAGCCATCAGCATGGGATATCCGACGGGACATTGTCGAGGCACTGGTTACTCCTGAGTATGGAGAGTACTTGGCTCTACACCCTCCTCCACGTATTACTATTCCGGATGAGCCAGTACCAGCACCAGCGACAGCACCAACAGGGGGTGGTCAGGTTGGTCAGAGATGGGGGAGAGATGATGATAGTGAGAGTAGTAGTGATGATGACAGTGAGAGCAGCGAGGAGAGCAATGATGATGATGGCGGAGATGGGGGGAGACCGAGTGTAGCAAGTACTATAGAGCCATCTACCAGTGCGCCTCGTAAGAGGCAGGCTGTTGCTTCTTCGTCGGCAGAGCGATCAGAGGTTGCAGGTTTACAGGTGCAGGTTCAGACCTTACAGGGATAGCTAGCACAGGTGCAGGGATTACTAGCATAGACACATGCTCAGATGCATGCACAGCTAGCTACTACACAAACACAGATTACCTCTCTGATTGGTGAGAGAGATGAGGCTCTACAGGCAGCAGTGACCACACAGGCTCAGCTAGCAGGTGTACGAGCATAGTTGACCATTGCCCAGGCACAGATCACAGGCTTGACTGTAGAGCGAGACACTATTAGACGAGTTGCAGAGATAGCACAGGCTACTGCAAAGAGATTGCAGAGAGTGGCAGATGGGACGTCTGTGGTAGATTATATGTGAGAGGCCATGCGGGTAGGTTCCAAGATTGAGTTTTACAGGAGCTGCTATCATGAGTTTTTCCCCCCAGAGCAGAGAGTCAATTATGCCCAGTCTCACTCAAAGAGGACTCGTTCGAGGACAGTGAGTAGAGGCGTGACACAGCCTCTTCCGAGAGATCTGAGAGATCTGAGAGATCCTGGGACATCTGGTGGTGGTCCTAATACTGGCGCGAGACCTACTCCTTCTGGTGCAAGTACCACTTGATATCAGTTGTGTACCTTTTTGAGAGATATATACAGCCCTTTTTGACATAATGTTATTTTCATCCTTTTTAGACTTCATTGTATACTTGACATTTGATGAGATATATATGTGCAACGGTTTGATTGATCTATGATGTGTTCTACATGATTTATGTGATGGATGCATTGATTTTATGATAGATTCTACATGATTGATGTGATGGATGCATTTTAATTTTTATGTTTTATGATGATTTATTGTACTAGCTTGTATGGATGCATTAATGATGATATGATATGATATTGATGATGTATTTCTTTTCTTAATGAGATGCAATGTAAGATAAATAAAATGTGATGTAAATGAATGATGAATGAAATGATAATGGATATGAATGATTTTATATAATGAAATGTAAATGAATGATGTACTAATGAAAATGTAATGATGTACAAATGAAATGTAATGATGTATGATGAAAATGTAATGATGTATAATGAAAATGTAATGATGTATAATGAAAATGTAATGATGTATGATATATAAATGAGGTGTAAATGAAATGATAGTGGATAAAATGTAGTATAGAATGAGATATAAATGAAAATGTAATGATGTATGAATGAAAATGTAATGAAATAATGGATGGAAGGAATGGATAAAATGGAATGGAATGAGATGGAATGGATAAAGGAATGGAATAATGGAAGGAATGGATAATGGACAATGTAATGCATGATAACATAACGCGGTATATGATGCCACCAAATGTTTATTTAAACCGCGATGATGAAGAAATGATTTTTATATGCATGTCATTATGAAAATTGTATGTGTCAAGTATACTCAATCTTTAATAAGAAAAGATAACATTATTTGCAAATGAGTCTGTGTAACTTGTGTAACCAATACTCTACAGATGTATTATTATGAATGCAATCTATGTTTACCATGCAAACCTATTTTATCAATGCAAACCTATTTTATCAATGCAAACCTAAGTGTCATTTCAATAATCCTTTTATTCTGCTTTGTATCATCACTGAGCTTTTTATTTTTAAAATGTTGAAATAAAATACAAGCATCAATGATATGAGATAGACCAATGATGACCTAAGTATTTCTTTCATGATATTTGATATTGCAAGCGAACACAAGCATCAAGGTATAAGATAGACCAATAATGACCTGAGCATTTCTTGCGTAAATAGACAAGAATTAATCATTTTCTTAAGTGAATCAGAATGTCATCCATGATACTTGGTAGAGCACTTCCCGCGACAATTCACAAAATAATAATGACTAACTCACAAACAGCAAACAAAGAAAAGGTATCATTCTCCTTCCTTGCTTCTCTAGTTCAATACATCATTGAGTAGCTCCAAAGAAATGATAAGCACATGATAAAAATCACAACAATTTAAATTCTACTTAATGTATTTTCAAATCATTATTCAGATTAGATCATCAGTGTTGAAATGATTGTGCGAATGTTTGCATGATATTTCTAGACTTTTGACCAAATGAGGTAACCTAAAGACCTATCCTAGGGGTCTCGGGGACTGATCAAATATTAGTCTTGCCTACGTTATACATGCAGAGACCACATAGTTCGACTGACACAGACTCCACTTTTAATTGATGTAGACTCTATTTTTGTGTTTTCGATTTTATGAATGTTTTTGCATGGATTTTCTTATTTTCTGATATTTTGGATTTTTGCATTTCTGATGTTTTGGGATTTTTGATTTTCTGATGTTTTTGGATTTTGATTTTCTGATGTTTTTGGATTTTTTATTTTCTAATGTTTTTGGATTTTGATTTTCTGATGTTTTTGGATTTTGATTTCCTGATGTTTTTGGATTTTTGCAAGTATTGTCACTTGTTGTTGTTATGTTTGACTGCCTTTCCATTTAAGCTGAAAATCCATTGTACCAAATAATACTAGGATGTTGCCCCCAAGCTAGGGTAAAACATGATATCTCTACACTGATATGGATAGTGATAATGATTATCCCAAATGATGGACAGAAATGATCCGAAAGGAAACAATCGTGACAAAACTGTATCTAAATAGATAGAAGAGCTGGTGAAAATCACAAGTAGCGCATGTTTGCCAAGTTTTCGTCACTTGTTTTTATTGCGTCCTTTTTCTGTTTCTTTTGTATATTTTTATTTTTTTTTATTTTTCTTGTTTTTCCGCCGTCATGACGCCTGTTTGCTAGGTTTTCATCAAGACAACTTTATTGACCATGCACTAGGTATCCTCAAGTAGAGAATCGCCTGAGATGAATGTTGTTCATGGGTTCCTCCAACATGTCTCTTTCTGGTGTAGACAGTCGATACGCTCCTGATCCATAGGCTGATATGATGACATAAGGCCCTATCTAGTTAGGTTCAAACTTTCCCTTCTTTTCTCTGTCTGCTTGATTTCTAGGGTTTTCCCGTAGGACCAAGTCTCTAATCTGGAAGACTCTAGGCTTAACCCTACGATTATAGTTCCTAGACATTCTTTGTTGATAGGTTGTCAAATGATTGATAGCTTGTTGTCGTCGTTCATCAAGTAGTTCTAATTCTTGAAGTCTAGACATCCTATAATCTTCATCTGAAATGAGTCCCTTTAGTGAAACTCAAAGGGATGGAATTTCTACCTCGATAGGTAATATTGCTTCTGATCCATAAACAAGAGTATATGGTGTAGCTCCTGTTGGTGTTCTGATGCTAGTCCTGTAAGCCCAAAGAGCAGGGTTAAGCTGAACATGCCAATCACGCCCTACCTCATTTATAGTCTTCTTGAGAATCTTGAGGATTGTTTTGTTTAAAGCTTCAGCCTATCCATTACCTTGAGGGTAATACGGGGTTGAAAAGCGATGTTGAATGTGGAATTTTTCACACAGCTCTTGGACGTCTTGGTTCTTAAAAGTCCTGCCATTATCTGTGATGATTGACTAGGGTATCCCATATCTACAAATGAGATAATTAAGTATGAAAGATGATATTTGCTTCCCAGTGATTGTGGTTAAGGGAACCGCCTCCACCCATTTTGTAAAATCTTCTGTTGCTGTGATAATGAACTTGTGTCCATTAGATGAAGATGGGTTTATTTTCCCTACCAAGTCCAATCCCCACTGACAGAAAGGCCATGTAGTTGCAAATGGATGGAGCTCCTGTGCTGGTGCATGTATAAGGTTGCCATGAATTTGACATTTCTGGCATCTCTTAACAAACTAGTAAGATTCTTGCTCCATGTGTGGCTAGTAATACCCTAAACGAAGGAGTTTCTTGGCTAAAGATAATCCACTTGAATGTGTACCACAAATTCCTTCATGGACCTCATGTAAAGCAGAAGCAGATTTGTTATGTTCTAAACAACGTAAAAGAGTACCATCTAGGCCTCAACGATAAAGGGTGTCAGCAATAATGGTATGTTTGGCGGATTGGTGTATGAAGTTGCGCTTTTGGTTGTGAGAAAGATCTGGCGGTAAGATATTATCTTTTAGATAAGTATAAATGTCTCCATAAATGGAAGATGGAGTACTATCCAAAAGGCTTATGATTTGGGATTTGGGATTTGCGTATGCGGGATTTGAAACTTGTTCCACAATAGATCGATAACGATCTTGTGTTTCAGGCATTTGTAGAAGAGATGCTATTGTGGCCATGGCATCTACTGCTTTATTCTCTGATCTTGGTATCTATTCAAATTTGATATCTATGAAGTATTTCTTTAGATCATCTACCAGTCTTTTGTATAAAATCAGTGTGTCATCCTTAGTTTGGTAATCATTGTTGACTTGATAGATGATTAACTGGGAGTCTCCATACACCTGTAGTTTTGTGATTTTCCAGTCAATAGCCACTTTAATTCCAAGGATCAAAGCTTCATATTCTGCCACATTGTTAGTGCAATGGAAGGTAATCCTATAAGATCGTGGAATCGTGTGCCCAAGAGGTGTGACAAATAAGATTCCTGCCCCTGATCCATGTTGTGTGTAGGATCCATCAAAGTAGAGTTGCCATGGTTGTGTTGTAATGTTGAGGATATCTGCATCAGGAAATTCCATGGTCATAGGATGACAGTCTGATAATGGAGCATCTGCTAATTGGTCAGCGATGACTTGTCCTTTGATAGCTCACCTTTCAACATACTGAATGTCAAACTCATTGAGGAGCATGACCCACTTTGCCAACCTTCCTGTTAAAGCTGCTTTGCTCAGTAAATACTTGAGGGGATCAATTTTTGCAACGAGCTTGACAGTGTGAGTGAGCATATAGTGTCATTATTACAAATACTACCTAAGCATTATTTTTCAATGAAGGTGTAGTTTACTTCATAAAAGTCCATTGAGTGTCCCTCGCTAATAGTATTGGCTCGCTCCTTTTCCTTCTTTGTCCTCTTTGGTATAGCAAGGCTCCCCAAAGAGATATCTATTGTTGCGATATATAGCAACAATGTCTTGTCTTCACTGGGTGGCACCAAGATTGGTGGTGTCATCAAATAATGCTTGATTTGATTGAAAGTACTCTCACACTGTTCATCCCATTTAAAAGACACATTTTTATGCAAAAGATGGTTGAATGGATGACACTGATCTGCTAGTTGAGAGATGAATCTTCTGATGGACTGTAGTCAGCCTTGTAGAGATCTTAATGTACTGATATTCTTAGGAGGTGGCATTTCCATAGTGGCTTTGACTTTTGCTAGATCTACTTCAATTCCCTTTGTAGAAACTATGTATCCTAGGAGTTTTGCTGATGTTACTCCAAAGGAACATTTCTTGGGATTTAATCTGACTTTAAATTTCTCCAACCTGTCAAATATTTTGCCCAGTATCTCAAGATGTCCTTCCCTAGTGTAAGACTTGGCTAAGATATCATCCACATAATCCTCCATGAAGGTGTGCATCATATCATGGAAGATTGTTGTCATAGCTCGTTGGTATGTAGCTCCTGCATTCTTTAACCCAAAAGGCATGATGTTCCAGCAAAAGGTGCCCCATGGACATATAAATGTTGTCTTTTCTTGGTCTTCAGGAGCTATTTTGATTTGAATGTATCCTAAAAATCCATCCATGAGTGATAGCATTTGATGGCCAGCTGTTAAATCTATAATCATGTCTATGTTTGGCAAAGGAAAATCATCCTTTGGACATGCTTTATTTAAATCCCGAAAATCATTACATATTCTGATGGTGTGATCTGGCTTTGAAATAGGTACAATGTTGGATATCCATTCCGCATAATCAATAGATCTGATAAATCCAGCATTTAGTAGTTTCTTTAAATCATTTTTTACCAATAATGCAACATGTGGATGCATCTTTCTCAGTTTCTGTTTTATTGGTTTAGTGCCAGTTGGTAAGGATAGGTGATGCATAATGAGATCTGTGTCTAAGCCTGGCATGTCAGAGTATGACCAAGCAAAATTGATGCATCGTTCTTCAAAGAATTTGATAAAATCTGGTTTTTCTGTATCTATCAGGGATGGTGCCAGGTGGAGTATTCTTTCTTTCTCTATTGTGCCAATATCAATAGACTATGTGGGTTCTATCAACACTGATGATCTTTCATGGTAGTGTTGTGGGAGGATGTCAAGCCTTTCATCCTTTGGTGCCTCAATGAGGTTTTCACCATTGGATGCGTTCTTTGTTTTTAATATTTTAGGATCAAATACTACCATAGATTGGTTTTCACCATTAGATCCATTTTTTATTTCCATATTTTTGCAACTGAAAGGCTTGGCACCCTCCTGCCTAAAAGCATCATTAAAAGAAGTATTGTTAAAATAAGTATCAGATTTCTCACAGCAAAGGTAGTTAATAATAGCGGAGTCATTGTCAAAAACGGGGAGATTGATGGGGTGTTGGGGTTCCCATTCAATAAGTTTGGGATGCAGTAAAGGCAATGAATCATTAGATGGGTCGAGGTCAGTGATTGTGAAAGCTCAAACAGAAATGTCGTCCAGGTTGTTAATGGTAATTTCGAGGCCTACGAAGGTATTTTCTTCCACATCATTTATCTCAATCGATGTCTGTTCATCTTCACTTGAGTCATCGAAATTTTGTGTTTCAAAGACAATAGGATTAAAACTCGAGCTTTGACCCTCCTCACATTTGGGGGTATACTTTTTGATAACATCAATCTGAATATCTTCATAGGAAACATCTGATAAATTGTCCCACTCATATTCATTTGAATCTATTTCAGAATTATCTCTTATTTGAAGAATACGCTCCACAGTTTTATTGGTGAGTTCTGCTCTTGCTTCTCCTGTGTATCCAGTTTTGCCATTTTGCTGAATTGTGAGAACTTGAATTGGTTATATTACACTTTGTTTCCCTCGGTCAAGAGATCCTTATTCTGCTACATATCCTAGTCCAGTTTTATCCTTATGTTGGAGTGTGAGTGGCTGGATTGGTTCTGTTATGCCTTGTTTCCTTAACTCAAGAGGTCCCTGTCCTGAATATCCCATCTTCTCCAGAATAGTTTTTCCCTTTCCATACTGATTTGTCTCTATGATATTACTTGTGGAAGTGGAAGCTTCCTCATCCCTATAAAGCCAATTTAGTAGGGCCTTATCTTCTGATTCTTCTTCTAAGTTCCCAGCTTTTACAAATTTTCCATCTAATGTCGTTGTAGATTGTTTTGAATTTTGGGTGATTGTGGATGGCTGTCCATACGTTTGTAAGGAGGGTAACATTTGTGATAGATGAAATGAGTGTCCAACACCATATTCACTTATTCCTTCATCACTTATCTGTACTTCCTTGGTGAATTGATGTGAGAGTGGAGCCAATTGTTCTTCAACATTTGAAGGGTTAGATTGTGCCACCCTTATCTCTTGTGATTTTTGTTGTTTTGGAAGCCACTTTGATATGAAGTTCTGTTGTTGCTCACCATCTGATGTGCTAACTTCTCTATTGTGAGGTATGAATGTATCCTGAGATGTCTTCAATGTATGACAAGCTTGGGTGTCATTATAGTCTGCTGTGATTGTTACCTCCTGTCCATTGACGGGAAATTTCAGGCATTGAAGATAGGTAGAAGGTACTGCTTGCATATCATGGATCCAAGGGCATCCTAATAGTATGTTGTATGTCAGTTCCCTATTTAAGACCTGGAAAACCACTTTTTCGACAATAGGTCCCACTTGAATGGGTAATATGATCAACCCTTTAGAGGACCTTTCTTCTTCATCATATGCTTTGATTGTGATTTTTCGTCTTGTATCAATGGCTTCATCTGAGTATCCTAGTGCACAAATCAGCTTTAAGGTACAAATATTTAAACCGGCCCCTCCATCTATCAGGACACGCTTTACACGGTGTTTATGGATGAGGACTTCAATGTGAAGGTGGAATTATGTGGATGGGTGAGTGATACATCATCATGTTCAGAAAATGAAAGGCAATGAGGTGCAGATAGATGTCCCACCATAGCTTGGAACTGACACACATCCAAATTGTTAGGTACCGTGGTTGATACAAGAGCTTGTTCAAGAGCCTCTTTGTGTGATGGGGAAATCTTTAAAAGTTCCAAGATGGATATTTGTGCTGGTATTTTCTGCAATTGATCGATGAGATTATATTGATTAGAGGGAGGATCCACAGATGGGGATGATATTGATGCTCCTTTCAATATAACTTTGGATTGTGCCCTTGTTGTGGCATTAACCGTTTGGTACTCTGGTTTCCCTTTGAGTGTGATTACGTTAATTTGGTTTTCAGATTTTTCCATATGTTGTACCAAATTGGTAGACGTAATGTCATTGTTCCAATTGATTTGGTTGCATAACTCTTCATCCTCTTTGGCAGCAGAAAAACAAAGGATCGTTGTGTCATAAACATAACCAACGTTTTTACCTTTGGTATTCGTAGAAGAGGATTCTCCCTTCTGATAATTGGGTAGAGGATTTTTGAACGTCATATGATCTTTGTTTGCTTGGTGTCCCTCTACAAATACTTTCTTTTGATCTATGAGGTCTTGTACTGCATGTTTTAATTGCCAACAATTTTCAGTCATGTGGCCTTTATTTTGATGGTAGTGACAGTAATGTGAGTCATTCCACCATGATGGTTTGACTTGAGGGTCCCAATTTCTAGCCTCTTGTAATTGAATGAGTTTTTCATCTAAAATTTCTTTGAGGACTGATTCCAATGATTGTCCTAATGACGTGAATTTTCATTTATTGGATGGTCGTTGGAATGATTGAGTTTTTGTTTCTCCACTATTCTGATTATTCCCTTGATCACTACTTTGTTTGACATTAAGACCATTGTTTTGTTTGTTTGTAGGGGTTGGCGTCAAGGTGAATACTGGTTTAGATGTGTGTGTATCGATCATGGTATCAGTATTCTTGTTCTTTTGCCAAAATCTTGGCTTTTCGTTGTTGTTGTTAGAGGAATTGTTATTGTTTGAACCTTCAATGAAGTGTTTGATTGTTCCTCTTTTGATTAGAGCCTCTTCGATTTTGAGCCCTTTTTCGATAACTTGTTCAAATGTAGATGGACATTGTAATTCCAACCTGTAATTCATGTCATCCACTAAGTTATCAATGAACATCTCTATCTTCTCCTCTTCAGGAATAGATCTGGGGTATTTAGCAAATAGCCTTCTCCATCATTGGAGAAAGGAAAGAAACTTTTCACCCTTTGCCTATTTGGTGTTGTAGAGTTCTTTTAAGGTTACCCCATGTTGGATGTTGAATGAGAAGTGCGTTATGAACCTATTAATCAGTTCTTCAAAAGATTGGATCCCAGGTTCCAATTTAGAAAACCACTCCATGCAAGTGTTTCCTAAGCTTCTTGGAAATAATCGTAGTAAGTAAGAGTCCTCATGTGCAAACTCTATGCTCATAGCTCGAAATTCTCGTACGTGATCAAATGGATCGGTTCTCCCATTGTATTTGTTGTATGTTGGGTATTCACAATACTGTGGAAATGGTATCATGTTAATGCTTGAGTCGAATGGATAAGGGCAAATGTCCTGTAAGGAATATCTTTTTGTTGGCCCTTGTTGGATATTTTGGAACTGCAATTGTAATTGTTGGATTTGTTTTGTCAAAGCATCTATTTGATTTGGATTTTCTATACTAGTTGGGTTAGGTGTGGTTGTTTCCTTGAGTTGATTGACATCAAAGTCTTTAGGAAGCTTAGCACCTTTGTCAGCTAATAGTAGAAGATACTTTTCCATATCTTGCTCTAGCATCTTTTCCATAAATTTATGGAAATGAGGGTCTTGTTGAACTTTCTCGATTTCCTCTGCGGTTATTTATTTCTCGTGTGAATTAGTGAGAGGATCAGTGTTGCTATATCATCCCCAAGGGTTTTCTTCAGCCATGGCTACTATTCTTTCGTTTTCTTCTTCTTGTTGTCTTTGATATGTTGATCGTGTGAAAATAGGCATACAAACGTTAGAGTTTTACTCTAGACTTTGATCTTGGATTTTTGATTGGATAAGTGTCGAGGTTTTTCATTTAAAATCTGATTTAATTGTGTCTAGTTTCGTGATGGAAGGATGATAAAAATCCTTGATAGGGAAACTTTGACAGAAAATCTCAGATTTGGTGATAAGGACACTTTGCAAGATGTTTCAAGATCTAGGTGTAATGGTAAAGTTTTCCTTTTGTATGACTCAAGTGTTTTGGACTATGAAAAAAATGTTTTGGACTGATAAAAACCTTGTTATTGATATGGGCAAACTGACCAACTGTCCTACCAACTCTCTATTTTTCTGACTTTCTGGAGTGCTAAAATAGAGACAAGACGCGCTAAAACAGAGACAAGACGCGCTAAAACAGAGAAGTGACGTGCTAAAACAGAGATCGGACGCACTGGAACAGAGACCCAAAACGCTAGAATAGAGACCATATGCGCTGGAATAGAGACCGAAAGCGCTAAAACAGAAATCCTACGTGCTGGAACAGACACCCAAAGTGCTAGAACAGAGACCGTTCGCGCTGGAACAGACACCGAAAGCACTAAAACAGAGATCCTATGTGCTGGAATAGACACCCAAAGCGCTAGAACAGAGACTGTTTGCGCTGGAACAGATACCGAAAGCGCTAAAACAGAGATCCTACATGCTAGAACAGATACCTAAAGCACTAAAACAAAGACCCGATGCGCTGGAACAGACTAGTGACGCGCTAAAACAGAACCTTGAGGTGTTTAAGACAGAAAACTATCTTATTCTATGAAACTCACTTGGTCTAGTGTCGTATTGGATGGCTGGTTGTGGGATGTATTCTAAACGAATTCTTTGACTGTGGTTGTGGTGTTGCCTAAGAGCCCTTCTTTGATAACATGCTTGTGAATCTAAGGGAGCTACAGCATAATCATCTGTATAACCTCTAGAGAAATCGTGATACCTATGAATAAAAGTCCTATGTTGGAGTAGAACTTTCCTACTTTGATATAGAAATCGTTGCTTTCTCAGAAGTTGTTTGTATGCAAGTGTTTTCTTTGGTTTTCTGATTCATTTGACAAGAGATTTATTGACAAACTTGGTGGATACCCAATCTCGAATCATGAGAATTCCACAAGTGTTTTGATTTAGACAATTTTTGTGATGATCTTATCTGAATTTAATGAGAGAAAACACAACAAGCAAGAATAGAATGGTTGACTTTAAAATCCTAGAATCTAAACAGATAGTGTATGCTCTTAAGAATCAATGATTCTTCTTGATTTTCACCGGTTTATAACAGGTAAGACACTTCAGATAGACTCATTCCTAGAGACAAAAGGTCATCGGTATATACTTGAATGGCCCATAGCTTGGAATTGCGTCGACTCACATAGCCATGTCACCCCCTAGAGGGTGCCTATGTTTTTGTCTTTTCCAGGTGCGTACTCAGAGTGACGGAAGTGGATACTGGATCCCCTGAGCAAACAGTTCTTGGCAATTATATGGTGAGTGCTTGAGGGTAGATTCTTCCCCGCCCCTGCACCACCGAGTATTACAATGTTTAGAAACTGACAAGCGTGCTTCTAGTTCTAGGTTCTTAGATAGGGTTTCTGTTCAGAGCGGCAAATGGATAAACTCCCTCGAGAGACCTCCCAATCTTTAGAACAAAGATTTTGGGGATGGTTATCCTGCACACTTCTGTTGAAAGAGGGTTTCCCCAAATTCACATAAATTTTTAAGTGGGTTGGAATACCATGGCTTTTGGCTGTCCCCACTCAGGTCGTTCCCGTAGGGTGAGTACTTTTTCCCACTACGGCAAGCCTGTCTAAAGGTTTTAAAAAGCTTTAAAATGCATAAATAAAAGTGAGTATGGTATTCTGATGCACCCAGTAAAGGGGAGAGCATAAACCTATCACCCAATCACAGCAGAGAAATTGTTCTTTTTAAAACCCAAAAGACAAGTTAGCTAATCTATATGGAGATATTGCTCCATAACAGCATAATGTTCATTTTTAATCCCACAAAATAAATGTGAAGTTTCTATCCTAGGATTGATCAATTTTTATCCATTTCTATCCTAGGATTGGTAAATTTTATCCAAAATTAGACAAAAACAAAGTCTGGCTGCAGACGCGTTGGATCTAGATTAAAAGAAAATGCTTTTAAGGACAGGGAAACAGCGCACTGAAACAGAAACCCTGCGCACTGAAACAAAAACCCGGTGCGCTGAAACAGACCACTGGCGTGCTGCAAAAAGTCACGGTTCCGCGAAAACTTTCACGCCGATACCTGTAGGACACAATTTTCAAAAATTAAGCAAAATATGGGGTTAGGCCCCACGGTGGGCACCAATTTATAAGTGGAAGAATGGGGAAAACAAGTTAAACAATGCATCTACGCTTCTAAATAAGACATTGCATCTAAGATTTAAAGAATTTAAACTAATTTAAACTATAAATCTTCAGAAATCTATCCTATTGCTCTCTAACTCTAAAGATTTCTCTAATCTACTTAGCTCTTAGATTTGTAAGCTAATTAAACTATTGAAATGACATTTAGAAAATGAGAAATGAACTAATTCTATTTCCTATGTGATTAAATATGCAAATCTATTGTAATGGCAGCCATGACTGCAAATGCTGGATGCTTGATTGCTGCTTGATGGATGCCGGATGAATGCTTGAATGCTTGAATGCTTGGATGCTTGAATGCTTGGAAAACCTGCAGAGTAAGATTACACAAATTGGGATCCCTTTCCTGTAGCCAAAGAGCTGTATTTATAGCTTTCACGGTAGCACATTTGCACAGGGATACGGGATAAGGGGCTGTGATTCAATCTGGAGAATTGAAAGGCATGGGATGAGAGGGTGGAGTTGATCATGAAGGCTTGTCCCTCCCCATGAAAACACCAGGCAAGATGAGAGGGAGGATTGATGGAAGAAGATTGAGAGGACTTCCTGCAAATTTGTCCCTGAAGCTCTTCTCATGAATGAAAGTTGTATTAATTAGATTTAAAAAATCTAATTTTATTGGTGAGTGAATAGTGTAAATGATTTATGCATAAATTTAAATAAATTTAATTTATTTAAATTTAGCAAAAGAGGAATAAATAATTTAATAAATCAAACTATAGGATTTGTTTATTAAATTAAAATAAAAGGAAAGTGATATCTTTATTTAATTAAGAAGAAATGTGATGAGATAATTTAAATAACACAATTTATTTAATTTTGTGTATTTAATTTGTGGTAGAAATATAAAAGAAGCAATAATGATAATAATTAAATAAAAAAAAGTTTTTAATTTTGTTTATTTAATTAAGAGAGAAATAATGTGATAATAATAATTAAATAAAACAAAGTTTTTAATTTTGTTTATTTAATCAGGAGAGAAATAGAAGAATTAATAATGAACTTAATATAAATAAATATTTCTATTTATTTACTAAGTAGATGAATTTAAGATAAATTAATCAAATAAGTCGCATTTAATTAATTAGATTCTCCAGACCATTTTTAGGTGTCTACAGACATGTATGGAAAATGTGGTAGCATAGAAAAGGCGGTGAACTATTTGAAAAAGTGGTGCAGATGCACCTTTATAAGATGATGCCTCCATAAGGAAAATTTAGGATTTTGAGGTTGTATAGGTATTTTCATGATGTAATAAGGCTTAAATAGCCATTTTTTAGTTTTTAATAGTCTTTGGTAGTCATTTTAGGCATAAATTGTAAAGTTGTAGAATCATTGTCAATCAATGTTGTAAAAATGCAAAAAGGTGCCAAGTGGAGGAATATGAAGAGTCAAGGTAGTTGTAGAGGAAATATTAGGAACTTAGGAAGTTGAAATTATTGGGAAAGTGTTTAAAATATGTGATTCATCATTGTTAGTTGTTTTTGAAGGAGAAAACTAATAAAATATCATTGTTATACTACTATTTTCTGTGTTTTCCTCCATCATCTGCCAGTGTACGGTTCTGTACAAGTGGTAGTGCATCTATAATGTGTGTGAATTGAATGATTTAGGTGTTGGAATCAATTTAAAACTAATTTGAGCATTTGATATTGAGTTTCAAGCTTTTGGTGGTCTAATTTCTCTAGGCGGTCAAAAAACAAGGGCTAAGGGTTTGATTGCCCAAATGAACTAAAAAGTCCATTCCACCTTTCTGTAGCAACTATTTCTTGGTGAAATGGGCCGATCTAAAGTAGGAGTAGGTTTAGAAGGTAAGGAATTGGTTTGGTGAAGTTTTTGTGAGTTCTCATCGCTACCCTAGTGAAAAACCAGTTTTGGTGCCTTTTAAACAAGGCTAGAGTGAGTGAAAAGAGGGCAGGGGTTTAGAAGTGGATAGAATCCCCTAAAAACTATGAGAGTAGGTTAATTGGAGGGTTTTTAGAAGATCTAAGAGGTTGTAAGTGGACATAGAAGTGAATAAGTGAGAAACCCTAGGTGAAAGAGGGTGAAAACTAGTGAAAAATAGTGATTTTGTGAAGGAAGTGTATGTAGAACTTTGGGGCAGCACTATTTGAGGATGGAATGAGCATGTAAAGGCATAAATAATCCTTATTTAAGTGATTATAATCTTGTGAGAGGTCAGGGCATAAGAGTTTCAATAAGCCCTAATTGATTGCAGGGAAAGTGATGGTTTTATGAAAAGGGATCTGAATGAGTAAGAGGAGACCTAAAAGTTGAATAATCTAAGGTTTTCTTGGTTTTCTCTTGAATATTTGGAGGTTTCAAGTGTTTTTTTTGTGGTTTTATAGGTGTCTCTTTGAAAAAGAGGCCTAATTATGGCCTAATTCAGCGTTAAAAGCCAGATTCGGGACAGTTGCTCCAAAAGAGTTGCAAATGAGTTTCAGATATGTGAGAGTAGGCCATAATGGGTGCCTAGTTTGGAGAATAGACAAGGAAGTGAACTATTTGAAAAGATTCCTTAGTAAAATGTGGTCTCATGGAATGCTATGACAAGCAAATGCAATTGGAAGCTGCTCCTAGACTAATTACTTATGCTACATGTGAAGTAATTGCATCACTACTTATGTTGACTTTCTAAACAAATATATTGTAGTTGAAATTTTGTCATCTATCAACATCTAGTTATTAGTTATGGAATGTGAAGTAATGCTTTGAGTTTGAATGATGTGCAATGCAACGTAATCAATGATATGAATATAAACTACACAAATCTATTAAGTACAATTCATTAGTTAAACTCTTTATTTGATTACCTGCATGAAGGTTTGACTAAATCCACTGGCACCAAGAGGTGTTCCCTCGAAACCTCCAATATTAGCCTATTCAACATCCAAAATCACATTAAAATACCATTCATAAAACAATGTTATTAACATGTAATAAATTTATAATTGTTTACTAGTTACATACCCCATTGATAGGTGTACTACAAAAATAAGTAGGTGTAGGGCTAGTGTATCTAGTATCAACATTGTGACCTTGCAAGTTTATTAAAATCATAAAACTAAATTAGTTAATCTTGCATTTCAAAATTGAAATTTAATAAATTAAATTCAATGAACATGCTAACTTTTACCTGAGTATCAATGCCATATGCGTCATGCAAAATTTCAGTTACCATCTCCATCTCCATAGCTACAAACAGATCCTATGTAGCAGCCTCCTAAGTGTCGATGGGGTCATATGAACAAGTCACCCTGCAAGATTGACACAAATGGGATCAAATCCCACCTATCGAAGACTCTTTTGGATGGTGTTGTACAAGAGGGCTAGCATGTTGGATGAAACTCTGCATCAAAGGGTTGATGGCCTACATATTCTCTATGTTGGAACTCTCCTTTGTAATGAAAGGGATGACGATGTGCCCATGAGGCTGCCTAGTGAGAGGTTGTCTCACTTGCCGCATAGGATTCGGCTGTGCACCAGGTCTATCTTGTGCCAACCCCCCACCTCTCCCTGGAAGTCCCTCATAATTTGGGATTTTGTTCAAGATGAACTCAGTGTATAGTTTCCTGAGGAAATACTGTGGGAATTCACAATTGTTGCATGGTGGGTCATCAAAAACCATGTACCACCTATCCCAAAAATATTTCCTAATCTCTTGGTGGTGGCACCAATGAATAGGAAACCTCTTCACATTGAGGGAGAGATTTTCATTTTCCCATGGGTCAGTGAATAATGCACACAAATCACCTTTTGTAATTTTTAAATCTTTAACATCTTTATATGACAATTTATCTCAGTAAAAATCCCTAGATGCCTGCCTCCTATTCTGCCAACCAGTTAATTGTTTGTTGATTGAATCTACATTTTTTAACATATCAAGTACAGTGAATTTGTCAGGGTCATTCTTTCCATAGTTGAACCATTTGGATCGTTCAACCTCCTAATTAAATCCTCAATTTTTTTTTAATAGTTCTCAATTTCACCCATTAAATTTCGTTGAGTGTTAGAAGGGTATTGTGGGATTGGTGGAGGAGGTTGTTGTTGTGGTTGAGGATTTTTTTTTTGTTGTGGATTTTGAGGAGGGTTTCCAGGTTGATTAACATCTCCTACAAATTAAAAAAATAAATATCAAATATAACCTAAAACTAACAAATTCAAAACAAAACAAAAAATAATCATTACCTCTTTGACCTCCTCGTCGACATGGCGGCATCCTGGTGATGAATCAGCAACCGTTGATGAAGATTTTTGCAAAAAAATTCCTACTAGAAGGCAGGCACAAAATTCTGGTGTGTTTGGCCACATGCAAGAAGAGAAAAATAATCAGAAATGAAAATAAATTCAACCTAATTTTTTTTGCTTTTAACATGTCATAACACAAGCACATTATAACAAGATCACATTATGGCTTTGTGGTGGCTGAGCCTCAGGCTCAACACACCAATCCATAACAATGAGCATGTTATAATGCACTTGTGCTATGAGTTTTCAAAAAAAATTAAAAAAGAGGCCACAAAATTGCTACCCATCTTCATGCACCCACCCAGGTATTTTTATGAAGATTGAGAGGTGTCAATTTGGGAGAAAGGGATTTTTTTTAGGTCAAAAACCTATTTGTTTTTATCCCCAATGTTTGCATCAATCGTTCATGAAATGGTATTGATATCTTTTCCTTTGGGAGGAAGCAAAGATTCTTATTTAGAGGAAGATGGCCTATCTTTCTTTGTTGAAAAGTTGATAGGTGACAAATCTCTAATCCCTGATAATTGCTCTTTTCCTCTAGTAATTAAATTAGAGGAAGGTCTTGAAGTTTTAATGCTCAATGATCTACTAGATGAAGTAATAGTTGAAATGGATAACAACCTTTTGGGTAATTTTATGGCCTTTAGACCTAATATTTATCAAGTTCATAAATGGTATGAAGGTATTTTGAAGTTGAGAGGTAGTGTTTCTATTTGTTCTATGGAAAATGGTTTGTTTTTATTTTGGTTTATTAATAAAGAATATCTTATCAATGTTCTGATGAGGGGTCCTAGGACCCTAGACAAAATATTTCTTAACACCATAAATGGAAACCTAGGTTTGATCCCTCTATGGATCTTGGAGTGGTGGCCCCTACTTGGGTTTGGCTACTGAGGTTTCCTTTGGTATTTTTTGTAATAATATTTTCTAAGGCATAGCTAATTTATTTAGTCATTTTCTTTTCATGGACAAGGTAAATCAACTAAAATATAGATATTTTTATGCTAGAACTTGTGTCAATATTCTAAATATAGTCCTCCCTACTCAAATAACTTTGAAATCTAGATTTGAAAATTGGATTCAATAAATTATTTATGAAAATGTTAGGGTTTCTTATCATATTTACAATCAATATGGGCATCTAAGGGATACATGTAAACTCAATAATAGTTAAAAGATAAGAATGCAATTGAAGACTGGTCTACACCAAAAATATTAATTAAATATTTTCACATGGTTAGTCATGAGGAAAATTTGGAGGAAAAGGCCTTAGATCCAATTTATGAAGTTAATATGGGGGGTACTCAGGTTAATAAAACATTGAGGCAAAATTTATTCAAGAAAAAGGTGTTAGTCACAAGAATCAAGGAGGGAATAATTCTTTAAAAATGGATCAATTAAGGGAAGAAAATCAAAAGGATCAAATTGTTACAAGGGAACAAAATGGAGAAAATTTGAACCCTTAAAAAGAGTAATAGGAAAATTAGGTCTTGGAAAAAGGGGTAGTGGAAAAATTTTATGGGGAAGTAAAAGAAGCAGATGAGTCTTCAACTAAGGAAATTATTGGAAAAAGTATGGAAGAACCATTGAAATATGTTGACAAAACCAATTTGCAAAATGATTAGGTTTTTACTATTACCTCTACAAGTATTGAAAAGTCCTTAAATTTACTACTCTTTAGAGCTAATTCATTTCCTTCCCCATTTCGCATTCCTATGGAAGGTATTATTAAAGAAGAATGGACTCCGGATTGTAAATATAAGAATAAAAAACTAGATGTAGGAGGAGATATAAAACAAGACCTTACCAAAGAGAAACAAGAGCTAGAGACACTAGCTAGAGAGGCAGCCATGAGGAAACAAAAGACCTTGGATAACATTTCAGAGGCTAGGAAACAAAATAATTGAGTTATAATAAGTTTGAGGGGACGTATCCCTAGGGTCATCTAGAGATTTGTAGTTGACTGGAGATTGGATTTTTTACTTTGTTTCTTTTGTCCCTAAAGAAGATTCTTTCTTGGAATAATAAGGGACTTAATAGTGGACTTATAAAACATCTTATCAAAAGTTGTATTTTGGAAAATAACATTGATATACTTTTTCTCCAAGAAATAAAAATGTTTGAATCAATTTTTTCTCAAATTATTAAAAATATGTGGCCTTCTTTTGTTTTTTGTGTTATCCTTGTTGAAGGAGGTTCAAGGGGAATTTCTACCTTATGGAATCCTAAAATAATTATTGGGATAAAGGAGAGTATTTGAAAAAATGGTATGTTGGTTTCCTTTCAATATCTCAATGCTTGGCCATGTGGAATCTTCTTAATATTCATGCTCCTAACTCAAAAACTACTAGGAAATAGTTATGGGATTATCTCTCAAACATGATAAATAATAATTAAAATAATAGTTGGATGCTTATGGGTGACTTCAATACCCCTATGTTCCCATCAAAAAAAACATGGGGGGTTGGAGGATTATTCTAATAGCATGGTTGAGTTTATGGGCTTCCTCTCTTTTGCTTGTATAATTGGCTTTGACCACCAAGGACTGTCTTTTAATTGGTCAAATATAAAGAAAGACAATAAGCTCATTCAAGTTAGACTTGATAGATTCCTTATTTCAAATGGTTAGAATATCTTACCTAGGCTTTCTCTTCATGCTCTATGAAGGATAGGTTCTAATCATCATGATATTGTTTTGAATTGGGAAGAAATAGTTAGAAAAGGTCCCTTCCCTTTAGATATGAAATTTTTTGGGCTTCTCACCTAGAATTTAGGGAGTTTGTTGATATATGGTGGAATACTTGTTACCAAGGAACTTCTAAAAATTTGAATTTGGTCAAAGATAAAATGAAAGAATGGAATAGATTATCTTTTAGAAATATCTTCCTTAAAATAGAGAATATTTTAAAGGACTTAAAAGAGATACAAGACAAGATGGAAAAGGGGGAAGTTAACTCAAATTTTTTTAGTAGAGAGGAGTTAAGAGATGACAAAAAAACTTATAAGAAATGAGAAACTTTTTTGGAAAAAAATATATAGAATCAATGGCTTATGGAAGGTGATAGAAATACTAAATTTTCCATCAATCTACTATAAAGATCAATAGAATAAATTCTATTAGACGTCTTACTCTTCCTAATGTTCAAATATTACCTAAGGAAGAGGAAATGAGAAGTGAAGCTATCTCTTTTTTTAAAGATTCACTTGTTGATGCCAATCATGAATTAGATAGTTTTCAAGATCTCCTCCAACTTATCCCCCAGGTGATTAATGATTAGGTTATTATGGACTTTGAAAATATTTTCTCATTAGAGGAAGTTAAATTTCTTTTTATTTTGGTGTCTATAAATCCTCAATGATATATGGTTTCTGCCATATTTTTTTTACGAATTATAGGAAACTATATCTTATGATCTCCTTCTAGTTGCTAGAGAGTTTTTCAAAACTAGTAAGCTATTTGGTCAGTTCAATTCTAGTTTTATATTTTGATTCTCTAAAAAAGAAGACATTATGAGCATGATGGACTATAGGCCTATTATCTTATGTAACTATGTTTATAAGATCTTCTTAAAGCTGATTGATAATAGGCTTAAACCTATTTTGTGTAGACTCATTTTTGTTAATTAGAAAGGCTTTTTTTAGGGAAGAAATTTTTTGGATATTGTTCTTAAAACCCATGAATATATTCATTCCATGAAAAATAATAGAAATCTTGGTATGGTCTTAAAGCTTTATATCTCAAAGGCCTATGATATATTTTCTTTTCCTTTCTTGCTAGCTTTTCTTTAGAAATTTAGAATTAAAGGTAAATTTCTAATACCAAAAAAAGTTGTTGTGACTTCCACTAAGTGTTTTGTTATGGTGAATGTTTTTCTAATGGATTATTTTTCTTGTGGAAGAGGTCTTATATAGGTAAACCCCATATCTGCTTAATTTTTATCATTATGGTAGAGGTCCTTTGAAGGAATTTCTAAAAACTATGGATTTTGAAACCTTATTTGGTGTTAAAGTTTCTTCCTCCTTGTTCCTTTCTTCTCACCAACAATAATTGATGATACAATCCTATTTGGGTTGCTTCTATTATGGAAGTTAAATATTGGAAGTCTATATTGGATAGTTATGCTAAGATTCTAGGCCAATACATCAATTATAATAAGAGCATGCTTTACTTTTTCAATATTGACCCCCTCTAAAAGATAGTTCTAATCATAAAAAAATTGGGTTGTGAATAGGCTATCTTCCTACTACTTATTTAGAGCTCACTTTATCCACAAATAAACTTTCAAAAATTAATTGGAATGGCATAGTGGAAAGGATCTAAAATAAATTAGCTAGCTCGAAAAAGAGGCTCTTAAGTCAAGCAAGTAAATATCAACTTTTAAAGGCATCCTTATAAAATATTATTTTTTAATACTTGTCTCTCTTAAACAATATCCCTACTTTTATGGCAAATAAGATTGAGAAAATATAGAAGAAATTCATTTTGAATAGCATGGAAAAAAAAAAAATAGCCCTTATAAATTGGGAGAAATTTGTAGACCAAAGAAGCAAGGTGGTCATGGCATAAGGAAGCTAAAACTAGTTAATAAAAATTTGATGACCAAAATTGTCTACAACCTTATTCAAAATGGTTCATTATCTTTAGGGATAAATATTTAGAAAATAGAGAATGCAATAGTTTTTAATCCTCTTCCATTTTACCTCAACACTCAGTGATTTGGAATAATATTCTTGAAAAATAAAAAATATTAGCAGGCAATGAATATTTTGGAGGTTGGGGGATGGCAATTTAGTTATTTCTACAATGACCTTTGGAAGGAAGGTTCTTTGATGTCCTCAATTCAAATCCATTATCAAGTAAAAGACTTTCTTATCAGAGTTGGTGGAAATAAAGGTCATGGTTACATTGAATTGGATGGGAAGAAACTTGTAGTGTCTTTAATTGTTACCCATGATAATTTCACACTATGTTTTGCTCCCCCTTAATTTTTTCAACCTAATTGAACACCTAATTTCCTAAATTGTGCATTTCATGGCCCATTCAAACAATTACAGATAAATTACAATTAGAAAACCAATGCATTTATTTAGTATTTTTCCCTAGACACCTTAAATTCCATAAAATAGGTTTGGGAAACTGGTGCCTAGGGCAACTAATCCCCCTATTTTTCCTCCAAATTCAAATATACTAGTATCAGCATTTTACTATTTGAATTTCAAATATCCAAAGTCAGTTGTTGAGATTTATTTTTTGATAAATTAGAATAATTGTATATAAATACCTAGTTATTGCATCATTTGAAATCATCTAAGGAAATTATTAGAGAACTTATGATCAAGCAAATATCAATCAAGTCAAGAGAAATCTTTTAAAGATTTATTGTAGCAATTCAAGATCCAAGCATCATTTCAAAGCGTATGTGAGTTTGTTCATTTTTATGTTATCATATTATTTGTGAGATCTAACCCTTGTAGG
This sequence comes from Sequoia sempervirens, assembly GCA_007258455.2. Classification (NCBI taxonomy): domain Eukaryota; kingdom Viridiplantae; phylum Streptophyta; class Pinopsida; order Cupressales; family Cupressaceae; genus Sequoia; species Sequoia sempervirens. The sequence continues at coordinate 130,388,339 of VDFB02049217.1, read as the reverse complement.
TATTTGAGCTAATCAAGCAATAAAGATCCAAGACTTGAGGATATTTTTATGGCATAAAAACTTCAAGGAAGCCATTGGAGGGTGGTGATTTGCATTCCATTGTTGATTCATCAATCCTTTTTATTGTTTATCCCTATCCCTCAAAATGATAGGTTTTCTATCATTGGAATTTCCATTGTGGAAGTGGAAACACTAACATGGGGTATGACTAAGGAAAGCCCTTAAATAGAATAACCCATCCTCTCTCTTTGAATGTCTAGGTTTAAGATCTGAAGAAGATTGAAGGAAGTTTGAAGATCAATCATTCATTGTTGTAATCAAACCCTACATCTTGATAACTTGAGATGAAAACTCAATTATAGAGTTATCTGATGGTGATCTGACAGTGTGACAAGTGGGAAAAAAAGCTCTAATCTAGCTCCTAAGGATTGCAAAAATAGATATGAAATTGGTCAATAAGGACATTGGTTCCATGGGTGACTTAGTCCTCCAAAATTAGATTCAGATTTGAACTATAGGTGCATAGTGTCCTACTCTGTCCATTTTTGTAGTATGAATTTGTTTGTGACTTTTTGTGTTTATTGTATTTGTATCAGAACAATAATTTGCATCATTAGGCTAGTTGAATCATTACATTTCATCTTTAGATTCATTTCATCACATTTTTTCAAGGTAAAGTTGACTCACCTTTTAGGTTGCAAGTTAATCTTAAGCCTTGCCCAAATTCATTAAACCCATGCTAACTCAAATATTAAATAAAAATTTTAGGAAAAGCACCATTGAAATCCTAGGGTTTCACTTTTTCTATGTTTCAAAACCCAAATGGAAAAATTTTGGGGGGGGACTAATGGGAGGAAGGATCTTGAGAGGTGGTACACAATAGGTGCTCCAAGAAGGAATACAAAAATTGTTAAGTCAAATTGGTGATTGCATGCTTTTCTCTTGACAAAGACAAGACGAGTGTATATGGTCCCCAAAGTCTTCAAGATTGTTTTTGTTAGTTTTTCTCACTCCATTATTTTTTTATATAGTAATAATTCATTTTCTTATTTTAATCAAGAGTCAAATATGAGAATGATTCCTAAATGGAATTGATTTTGGTTGATGGCTATCCATAATAAAATTATATCACTATTGATAATTTGATTAAGAGAGGCTTTCAATTTATCTAAAGTTGCATTTTATGTTTCAAGGCTAAAGAATCTATGGAGCATCTATTATTTCATTATGATTTTCCTATTGAGGTTTGGATGGAGGTGATTTCTAACTTTAAGGTCTACTAGACATTTCTTTAAGGCCTAAAAGAGTTTATTATTAGTTGGTATAAAGGTTCTCCCTTCTATAATCCTATGACAGTGGAGATGTAGAAATAGACTCCAATATTTATTTCTTGGGGGTTGTGGAAAGAAAGGAATAACATGATATTTCAAGAGTAATCAAGAAACAATATAGAACTCTTTAATAGTATTTAAAAAATTGCAAGAAAATATCAATGTGTAGAGATTTAGTTGTGCCAAATGTATGGCTTCTTATATAGAGTTAAGGGATAATAAAAATTGGGGCTTACAATAGGGCCATAACTAATATAAATTGGGAAAAAATCCTCATAAGGAAAAGCATAAATTACAAACCCCCAAAAATAGGATTGATTAAGCTTAATTATGATGGATGTGCCAAGGGAAATCTAGGAATTTTCATAGTTGGGGGAGTTATACAAGATAAAAATGGAATATTTCTTGAAGTTTATGATAGAAATTTAGGAAAGAGGTCAAATAAAAAAGTTGAGGCTTTTATTGTTTTACAGGGAGTGGAAAAATTACAAAGGTTGGGGTATCATAATGTTGTAATTGAAGGTGACTCAAAATTTATCATTGATATTATTACTAATAATCATACCCCTTCATAGAAAATGTGTAGCATGATTGAAGAGTGAAGGGTTTTAAATTAGTTCATTTTAGTAAGCTAAAATTTGTTCATACTTATAAGGAAGGTAATCGTTTTACTAATGCTATTGCAAATTTGGGCTTGAATTATAATTACTAGCACTACTATCTACCTTTCATAATCTCCTAATTAATATTTAGGATATTTTTCTAATGAATGAAGAAATTAAAATGAACTCCATTAGCTTATTGGTGCCTTTCTTTACAGATGACATGGAATTTTATTTAGGTGATAATGAGAATGTGTTGGTTGAGGTTGTTGTTATGGAGTTTCTTATGACTTGGAAAACATAGAATTTAATCTTCATTTAAATTTTATGCAAACAAAGTGGAAAATATTAAATTTTGATGTCAATTATTTTGATGATGCTAGTAATCATCACATTTTCCAAAAAAATGAAGGGAAGATTATGATGAATTGTTATTCATCCATGCAATATTTATGTCTTACATTTCAAAGAGGTCATATTATTAGGAATAATATTAAGGGAAACATATCAAAATATGGTTTGGAGGTGGGGGATGCTCCTAATAATAATGTAAAAAGTACTAATGATTAATTTTATGTTATTAGAATATAAATGATAATTAAAAAATGTGTAAATTACAAAGATAAAAGGTGGTAGGATTTTAGACGATCATATGGGAATTGGGGCTTTTCTACTTTTAACATGTTGAATTAGAGCTCAACTGGTTCTACATAAGTTATAAGGAGAGATTCAAGTGGGTGCAATGAAATATTTGGTATAAAAGGTAAAATGGGAGGTCTACATCTGCAAACTAAGCCAATCTCATGTGAAACCCTTAGGAAAATTTTTTATCTTTAGGAACTATTTGAAAAGGGGGTTATACTCTTTTTTTTTGAAATGTAAAGATACAATGACAGGTTGACCTCTGAGTTTATCAATTCTTGGTTGAAAGGAGAAGTGGCAATTGGTGGAGTTCTCTTTAAATTCATAGATGAGTTTATTGTGAAGGTTGTAGGCTTAACCTATGATGGGTTAAGAGTGGACAAGTGAATTAAAGGTGAATATAAAAGGTTTATAAATTCCTTTATTGAGGATAGAGAGAAGGTTAAAAACATTAAAAATGGCATAGCCAAGAGAAGCTGTCAACTCCATGGGCCTTAGTAATGTTGGGATTTAGTGTTCACATAGGTGTTAGGAATATTAGGATGCATAAAGTAATAATTTGATAGGTTTTGGGTGTTGTGAATATCATACTATTCCCCTAGGTTATTTGTTATTTGGTTGAGATTTGTTTGTTTGTGTGTATTATGAGTTGTTAAAACAATTCATATCTTTAGCTAGTAGTTATAGGGAGTTTCCTAAAATGTAGGAAATACAAATCCTATATATATGTAAATGTATTGAATAAAAATTAGGAAATAGAAGCTTATTATTTTTGTATAATTTTTTGTCAACCTCTACCCAAATTCACAATATGGTATCAGAGCAAATTTGGGCTTAACTCTCTCATGAGAGGGCCCAAGAACATCAGAAATCCTTGAATGGTAATTCTATGTACATGTAAGATTAGTTAGCATAGATTCTTTTTAATTTTTGATTGAAATAATACAAGCCTAAGAGGTAGAAGGATTAAGAGTGAAATTTTTTGATAGGAAAGATGGCTCTTCTCTTATGTCATGTGGGTGTGATCATCTTTTGCTTCAACTGTACCAAGCCCATGAATCATATCTATCCTATTGTTACCAACGACAACTTGATTTGATCCTCTTTTTTACCAACTTGATCTGATCCTCTTTTTTAGAGAGCAATCCAAAAAAATGTAGTGAAGTCCAAGTTGGGTGATAACTTCCAATTATATTTGAAATTAAAGTTAAGTTTCAATAGTTTCACAATAGTAGGTTGTTATTTATCGTTCAATTATCCTTAATTCATAAGGAGATATTTTGTCTCATAGTCAAGTTGTATTATTTTGTTTAGAATAGGGTCTATTGTTGTGTCAAAATATGAAAATGTTTTAAAAATAAATAAAAAACATCTCATTTGTAAATGGATGCATTATCTCTTTTACGTGGCATTCATATTGAGGGGGGCATTCTTTAATTGAGTCTCAAAGACAAATTTTCTAAGAAAGTAGCAAATCAAATTGGAGGTAGGAGACAATGGAGGATAGAGGATACTTAGCAACCTCTCATTAGTCACTAGTGACAAGGCCAAAAAATTGCATTAGTGACAAAATTATTTATCCCAAAATGACTAAAGCCAAGATCAATTTCTAGGTGGCAACGGCAACAATCTCATATCATTTGTGATCAAAATGGCAATAATATATAGTGGTTGTTGCATACACAATAATGAGGGCTTGGTGTTCAAGCTTTTATTTTGTCATTGGATATGTGTATGTCCCCAATCACATTTCTTGGTTGTGTGTGAATGGATGTGTTTGTCCCCATTCACGAGGTAGTGAAGTGATTGGAAGTGTTTGTCCCCATTCACCTGAGTTGGTGATTATGATTGGATGTGTTTGTCCCCAATTGTAGTTGTTGTGAGTAGATGTGTGTGTCCCTATTCATAACCTTGATGTGGGATAGATGTGTTTGTCCCTATCCAAACTTGATGTAATACCTTGGGTAGACGTGTTAGTCCCTATCCTCGGTTCCATGGGTAGAAGTGTTTGTCCCTATCCTTGGATGAAAGTACACAAAGTGTAGTGAGGCTAGTTTCGCTATTGCTTGAAATGAGTAGATGTGTATGTGCCTACTCTTATCTTATATTTTTTGGTGAGCTATTGTGTGTGGTCATCAAGTTTTGTGATGTACTTTCAACCCATGTTCACACTAAAGGAGGTTTGTTGGAATTCAGTGTTCACATAGGTGTTAGGAATATTAGGATGCATAAAATAATAAGTTGATAGGTTTTGGGTATTGGTAATATCATACCATTCCCATAGGTAATTGTTTATTTGGTTGAGATTTGTTTGGTTTTGTGTATTATGATTTGTTAAAACAACTCATATCTTTAGCTAGTAGTTATAGGGAGTTTCCTAAAATATAGGAAATAGAAATCCTATATATATGTAAATGTATTGAATGAAAATTAGGAAATAGAAGCTTATTATTTGTGTATAATTTTTTGTCAACCTCTACCCAAATTTACAATAGGTAAGTCTCAAAATCATGAAATATTTTACACTTGGGGATAGGTTTAAGACATTCCATGGTTATCACTTCACTATTCTTAACCATATGAGGCAGTGTTAAGAAAATTAATCTACCTTTCTATCTACTATCCTCTTTGGATAAACGTATTATTGAAAGTGTCTATCCCCCATTACATCAAGGCCTTATAATGGTTCTCTTTAAATATTTCCTCTCTATGACCCCCATGCCAAACCCTTCTACAAAGAGAAATGTTAATATTAAAATTCTTGAAAATAGAAAAACTTCCCCTCACAAGAGAACCAAAATAATAAAATCCATAGTACAAGGGGGAAAAGGGTCTGAATAAAAAGGTTAAAACTTCTTTGGATACCAATTAACCCTCTCCTTGTATTAGCTACTTCTTGTGACCTCGCCTAGAGAAAGAAAGGTTCTTGACCCTAAACAAATGGAAGTTAAAATTGAAAATGTCAATAAGAAAAAAAAAAAACTTGAAAGACCCTAATCTTTTTTATATTGGGGGGATGATTGAAATTTATGATACAAAGGGAGAAGAAAAAGATAATGAAGGGAAATTATAGATTTACTCCAATTTATTTGTTGGTAGAATATCAACTAGGTTTGTTGAAGCCTCAATTGTTGAAAACATAAATAATATTAAGGTTAAACAAATTATGGTTGATACTAATGAAGAGGATAATGATTGTAAGAAATTTCTTCCCAAAAAGAAGATGGGTTGGGTGAAGACTCTTCCAAGGATGACTTTAGGGAAGAATCTCAATAGGAATATGAAGCAACGGAGGAGAATAAATATGAAAAAGAGAAAGAAATGTAGAAGAAAATGAGAAAGATGATGCAAAGGAAACTGGGTTTCTTGAGATAGAAAATATTGCTCCTCCATCTCTGAGGTTTAAGATATCTTTTCCTACTATGGAGTAGGATTCTATGGGTAAATAAAATATAGATTTTACCAAACTCTAAAATCAAGTGTAGGATTTGTAAAAGAATATTGAATCTAACATTTACCAAGAGATAAAATAAATGCACTGCCTCATAGGTTCTCGTGAGGAGAACATGAATGAAAGTATGTCATTGAATGAGGAGAAGGAACCATGGGAGGAGTCTCTGGATTCCCTAATTGTGGACTAGAACCTTAAATGTTAGTTCTACTTTGAATTCTTCTTGTTTCTTGTTTCTTGTTTTTGTTTTCTAAGGTGTTGTTTTGTTGAGCTTGCATGCCCTTTTACTATCTCCTATATGTTTAAGTTGTTAATATTTTGAACTTATTGGATGAAGGCCCTTTTCCTTTTACTTAATCAAAAACATATTTTAATTTTTTTTGAAGTATGATAGTCATCTTTTATCTTTAATAATAAAATATTTATAGAAAATTATATATGAAGAGTTGTGTATTTATGTATGTATGTATGTATGTATGCATGCATTTATGTATCTATATATGTATCTATACATGTATGTATGTGGGTGAAATATTATAATATATAGAGTTATTTTATATTTATTTATTTGAAAATATTTTTATATAATTAAGATAAAGGGTAAGGGCCCTCTCTCACTAACTTATACTATTAAAAATTTATTACATAGAAAACCCAAAATATGTATAAACATTATATTACAGTTATATACTTTTTATTTATTCTATTTTAATTTAAAAGTATTTAAAAACTATTTTATTATATTTCGTAATATTTATTTAATAATTATTTAATATTTTTTAAAATATAAATTTGTTGTGTTTTAATTTTTTTTATATAGAATAACAACATGAAGCTCTTTGATATCACTGTATAATGTAATAATGATTATAAAATAAAATAAAATAATTCAATTATATTTCATCAAATTTTTAAGATATTTATACTGATTGAGAAACATGTATTCTATAAATACAAATAACAATAAAAATTTATACACCAAGAAAAATAAAAAACAATTTAATATATTTTAAATTGAAATTGTCTTCCTTTTGAGTGGCCCTTCTCATTGACTCAATTTCCTTTCTTCAAAATTATAGTGGGATAACATTGGTGCCAATCTAAATGGGATAAACCATCCACATTTACTTTTGTTAAAAAAATATTTAATTATTTTGATTTACTTATTTTCAAAATAATTTTTTTTATTTCAAAATTAATATTTATTATTAATTTTTTATTAACTTTAAATATAAATATTAAATATTTTATAATAAATTCAATTTTATTTAAAATTAGATTCATCCATTTCAAATATATAAATTTAAGATATTATAATTAAATATTAAATGTTTTTAATTTATAAAAATATATATGTTTACATTAAATCAATTTATTTTTAAAATAAATTAAAATTTTAATTTAAAACATTAAAAATAAGATTTATTTATTTTCGATCATCAGCTCAAAATTGAGATGGGATCTAGATAAAAATATATATAGAATAATCCATATATGAAGAAATATAATATTAAAATTAGAAAACTACATAGTATTGTTTATGTGTATCTCGAATAGTCGGTTTTCAACAACCGTTTTTTGTGGTATTGGGATTGTAAAAGCCGTTGATGTTAGTTATCATCTCTTGGGCATTCAAATTATCTTCTATTTAAATTCACATGGTCAGAGGGGCATTACAAAGAAAAGCATATCGGCTGTGATTTAGAAGTGAGGAAGAAGAAAAGAACACATATTTTTTTGCCATGGCTGCTAAATCAACATCCACATTGATCTTCGTGCACTTTTTGTTAGGAGGATTTGTTGTATGCAACCTCCTTTCCATTCAATGCAATGCCAATGCAGAAGGAGATGCGCTGATAGATGTGAAGAACATGCTGCATGACCCACACAATGTTTTGGCAAGTTGGGATCCATCCCTGGTCAATCCCTGTACATGGTTTCATGTCACTTGTGACATCAACCAGCATGTGACCAGAGTGTAAGTCTCTATATCATTCTTATGTCATATAAAAGTTTCTGTAAAATTTAAGTTAACACAACACACATAACATTGACTTGTTCTAAGTATGATATGTATATTATAGGGATTTGGCAATTAGTGGCCTTTCTGGTACTCTCTCACCACGGATCGGTGATCTTCCCAACTTACAATACCTGTAAGTTTATCAGCATGCTCATTTTAAGAATGAATAAGTTTTAGTTCAAGGTGAATTTTCTTTAAACCTTTATGTATGTGTATTATTATTTCAGGCATTTATTCCGTAACTCATTGAGTGGAAGCTTGCCACCAAGTTTGGGGAAATTAAAAAATCTGATAGCCCTTGATCTTTCTGGCAATAAGTTCAGTGGAAAAATACCCAACTCACTTGGCCAACTCTCCAACCTCCGCTTCCTGTAAGTCACCATTCTCCTGGGCTTTCATTACTAAATCTTAAATCTATTTTAGAAAGTTTTGATCTTTGTTAATGTCAACATTAACTATCATAAATGTATGACTTGGATCTGGGTTTAAAGATTTTTTGATTTTAGTCTTTTTGTGATCTCATTCTTCTTTCTGTTTGTTATGATCTTTAGACGGAATGTATATGTAATGTTTTTTTATGTTCTGTAAATCATGTTTGATGTTATTTCTTAGAGATGGTAGAAATAATCTAGCAGGTTTTTAAAGTTATATGATGTAGACATAAACTTCTAACACTTTATGCTGTCACAAACACACTTGATTCCAAATTTACAATTCTACAATTTTCACCGCCATTCACAATTTTATCGACAATTGCATTTGTCAATTATAATCAATCAAATTCATTTCCCAATTTACTGGAGAGATACAGTTCTAATTGAACTCAAATTTAAAATAACTCAAGAAATTAATTTCAATTTACTAATTTTCGATTCACATAATTTGCAGACTGCTTGTATGAATTTATTCTTCTACAGACATCCTTCTTTTCCCACACATCTGCTCGATCCCTCTATCTGCACATAACTTCATTCGTCTTTGCTATCCAGCTCTTTCTTATACTTGTCTTTATTCAACTTAAAACCAGCTGCTACTATGGTGCGGCCTGTCCAAGTTTTCAGTCTGAACTTTACTTATTTCATCAAAATTTGCACTAACATGCAGCGCCCTCACCCTTATCTATCTCTGAATCCTATTTAGGTTGCCATTTAAATGGCACAACTCCTCAATTCCTCTCTTGGCGCGGCCTGTTCAGCTTTTTTTTTGCGTATGTTCTTTGGTATTATCATTTCCTTTGGTGTGTAACCTGCACTCTGATCTCAGAAAGTTTTTTTTTTAATTGCAAAGTCACATTCCTCTAGCCATTATATCTCCCTCATGGTCTCCATTACTCCAAGTTGCAGCCCTCTTTGTTTTCCGACGCAGCCCCTCCGCTAACTCACACGGCACACCCAAATCTGCTTCTATATGTTTTATTTATTTAAAAAATTTCAATGCCTTCCCCTGCAGGCAATGTGGCACGGCCCCCTATCTTCCGTGCATTCATTCTGGAAAATTTATATGCATTCAAACGCCATTCGTATCTCACCAGACAACGCGCCTCTCCATATTCTTCTTACCTCTGGCAAATTAAATATGCATTTTTTAATTGTTTTAAGATTTGCCTTTTCAAATTCCTTGGCTGTGTGTTTTCTTATTAAATCCCTTCATTCTTGTAAGAAATAAAATATTTCGTATTTCTTTTTAAACAAAATCTATAATTTTCAAGATGAAATAGGTAGTAAATTTCAATAACAACATCATTCAACTTCGAAGTCGACCACTGCAAGCAGATTGAATTTAATTCTGAAAATTGACAACAACATCAGAAAATACCACATTAAATTGAAATCAAATCAAAATGGATGGAAACCAAGTCAAATTGTTTTTTGGTGGATACAGATTGCTTATTCACCAAGGATGTTCCTGAATCATTATATTAATTCTTTGGTTAAGCGCATTTGTTGAAAAATAGAAACCCATCAGTAACTTGTTTTTATGGCTTGTATTTTTTTTCAGAGATCTTTCAAACAACCAACTCAGTGGCCCTGTTCCAATAGGAGGATCACTCTCAAGATTCGGATATGAAAGGTAATTTATTTATTCATATTTTATTTCATTAGTTGGTTCTTTTAAGATCTGATATAATCCATATGTCTCGGTTTTGACTTTTGGTTGTTGCATGTTATGGGCTAAAGTTTTAAAGGCAATCCAGGCCTTTGTGGTACTGTTGTGCACAAGCCATGTTAAAAAATAGAGTGAAATGGAGAGCATTGCAGCTTAAATAAAGCAATAGTATTTACCTTGTAGTTTCTATTTACATACCTTGAACAATCTGATATGTGCAGTCATGCATGCAATTTTGATGTAATAAAAATGATATTAATAATTATGGAATAAGGCAAACATTACCATATGTTGGTACAATATTTTCCTTATAAAATCAAGAATTGCAAATTATTTGTGCTTTCTGTTACATTGTTTTTCTGTTATTTAAGATGTTCTTAATGATTTATTATTGTTAAATTATCCTTCATGGGTGTACTGATATAATGTGAACATTACACAATTGTTTTATTGAATTATATGTATATGTACTGTTTTGAATCTAAATAGTCATGAGCTACATTTCTTTAATAGAATAATTAATTAAATGTTAAATTAATTGAATCAGTCAAATTTGTGAAAGTTATGAAGATATGTATAAACAAGAATAGGGGAAGGATAGTGGAATGAGCCCAAATTCACACAAAGATTGTATTATTTTTCAATTTATAATTGTACTAAATATCTTCTCAAAATGAGCCCAAAACTAACTAGAAATAGCAATGATCATGAAAATTGTATCATTACAATTTGTACTCACTTTAAGATACATGTGAATCCTAAAATGATCATAAACCTCAATATATATAACCACTCAATAAAATACACAAAAAATAAAATTTTGACATCAAAATATTAAAGGTTTACTATATCTATTCTAATGCAGACACAAAAACCAACTCACCCTTCAGCTCTCACAAACCAACTTGCACACATACACAGGTTCACCATTTACCTAATTTTGTTCAACTCCACAGCTAACCCGAAATCAAATTGACAATTTGTCAATTAAACAACTCAAATTACACAAAATATAATTTCCCCGTATATCTTTTATTGCAATCAATATAATCAAATTACAAAGATAATTCTGAATTGAATCAAAATTGCCTGTAACAATTGCCAATTTAATTGGCTCTTCCTCCGTAATCAATCTTTTATCTCCAAGCAACCTACAGCTTATCTCTACTGTCTTTCATAGACTTTTGCCTGGCTTTACTCACAGGCGCGTCCCCCTTTCGTTCTCTATCTGCAACTTTGAACGGCCAATATCGTTCCCTTTGCCATTTTCACGATCTTACTTTGGCTTTGCTTATTCCCACAATCCGCCTTGGCCCTAGTTCTTGTGATCATCCCTCTTGAAGTGTCCACCCTCTTCTTTCTTTCCTTCTTTGTCCTTGAATGTGAGATAACCTCCTCCCATTTAGTCTCATCTTGGCTTTCCAACTCTCTTCTTGATTCCCACTCCTTCTCTGAAAAAAACCTCTGATCCCAAGGAAGGGTATCCATTATGCCATTCTTGGCCTCTAGAGTATTAACATGAGGTGTTTTCATTTTCATGCTTTGGGTTTCTAAAGTATCCTTCACAACTTCTAGAGTGACGTTCTCCAGATCATGTTCCCCTTTTGAACGAGGGCTACCAGTAGAAATTTGGGAAGGGAAAGGTATTCGTATCTCCAAGGACAAACCCTTAATGGGTATTTCCTCAAGACTAGGCCCATTCACTCTACCAGCCAACACCAAAGGTGAAGGCGAGACAAAACCCATTTCTTCACAGCTTATTGCAACCTTATTTTGAATATCTCGGGCTCCCACCACAGAGTAAATTTTTCCCTCACTAACCACATGTGGTGAGATCAGGGATTTAGGATCCTTAGGATTTGAAGAGCTAGTACTTTCTATACTAGGGCAAGCATCCTTAGGCAAGCAACTATGGTTATCCTTCGAGTCAGGAACAAAAGTTTGTCTTTCTAGATTCTCCTTTGAGCTAGGGTCAGAGATATGCCTCTCCTCCTCAGGTTTTTTTCCTCCATACAGTCTTAGGGTTAGCAACTTTCTCGTTTTCACTTTTATTGTTTAGCAGGCACTTTTTTGCCCAATGCCCAGACTTTTGACATTTAAAGCAAACAAAGGGTATGGTCTCTAATTCAATAGCTTTCTTTCAAACACCCAGCTTGGATTGGATGTCAATCGATGAGGGGAGATCAGCATTTTGAGAGACCCCTACATAGATTCTAGCAAAAATGAGTCTCTTTCTGGTTGCAATCATTAAATCAATAGACAAGAGTTCTCCAAAGGAGTTAGCAATCCCATTAAATATTTTCGTATTCCAATATTCCATAGGAAGACCAGGCCATCTAGCCCAAACCGGCACCATTTCAAAAATAGAGTCAGGCGGATCGGAAGACTTGTAGACTTTGTCTTCTTGTCCCAATATCTCATACCCAGGTGGTTGTTCCACATAAACTTCTTCTTCAAGATAGCCATTTAAAAATGTTGATTTCACATCCATTTGATGAACTAACCATTTTTTTGTGCTGCAATGGCAAGAATCATCCTTACTGTGTCAAGATGTGCTACAGGGCAAAATTCTCATTATAATCAATTCTAGGCTGCTATGTGAATAACCTTTTGCCACTAATCTTGCTTTATTTTTTGCACTTCACCATTTGCATTTAATTTGGTTTTGTAAACCCATTTAACTCCTATTACATCCTTTCTTTTGGAAGACTTACCAAGCTCCCATGTTTGATTCTTTTCAATTGCATCAATTTCTTCATCCATTGCACATATCCATTTATCATCTTTAATTGTCCTCAAAGTGATTGGATCATCTAATTGTGAATAAAATGCAAAAAGAGACATTGATCACTATTATTCTCACCTTCATTTTGTTCATATATGCCCCTTATACTTCTAATTTTTTGTCTTCTCATGCTTGCCAATGTAGGATTTGATAAATCACTTGAACTTGTTGAATGTGGACTTGATGGTCTAGCCTAGAACTTCTTGGTGTAAATGGTGTCTTTGTTCTCTTGTTGCTCTCTTACATTTGATGATGGTGTCACTTGTGGACCTTGAATGGGTGTGGAAGGAGTCACATTAGAAGGAATATTTGTTGGTACATAAATTTCATTTTCCTCTTGAGGTATACTTGTTGATACATTAATTGTTTTTTCTTTGCTTCCATTCCATGCTTCATCTTCTACAAACTATACATCTTTGCTGATTATAACTTTCTTAGTTGTTGGATTATAAAGTTTGTATGCCTTGGATTTATCACTATATCTAACAAATATGCATTTTTCTCCTTTGTTATCTAAGTTTCTTCTTAATTCATTAGGCACATGAGCATATGCTACATAACCAAAAACTCTCATATGAGAAACATTATGTTTTCTTCCAGTCCATGTTTTTTCTGGAACCATATTCATAACACTTTTTGTTGGACACCTATTCATTATATATGCTACACATGATATAGCTTCAACCCAATATTCATTTGGTAAATGCTTGGATTTCAACATACTTTTGGCCATCTCCAAGATTGTAATATTCTTCCTTTCAGCTACCCCATTTTGCTGAGGTGTGTATCTAGTAGTAAACTACTTGTAAATCCCATGATCTTTGCAAAAGTTTAAAAACTCTTTTGAAATATATTCACCTCCTCTATCTGTCCTCAAAGCTTTATTGTAATACCCACTTTGTTTTTCAACAAGAGACTTAAATTGATGGAAGAAATCAAACACTTCATTCTTGTTCTTTAGAAAATAAACCCATGTTTTCCTTGAATAATCATCAATAAAAGTCAGAAAATAAAGACTTCCACCAATTGAGGGTTTTTACATAGGTCCACACAAATTTGAATGTACAATCTCCAAAGGGGTTTTTTCTCTAGTTGACTTTCCTATTGGAAATTATTCTCTATGTTGCTTTCCTAAGATACATCCTTCACATACACTTTCAAGCTTTTCCATTATAGGTAATCCCTTGACCATACTTTTCCTATGAAGCAAATTTAGACCTCCAAAGTTAAGATGCCCAAATCTCAAGTGCCATAACTAGTTTTCATCTTTTATTTCTGCCTAAAAGACAGTTTGAGTAACTGCAGTGATTTCTTGTGTTTGTGCATAATCTATATTCAAATTTGGCTGAATCTTCAAAGGAAATATTATATTACTTGTCATTTTGACCTTAGTAATGAGCTGATTACTTGGGTATTTGTCTAAAATTGTGCACAGTTCATTTTTGAAAGTTACTCTATACCCTTTTTGAACAAGTTGTCCTATACTCATCAAATTGTGTTTTAGACCAGGCACAAAATACACATCTGAGATATATTTTTTCTCCCCCTATTTAGTTAGAATGTTGACATTTCCATTTCCTTTAACTGACACTTTGTTGTCATTTACCCAATGTAACATCAGATTTAACATTTTCATCTAAACTTGAAAACATTTCTAGATTTCCTGTCATACGGTTGCTACAGCCTAAGTCTAAAAACCAAACATCTTTTTCACTTGCTTGTGCAACATTACATTCCAAAAACATTGTGCTCTTTTCTGGTTTTTGGTCTTGACTTTCTTTTGTGAAATTTGCATTTTGTTTACCATAATCATATTGTTTCTTTCTACACTCATTCATGTAATGCCCAATTTTTTTACAGTAGTGACATTGGATTTGAGACTTATCATACCTTTGTCCTTGTGAATAATTTTGTGAGGAACTCTGACTTGAGTTTTGATTGTTGCCTCTTCCACTTGAGCTTGATGGGCTGCTTCTTCCACCTCTGTAAAAATTTCTTCCTCTTCCTCTGAAATTCAATTTTCCTCTACCTCTTCCTTCGCTGATTGAAGCTTGTGACTTGAAAGCATGCTCCAATGAAGTGTTTGCAGACCTGATCAACCTCTGTTCATGAGAAATGAGAGATGCATGGAGCTCATCAATTGAATATTGTGTGAGTTCCTTTGTTTCCTCTATGGTTACAACAATTGTCTCAAATTTTGTGGGAAAACTCCTTAGAATCTTTTCAACCACTCTTTTATCTTCAAGTGTCTCACCATGTGATCTAATTTGATTTACTAGTCCAATGACCTGGGTGAAGAATGAATCTACTGATTCATTGTCTTTCATATTCATAGTTTCAAAATCTCTTCTCAGTATTTGTAACTTTGTTGTTTTGACTTTTTCCATACCTTGATAAGCTGTTTGAAGTATGTCCCATGCTTGTCTCGACCTTGTTGTTGCTGCAATCCCTGGGAAAATTCTCTCATGCACTCCTTGGAGAATAAAGAAAAGAGCTTTTGAATCTTTCTTCCTATTGTCCTTCAATAAGTCCTTTTCTACTTGAGTCAAAGCATTATATGTTGTTGCATTAGCTGGCTCTAGAAATCCATTCTCTATTAGCTCGCATAAATCTTGTGAACAAAATAATGCCCTCATTGTGATTGCCTAGTAGTCATAATTTTTCCCATTAAACTATGGGATTTGAGGGTTAATGGATCGAGGTCAACTTCTGGGAACATATCATCAATTGGATCACTTGGTTGAACTTGATAAGGCCATTTAAGGCCCTTGCTGTAATGTTTCCTTGTTTTTATTAATTTTTACCTTGATGTTTAAGCTTGTGCTTGTATCTCCGTGAAAAACTAGACACTTTTCTTGAACCCTTAGAAACAACCCTTTTACTTCAAATGAACCGGCTCCCATAAGCTTGCTCTCTGATACCCGCGTGAAGGCGAGGCGAGGTAATCGCGTCGGGAAAAGATGCTTTGTAGTTGGAATTATTTCTAACATTTAAAATACATATACTCAATTTATTTACTAAATATCTTCTCTATCTGCAACTTTGAACGGCCAATATCGTTTCCATACAGCTGAAACTATCTTCTCTATTATGTGCCCTCATACACAGGTGTGCCCCTCCAAACTAATTGTTTTGGTTTGAACTCAATACATTCAAAGATCCTTCATTTTCCCTTCATTCGGTGCAGCCCCCTTATTCGTATGTCTCTGCACTTGATTGACGCAATCTCTTCCAGCGCCTTCCTCTCCCCTCCGTTTTTAATGCAGCCTCTATTTTTTATATTCATGGGTTTCCCTTTTTTTTTTTGTTTGCCTGATCACCTTCCTGCGCGACCTTTCCACTTCAGAATGCAGAGAAAATTATTACTATTTATTTATGTCACTCCCTCCTCAGGCTGCCTAAGTTTTTAATTAATTTCTTTCATAATCAATGCACATATTATTTCTTATCTCTCCATTCCAACTTGGCATTGCATTCTTGGTTTATTTTGGATATGGCTGTGTGGGATTTGTCTCTTGACATTCGATTATCAATTAAATTGATCTCTTTTGTACATAAACAATGGTCAGTAGCATGATTAATTTGTCATTAAAATCATGGGAAATGTTCAGAAAGTAAATGTTATAATCTATGATGAAATAAGATCAAACCTGAATAATATTAAAATGTTTGTAGAATGAAAATCAATATATGATATTTGTCATTTTGTGTGTTGTGGAACGCGGTTGCATTCTTGGGTGGAGATGGATCATTTGTGAATCTGATTCTCAGGTGGTGGTGGTGGTGACTTTGTTGAAGAGGCAGCAGTTAGAAGATGTCAGTTGACAGTTGGCTGTAATTATAAAACAGATTCTTAATCTGTGTGTTTCCTTGGAATCTGTTACTTTCTGTCATATTCTTAGAGAATGGAATGGGGGGCCCTTTGATCATTTGCAAAATTGGAATATTGTGGAAAGGGGTCAATTACCCTCAGATTTGTCACAAAAGTTGGACCACTTAGTGGAGATAGACAGGAGTGTGTAATGCCCTTGCTTTGTACTGCTCTATTTTGGTTTGAATAAATTTTTACCTCTCTTTTAGTGTTGACAATCAATGTCAAAATGTCAATCAAACGTCATGGAAGACCAAAGATTAAGTTGATTTGATGTCTAAAAGCAAAACACCACAACAAAAACTGAACTAAAAATGAAATATTTTTTTGGTTGACGTAGGTTCGTGCGTGTACTGAATGCTCCTACATCATATTCCAAAATTATTTTATTATTGATTATGTATTTGATTGAACACTGAACAATACGATTTCATGATGATATTGAATATTTTTTATTAACCACACAATTGTAGGATTCGTCCATAAGTGGTGGCATAATAGGCTTTGTTGTTTTGATTTAGAATTCATAAATCTAGTTATGCAAGATATTTGTTGGTTTTAATTATCACTTCGATGTCAGTCAAACGTCGTGGAAGACCAGAGATTAAGTTGATTCGATGTCTAAGAGCAAAACACCACAACAAAAACTGAACTAAAAATGAAATATTCTTTTGGTTGATGCAGGTTCACGCGCATACTGAATGCTCCTACATCATATTCCAAAATTATTTTATTATTGATTATGTATTTGATTGAACATTGAACAATACGATTTCATGATGATATTGAATATTTTTTATTAACCACACAATTGTAGGATTCATCCATAAGTGGTAGCATAATAGGCTTTGTTGTTTTGATTTAGAATTCATAAATCTAGTTATGCAAGATATTTGTTGGTTTTAATTATCACTTCAATTTGGTAGGTACAATCATACCCAAATAAATATATTTTTCCAAAGAAAGGGTATTTGGTAGGGTGTCAGCAATTGACAAGCTTTAGAAATTAGTTATCTTTGATTATGATGAATTTGGCATTATATATTGTCTTCAACTTTTATTGTTGATTGTTTTGTTGTTTTGATACTTTGTATTTTTTTCTCTTGAAGTCTAGGTATAGTCACATAATTGTGGTAATTACTTTGTAGTCATTTTAGTCTCTTACCTTAACATTAAATCAGTCCTAATGTACATAAATGTTTGTTTGTATGACTATGTATATTAGAACATTTGTAATATAGTTACTCTTATTCAAATTCTAGTAGATTAAAATATTTAAAATTATATTAAATCTATTTGTATTAAAAAAAATTAATATATAATTAATCAATAATAATTAATATATAACTATCAATATATTATATAACCAATTAATAATATTTATTAAATAACTATATACATATATTATATAATCAAATAATTATATTCAATGTATAGCTATAAACATGTATATTATATTTAACTAATTAATGATATTTATTATATATCCATAAACATATATATTATATAATCAGCTAATAATAAATAACTTTTAACTATAATATATAAATTACATCCATTTATAATTATATTTAAATATTATTAGTTTGTATATGTATGTATGTATGTATATTCATATATTCTTAATTAAATTTATTTTGATAATGATATTGGGGAGAATGGTTTAGCTATTTTCTATTACTTCAAACCAAAATTTCATGGTACATGAATTTATTTTTTAGTTTTCAAGATGAAGTTCAAGGATGAAAGGAAGTTCTCAGCAATTTTTTATCAATTTTAATTTAAATTCTAGATTTATATTTTTAACTCTTCTTTTTATGTATTTGGAGATTGGTTATTATTCAGTAGTTCACTCAAGTTTGTAGGTATTTATTTTACAATGAAATCGATTTTAAGAGGAAGCAATCGTGGAACAAAAGGAAGAATCTATTTGGTGTCTAGTAGCCATTTTAATCTTTTTATTAGATAAACACTTTTTACTAAAGCTATGAACTAGAAGAGGTTTTTGAAAGGATAGTGAAACCTTGTACATCAAGAAAAGGAAACAACATGAAACAAGGTTTGGTTGAGGTTTAAATTGTCCTCTTTGTTTAAGGTGGAAAATTTTATTTAGGTTAAGACATTTAGCTTAAACCCCCTCATCTCCATCCGAAAATTTTCGTGAACCCAACTTAGCTTACAATTGTAGATCTTTTAATCTAATTGTATATATTCTTTAACCTAATTTGCATGGTTAAGCCATTAGATTATTGAATATATTATTTACCACTTTTAAATGTTGCATGTTTAGTTTAGAAAAAATTAAATTAAATCTTGTTCTCTACAATTATTGCAAAACACAAAACCTAAAACACCTATTCTTCTAACATATCATCATCATATCCATCTTGTCATCACTTTCTTCTATCTTTCACTTTGTAAGAACATTTGTGTGTCTTGAAACTTATACTTGAGTTTCACACCCAGTGTTCTCAATCTAATATTCTTGTGAGAAGTTATCGAATTATCTTCCCATGCTTTGAATAGATCTGGTGTTGAGCCTAGGCTTGTTAACTCATTCATCCAACAAACTTCTACAATTCAATCATCTTTGGATCCTATTCTTATCTTGGCAATGATCTTTGAGTCAAAACCCTCTCATGATTTTCTTGGGTTTGATAACTATGTGGCCTATGTTCCTAAGGCTCAAATTTAGAAACTAGACAAAGAAATGGCTAGTCTTCAAGAATTCTTGAATACAAAACATTTGGTTGGAGTGGTTGTCCCTCTCATAGATAATATTAGGAGATTGTTAATAAATGATTCACAAGATGTGGAAGTTCTACATAGCCTGACTCACATAATCGATTCAAGTATTATTTATTTTCCATCATTATCTCAAAAATGAATGAGGTTTAGAAAGTTAAAAAGTTAAGAATAAGTA
Source organism: Sequoia sempervirens (assembly GCA_007258455.2). Taxonomy (NCBI): domain Eukaryota; kingdom Viridiplantae; phylum Streptophyta; class Pinopsida; order Cupressales; family Cupressaceae; genus Sequoia; species Sequoia sempervirens. The sequence continues at coordinate 130,368,605 of VDFB02049217.1, read as the reverse complement.
TTCATAATACCTAACTAAGTGGAAGGTTGATAAAACGCCCTATAAGAAGAAATATAATATTAAAATTATATGTAACATAAACATTTTATAATAAAAATATAATTTCCCATATATTACTTGTTTCCTCGATTGTTTATCTTGAATAGTGGATTTTCAACAACCGCTTTTTGTTATATTGGGATTGTGAAAGCCTTTGATGTTTGTTACCATCTCTTGCGGATTCAAATTATCTTGTAAAACTTCACATGGTTATAGGGGCATTACAAAGAAGAGCATATCTACTTTGAATTAGAAGTGAGGAAGAAGAGAACACAAATATTTTGCCATGGATGCTACATCAACATCCACATTGATCCTCATGTACTTTCTGTCAGGAGGCTTTTTTGTATGCAACCTCCTTTCCATTCAATGCAATGCCAATTCAAAAGGAGATGCACTGATAGATGTGAAGAATATGTTGCATGACCCACAAAATGTTTTGGAGAGTTGGAATCCAACCCTGGTCGATCCCTGTACATGGCTTCATATCACCTGTGACAACAACCAACATGTAATGAGGGTGTAAGTTTATATATCATATAAAATTTTCTATAGGAAGCTTGACACAACACACATTACATTGACTTTCTCTAAGTATTTTATAGGGATTTGGCATTTAGAAGCCTTTCTGGCACTCTCTCACCACATATCAGTGATCTGCCCAACTTACAATACATGTAAGTTTATTAACATACACATTTTAAGTATGAAAATTTTTTAGTTTAAGGTGGATTTTCTTTAAACATTTATGTGTGTGTATTATTAATTCAAGCATTTATTCAATAACTCATTGAGTGTAAGCTTGCCACCAAGTTTGGGGAAATTAAAAAATTTGATTTCCCTTGATCTTTCTAGCAACAAGTTTAGTGGAAAAATACCCACCTCACTTGGCCAACTCTCCAACCTCCACTTCCTCTAAGTCGTGATTATCCTAGGCTTTCATTGTTAAATTTTAAATCTATTTTAGAAAGTTTTGATCTTTATTAATGCCAACATCAACAGTCATAAATGTCTGATTTAGATCTGGGTTTAAAGATCCTTTGATTTTAAACTTTTGGTGGTCTCATTCTCCTTTTTGTGTGTTTTGATCTTTAGAGGGAATGTAAATGTAAATAGTTTTCTATGTTCTGTAAATCATGTTTGATGTTATTTCTTGGAGGTGGCAGAAATATTTCAGTAAGTTTCTAAAGTTATATTAATTATTTTCTCAACTGCATTTGGTGAAAATTGAAACCCATCATTAACTTGTTTTTTTATGGCATTAATTTTTAGACATCTTTCAGAAAACCAACTCAATGGCCCTACTCCAACAAGAGGATCGCTCTCAAGATTTGGATATGATAGGTAATTTATTTATTTATTTTATATTTCATTTCGTTGGTTCTCTTAGAGTATGAAATAATCCATATGACTTGGTTTTGACTTTTGGTTATTGCATGTTATGTTATGAGATAAAGTTTTAAAGGCAATCTAGGGCTTTGCAGTGGTGATGTGCACAAGTCACAAGCTAAAAAAAATTGAATGAAATGGAGTGCATTGTTGATAAAGCAATAATATTTACCTTGTAGTTGCTACTTACATGTCAGGCAATATGATATGTGTAGTCATGCATGTAATCTTGATGTAATAAGGCAAGCATTTGCATAGGTTGGTACAATTCTTTTCCTTATAAAACCAAGATTTGCAAATTATTTGTGCTTGAAAGGCTGATGAAGAATTGAAGAGATCTTAAAGGAGCAATTTTACATTGTTGCACAAGTTGTCATCATTGTTTCCAAGCCACAAAAACTAAGTTGTAAAATTTATTTTTGTCACTCTAATAGTGGGACCTATGTTAAATAGAAGCCAAGGTCCAGCATCAAAGGATTGTCAAAAAGTTATTTTGGAAACCCTAACTGAGACCTATTTAAACATGGGTGAACCAGTCCCTTAGAAGACATCTAAAATAGCCTCTGGTGATAGGTACATGCCATCAAACCCTTCTCATATCTGCTTGCAAACTGTCATTTCAGTTTTTGTACATTCTAAAATCTATATTTTATTTATTAGGTCATGTTGTTCATTTAGTTTGAGCATTTCAAATCATTTTAGTTTAGTTTTAGATATTTCCTAATGTCCTAAGGACTGAGATCTAGGTATGATTGACTCACTATTGAGGTTGAAAGTCAATCTTTACACCTTGTGATCCCTTTCCTAATCAAATCCCTAGGGAAATACATCTTTAGAGATTCCTAAATTTTAAGCACAATAAAAATTTGGGGATCCCTTTCTCACATTTCACATGTTATTTCCTTTTCTTGATGTACAAGGTTTTAGTGTGCTTTCAAACCCTCTTCCAGCTCATAGATTTGTTAAAATGTGTTTATCTAATAAAAACTAACAAGGTTACAAGGCACCCAATAGATTCCTCCTTTTGTCCCACTATTGATTCCTCTTAGAATCAATTTAATTGTAAAATAAATACCTAAAAACTTGAGTGAATTGTTGAATAATAACCAATTCCCAAATACATAAAAATAAGAGTAAAAAATCTAAATCTACAAAAGAAAAAAATGATAATGTAAATTGTTGAGAACTTCCTTTCATCCTTGAAATTCATCTTGAAAACTAAAAATTAAATTCATGTACCATGAAATATTGATTTGAAGTAATAAAAAGAAATTAAATCATTCTCCCCAAAATCATTATCAATATAAATTTAATTAATAAAGTGTACACACACATAAAAAATCTATCAATAATCTACCAATAACATTTAATGTGTAGTTATAAAAATAATAATATTTAACATATAACTATAAATATATATATATATAATATATATATTTATAGTTATATGTTAAATATTATTAATTTATTGTATAATGTATATGTTCATAGCTATATATAATAAATCTTATTAATTAGTTATATAATATATGTGTGTGTGTGTGTGTGTGTGTGTGTGTTTTTGTAGTTATACATTGAATATCATTAATTGATTATTTAATGTGTGTACAATTATTTAATAAATATTATTAATTAGTTATATAATAAATATTGATAGCTATATATTAAATTTTATTGATTGATTATATATAGTTAAAATTATTTAATTCAAATAGATTTAATAGAATTTTAAACATTTTAATTAGCTAGAATTTGAATAAGAGTGACAATATTATAAATGTTCAAATATACATAATCATACATACACACACATGTTTATGTGCATTAGGACTGATATTATAGGGAAAACTAAAAATTATCAAGACAAAAAAAAAATCAACAATAGAAACTGAAGACACGATATAATGCTAACTTCAATATAATCAAAGATAACCAATTTCTAAAACTTATCAATTGTGTTAAACAAGCGCAGGACAACTGAAAGGGGGGGGTGAATCAGTTGTCACACAAGTTCAAACTTGAAAACTTATCACTTATCAATTCTTCAACCACACTATTCTGTTATTAAATATGAGCATGAAACACAAATAACAAAAAGTAAATCAACACAATGAACACTAGATTTTTACGTGGAAAACCCAATAAGGGAAAAACCACGGTGAGTGTTAACTCACAATATAAAGATTATAAAACTAAATACAAGGGCTCACTACCCAAAAGAGGACTCATTGTCTAAATAAAAAGGACTCACTGTCCAAATACAAAGCCTCACTGCCTACAAAAGACTCACTATCCAACAAGAAGGCTCACTACCTACAAATACAAAAGAGAACAAAAGATCCACCACTGTAATTAAAGCACATTCGTAGGATTACAGAAACCTTCAGCTCACTACCTTTAGCACACTAAAAAACTACTATTGAACAACTCACTCACACACACTTTTGCTCTTATGATTCGTGACACACTTTTGTCACTTTGCATCACACTGTCATACAACTCTTCACAATTCAACTTGCTTTTATACCATTCTCAACCTTAGAAGAATTTATCAAGGTTGGACACAAAATAACCCATTTCATAAATTCAAATTAGGTCGGCAACTCAAAATTCCCGCGGTGGAAAGGAATAATCTGAATGGACCAATAAAATTATTTTCTTCAATTTTCTACACGCTTCCTCAATTAAATTTCATTCTTTGAATGAAATGTAAACACTAGGTCAGCCAAACCTAATGAAAACACAAAAGAACAATTATGCACACGCTTCCCAGCACGGAGATGACACGCGAACACCTCAACATGCTTCAATATTCATGAGACTTCATCTCATACTTCTTCAAATACATCTGCAGCAAAACAATATACTTCATACACTGAATACCTTTCACTAGATCATCTGAACTATGCAAACCTATAAGTTGGATTATAGAAACATGACTTCCAGATTACCAAACTTCAATCTTCTTCGCCATAGCATAGAAAATACCTTCACAAAACATATCCTAGATCCGCAAGATCTGAAATGAAACAGTGGAGGACTGTGGAGCAAAAGTATTTCTCCCAGTCCACAGAAGATCAACTTTGCTAGTAGAACACACATACTGTTGGACACAACTTTTACGTAACATCTCACCACATAGAATATATCACCATCATATCACCATAATGAAAACTTCAGAACCGCACAAGCATAGGATCAACATAGGAGAAACACGAAGCACATATCGGAGCACAATCTGAACACATTCATCACTCTGACTTCTCTTCTTTATTAATTTTCTCAAAAGCACTTGGAAACTCATCAACACAACACATATGCAGTCATATAAGATAGTTCCATGTACTCACAGTATCTCAGCAGCATCTCAACTATACAAGTATAATTTGCAACATACTAAACAATGTTGGCATCAATGACAACACCACCAAACTAGTCCATACTTGCAACAATCTCCCCCTTTGTCATTGATGGCAACACATGATGTGAAAAACCATCAAAGACAAAAAAATTGCACAATACCCCCGGGAGAACACCTTCTCTTCTTCTGCAGCTATTTTTTACATTACTTTTTCTCCCCCTTTGATATCAATGGCAAAGAACAACTGCTCTGATTACTCCCCCTTAGGAGTACACTCATCATGCAACAATGAAAACCTTTTCTACTCCCCTTGCAGAGTAGACCCATCTATCCGTCCAGATAAATGAAGAATCTATGAATTCACTGGACTGATGCACCTTCATGTGCACCTAGTTAGGAGGGCCAATGACCCCCAACCTCTCCCTAAGATGCTCAAAAGTATCATTTGGAAGAGCCTTAGTAAATATGACTATAATTTGTTCAGGTTTGTTGCCACATACTCCAGTCTGACCTCATTCTCCAGCACTTTCTCTCTTAGAAAATAATACTTAATAGATATGTGCTTCATTCTTGAATGCATAACCGAGTTCTTTGAAATGTTTATTGCACTTGTATTATCACATAAAATAGAAATAGACTCATCACATACCACACCAATGTCTTTTAGAGTTTGCTTCATCCACAAAACTTGTGTGCAGCAGGATGTTGAGGCAATATATTTTGCCTCTATAGTGGATAAAGAAACCGAGTCTTGATTTTTACACAACCATGAAACTAATCTTCCACCAAGAAAGAAAGCACCACCACTGGTACTCTTCTGGTCATCTACACAACAAGCCCAATCAGCATTTGTATAGGCACTCAAGGTGAAATCATTACTCTTAGGGTACCATAGTCCATAATTTGATGTGCCTTTAAGATATCTAAATATCCTTTTTACAGCTATAAGATGTGCTTCTCTAAGATCTACTTGAAATCTAGCAACTAAACACACTGCATGCATAATATTTTGTCTAGTATCAGTAAGGTACAATATTCTGCCAATCATGGATCTATATTTGCTCTGATACCAAATGTTAAATAGGCACAGGACAACTGAGAGGGGGGTGAATCAGTTGTCACACAAGTTCAAACTTGAAAACTTTATCACTTATCAATTCTTCAACCACACTATTATGTTACTAAATATGAGCATGAAACATAAATAATAGAAAGTAAATCAACACAATGAACACCAGATTTTTACATCCATGGAAAACCCAATAAGGGAAAAACCACGGTGAGTGTTAACTCACAATATAAAGATTATAAAACTGAATACAAGGGCTCACTGCCAAGGGCTCACTACCCAAAAGAGGACTCACTGTCCAAATACAACTTAGGGTCACTTCCTACAAAGGAGTCACTGTCCAATAGGGAGGCTCACTGCCTACAAATACAAAAGAGAACAAAAGATCCACCACTACAATTAAAGCACATTCACAGGATTACAAAAATCTTCAGCACACTGAAAAACTGTTATCACAACTCACTCATACACACTTCTACTCTTATGAATCATGGCACACTTTCATCACTTTGCATCACACTGTCATACAACTCTTCATAATCCAACTTTCTTTTATACCATTCTCAACCTTAGAAGCATTTACCAAGGTCGGCCACAAAATAACCCATTTCATAAATTCAAATTAGGTCGGCAACTCAAAATTTCTGCGATGGAAAGGAATAAGAGTGGACCAATAAAATTATTTTTTTGAATCTTCTACATGCTTCCTCAATTAAATTTTATTCTTTGAATGAAGTGTAAGCACCAGGCTGACCAAACCTAATGAAAACACAAAAGAACAATGATGCACACGCTTCCCAACACAAAGATGACACGTGGACACCTCAACACACTTCATTATTCACGAGACTTCATCTCATACTTCTTCAAATATGTCCGTAGCAAACAATATACTTCATACACTGAATACCTTTCACCAAATCATCTGAACTATGAAAACATGTACTGGAATATAGAAACGTGACTTCCAGATTACCAAACCTCAACCTTCTTCGCCAGAGCATAGAAAAGACCTTCACAAAACATATCCTAGATTCGAAAGATTTGAAATGAAACAGTGGAGGACTACAGAGCAAAATTATTTCTCCTAGTCCATAGAAGATCAACTCTGCTGATAGAACACACATACTTGTGGACACAACTTTCACGTAACATCTCACCAAAAACTAAAACTCAGAATATATCACCATCAGATCACCGTAATGAAAACTTTGGAACCGCATAGGCATAGGATCAACACAGGAGAAATGCAGAGCACATACCAGAGCACAATCTAAAAACATTCATCACTTTGACTTCTCTTCTTTATTAATTTTCTCAAAAGCACTTGGAAACTCATCAACACAACACATATGCAGCCATATAAGATAGTTCCATGTACTCATAGCATCTCAGCAGCATCTCAACTATACATGTATAATCTGCAACATACTGAATAGTGTTGACATCAATGACAAAACCACCAGACTAGCCCATACTTGCAACAATCTCCCCCTTTGTCATTGATGGCAACACATGATGTGAAAAACCATCAAAGACAAAAAAATTGCACAATACCCCCGAGAGAACACCTTCTCTTCTTCTACAACTATTTTTCACATGACTTTTTCTCTCCCTTTGACATCAATGGCAAAGAACAACTGCTCTAATTACTCCCCCTTAGGAGTACACTCATCCTACAACAATGAAAACATTTTCTACTCCCCTTGCGGAGTAGACCCATCTATCAATCCAGATAAATGAAGAATCTGTGAATTCACTGGACTGATGCACCTTCATGTGCACCTAGTTAGGAGGGCCAATGACCCCCAACCTCTCCCTAAGATGCACAAAAGTATCATTCGGAAGAGCCTTAGTAAATATGTCTGCAATTTTTTCCTTTTTTGTCACATACTCCAATCTGACCTCATTCTCCAGCACTTTCCCTCTCAGAAAATGATACTTGATATATATTTTTTTTGCTCTTGAATGCATAACCGAGTTCTTTGAAATGTTTATTGCACTTATATTATCACAGAAAATAGAAATAGGTTCATCACATACCACACCGATGTCTTTTAGTGTTTACTTCATCCACAAAACTTGTGTGCAACAAGATGCTGTAGCAATATATTTTGCCTCTACAATGGATAAAGAAACTAATTCTTGCTTTTTACTTAACCATGAAACTAATCTTCTGCCAAGAAAGAAAGCACCGCCACTTGGACTCTTCTGGTCATCTACACAACCGGCCCAATCAGCTTCTATATAGGCACTCAAGGTGAAAGATTTCATTACTCTTAGGGTACCATAGTCCATAATTTGGTGTGCCTTTAAGATATCTAAATATCCTTTTTATAGCTATAAGATGTGCTTCTCTAGGATCTGCTTGAAATCTAGCAACTAAACACACTACATACATAATATCTGGTCTGGTAGCAGTAAGGTACAATAGTCCGCCAATCATGGATCTGTATTTGCTCTGATACCAATTGTTAAACAAGCATAGGACAACTGAGAGGGGGGGTGAATTAGTTGTCACACAAGTTCAAACTTGAAAATTTTCACTTATCAATTCTTCAACCACACTATTTTGTTATTAAATATGAGCATGGAACACAAATAACAAAAATTAAATCAACACAATGAACACTAGATTTTTATGTGGAAAACCTAATAAGGGAAAAACCATGGTGAGTGTTAACTCACAATATAAAGATTATAAAACTAAATACAAGGGCTCATTTCCCAAAAGAGGACTCACTGTCCAAATACAAAGGCCCACTGCCTATAAAGGACACACTGTCCAAATACAAAGGCTCACTGCCTACAAAGGAGTCACTATCCAACAGGAGGCTCACTGCCTATAGATACAAAAAGAGAAATTCAATTCAAGCACATTTGTAGGATACAAAACACTTCAGCTCACCACACTGAAAAACTACTATCACAACTCACTCACACACACTTTTTCTCTTATGATTTGTGGCACACTTTCATCACTTTGCCATCACACTGTCATACAACGAGCTTCATAATTCAACTTGCTTTTATACCATTTTCAACCTTAGAAGCATTTACCAAGGTCGACCACAAAATAACCCATTTCATAAATTCAAATTAGGTTGGCAACTCAAAATTCCCCCGGTGAAAAGGAATAAGAGTATACCAATAAAATTATTTTCTTGAATCTTCTATACACTTCCTCAATTAAATTTTATTCTTTGAATGAAGTGTAAACACCAGGATGACCAAACCTAATGAACACACAAAAGAACAATGATGCACACGCTTCCTAGCACAAAGATGACATGTGAACACCTCAACATGCTTCATTATTCATGAGACTTCATCTTAAACTTCTTTAGATACATCCGCAGCAAAACAATATACTTCATACACTGAATACCTTTCTCGAAATCATCTGAACTATGCAAACCTATTCTAGAATATAGAAACATGACTTTTAGATTACCAAACTTCAACCTTCTTTGCCAGAGCATAGAAAAGACGGGTATGTGTAGGATCATGATGGGCCAAAAAGTGGCAATATGATGGGTATTTGTAGGGTATGTGGTTGACGACTTCTTTTTTACGCAAAATTCATGAAATGAAAAGGGTTTTTAAAGGAGATTCTCAGCTTTCCACCAATATAAATTATGCTTTACTTTGAATTTAATAAATAATTATTATTTATTTTCTATTTGAATTATGACTAAAGTGTGGATTGATAGGCTAATTGAAAAAAAATTATAGCTTTCAAATGGTATCACATTTTTTTATTCCAAAACATGCATCACATTCTATGCTTCGCATACTATAGGATTAAAAAAAGAAAAATTGAATTTCATGAAGTTTTGACCAAGTTAAGGTGGTTAGACATACGAGTTTTTATATTTTTTAAAAGTTGTAATAAAAGATTCATAATTAATTATTTACTTGGAAAAAATTACAAAAAAATGCATCACATCCGAAATGAGTCCTCTACTTATGTCTAAAATATTATAAAAAATATTATCATTTTATTGTGGTTAGGGTGGTCAGACAGACACCTACTTCTTATTTTTTCCTTGAAATTTAAGTACTACTGCATTGAAATTTCAAATTTTCACCAAATAGATTTTTTTTTTTAAATAAACCTAGTAGTTTAGAAACTACATTCAATTTTCTACAGATTCTATTCTAACATATTTTTGAAATAATATAGATAACTTATTCAAATTTTTACGTCAAGTTTCCTAACTCTAATTTTTCTGAATTTTTTGCCACTTAAGGGCCGATTTTTTCCATGATGATCTTTCACATACCCAGACCTTCACAAAATATATCCCAGATCCGCAAGATTTGAAATGAAAGAGCGGAGGAATGCAGAGAAAAAGTATTTCTCCTAGTCCACAGAAGATCAACTCTGCCGGTAGAACACACATACTGGTGGACACAACTTTCATGTACCATCTCACCAGAAATTGAAACTCAAAATATATCAGCATCAGATCACCGTAATGAAAACTTCAGAATCACACAGGCATAGGATCAACATAAGAGAAACGTGGAGCGCATATCAGAGCATAATCTGAACACATTCATCACTCTGACTTCTCTTCTTTATTAATTTTCTCAAAAGCACTTGGAAACTCATCAACACAACACATTTGTAGCCATATAAGATAGCTCCATGTACTCATAGCATCTCAGCAACATCTCAATTATAATGTATACTCTGCAACATACTGAACAGTGTTGACATCAATGACAACACCACCAGACTAGCCATACTTGCAACAATCTCCCCCTTTGTCATTGATGGCAACACATGATGTGAAAAACCATCAAAGACAAAAAAAAATTGCACAATACCCCCAGGAGAACACCTTCTCTTCTTCTGCAACTATTTTTCACATGACTTTTTCTCTCCCTTTGACATCAATGGCAAAGAAAAACTGCTTTGATTACTCCCCCTTAGGAGTACACTCATCCTGCAACAATGAAAACCTTTTCTACTCCCCTTTGAGTAGACCCATCTATCAATCCAGATAAATGAAGAATATGTGAATTCACTGGACTGATGCACCTTCATGTGCACCTAGTTAGGAGGGCCAATGACCCCCAACCTCTCCCTAAGATGCTCAATTTAAGTATCCTTTGGAAGATCCTTAGTAAATATGTCTGCAATTTATTCCTTTGTTGTCAGATACTCCAGTCTAACCTCATTCTCTGGCACTTTCTCTCTCAAAAAATGATACTTGATAGATATGTGCTTCATTCTTGAATGCATAACTGGGTTCTTTGAAATGTTTATTACACTTGTATTATCACAGAAAATAGAAATAGGTTCATCACATACCACACCAATGTCTTTTAGAGTTTGCTTCATCCACAAAACTTGTGTGCAGCAGGATGCTACAACAATATATTCTACCTCTACAATGGATAAAGAAACTGAGTCTTGCTTTTTACTCAACCATGAAACTAATCTTCTGCCAAGAAAGAAAGCACCACCACTGGTACTCTTTCGGTCATCTAAACAACCGTCCCAATCAGCATCTGTATAGGCACTCAAGGTGAAATCATTACTCTTAGGGTACCATAGTCCATAATCTGGTGTGCCTTTAAGATATCTAAATATCCTTTTTATAGCTATAAGATGTGCTTCTCTGGGATCTGCTTGAAATCTAGCAAATAAACACAGTTCATGCATAATATATGGTCTAGTAGCAGTAAGGTACAACAATCCACTAATCATGGATCTATATTTGCTCTAATACCAATTGTTAAACAGGCGCAGAACAACTGAGAGGGGGGGTGAATCAGTTGTTACATAAGTTCAAACTTGAAAACTTATCACTTATCAATTCTTCAACCACACTATTTTGTTATTAAATATGAGCATGAAACACAAATAGCAAAAAGTAAATCAACACAATGAACATCAGATTTTTACATGGAAAACCCAATAAGGGAAAAACAATAGTGAGTGTTAACTCATAATATAAATATTATAAAACTGAATACAAGGGTTCACTGCCCAAAAGAGGACTCATTATCCAAATACAAAGGCTCACTACCTATAAAGGACTCATTGTCCAAATACAAAGGCTCACTGCCTACACAAGACTCACTATCCAATAGGAAGGCTCACTTCCTACAAATACAAAAGAGAACAAAAGATCCACCACTGCAATTAAAGCACATTTGTAGGATTACAGAAACCTTCAACTCACTACCTTTAGCACACTAAAAAACTACTATTACAACTCACTCACACACTTTGGCTCTTATGATTCGTGACACACTTTTGTCACTTTGCATCACACTGTCATACAACTCTTCACAATTCAACTTGCTTTTATACCATTCTCAACCTTAGAAGAATTTACCAAGGTCGGCCACAAAATAACCCATTTCATAAATTCAAATTAGGTCGGCAACTCAAAATTCCCGCAGTGGAAAGGAATAAGAATGGACCAATAAAATTATTTTCTTCAGTCTTCTACACGCTTCCTCAATTAAATTTTATTCTTCGAATGAAATGTAAACACCAGGTTGGCCAAACCTAATGAAAACACAAAAGAACAACGCCATTTGGCTAAGCGATATTAAGACAATCAGTCATACCTTATCACAAATTAGCTAAGAAAAGAGAAGAATGAGAGATGAAGCCAACTATAATCATTTACCTCTGTATCTTCAACAAAATCAAACTCATTATCACTTTCTAGGGATATTCCTTCAGAATGTAGTGTTGGTCCAACTCTATTGTTTAGATACCCTCATGTTGTACCCATGACTGAAATCATTATAATAGCCTCAAGTGGTGAGACTAAGGGTTATGTACCACGAAATTATGTATCGAAAGATAAATCTAAGGGATATTATCCTTTCTGGGATAGAGAAGAACAAATGAGAGATGAGGAAAAATCTGAAGGGTATACCCGTTGAGCTATGTATTTGAGAGTGAATCCAAAGGATACTCTCCTCTTGACTATTTGAATAGTTATTCGATGTAAAACAAGGATATTGAAATCCTTATGAATAAATTAAAATCATATTCTTATCAAACTTGTGCATAAGTTTTTCAATTAAATGTTTATATGTGAAAATATGGTCTTGTTTGATGTTTTGAAAACAAATAGTAATTTTGTTTAGATCTAATTCCATGAAACCCTTTAGGTGTACTTTGACTTGAAAATGGTTAGAACTCACACTAAACTTGGGGAAAGTCGGGAAGTAGGGCAGGGGGCTGAGAATGTTGAAGCCAAGTTGGATCACATTTTGGCAATGATGGACGAAACTAGGGAACATATAAGGAACCTTGAGCAAGAAGTAAGGGGTAAAGATAGGGTGGAAGAAGAAATAGCAGATGAAGATGAGGAAGTACCTCATGAGGAAGAAGAAGAGGGAGAAAATTCTTGAGACCACACCCATGGTATAAAACTAAAAGTAGTAAGAGAAGACGTGTGGCAACTGAATTATCAAGAGATATGAGAAAAAACATACTCCTCCCAAATTTGAAGGAAGTACCAAAGGAGATGAGGTTGAGGCATGGTTGAATCAATGTAATGTCCCCTTTTTCGTGAGCAATGGAGTTTAGAGGAATTAGCCTATTCCTGATCCTCGTAGGCTAATGGGGCTTGATCAGAGGGTCGTTTGGCAGATACCCAGTTGATTGGTTGGCTCGTTTCGTGATTCAGTCTACATATGGAGGTGTTCTAATGATTTTTTGATATGTTTCTATTTTTAGAAACCTCATGTTATAAACTAATGTTATGTTTGCACTTTATGTTATGAATAATTATTTTATTATAAAGTGCAAAATAATAAAATAATAAAATAAAATTACTTCTAGAAGGTGACTTGGGAAAGTTCTAGAAGGAGGCCGACCTCTTGAGGAAAAAGTATAAATTAACATCATGGGCTTCATTCTCATCATCCAGATTTGTTGTTGTTGATGTTGATGTTTGATGGTTGTGGAGGCTAGGGTTTCTGCAGTTGTCGTTGGCCATTGAGAATGAAAACTCTCAATTGGATAGCAATTTTGAGGGTGTGAAATATCACTTGAATTATTGCAAAGTTGAGGAAGTTGCTTCAGACTTTCTACTGTACTTCAAAGCAAAATTTTATGGCCTTTGGCCAAATTTTGGTTGTATCGATTTGAGGAAATCCATTGCAGATTTTGGAGGCATTTTGGAGCTTTGGAACTTCATCATTGGGTTGATTTCATTTGTTGCACATTGTTGTTATAGTTACCAGTCATTTTCAGATTTTAATGGAGGACGATTTTGCATATCATATTCAGATTTTTGCTTGTATGGCCTCATTCGTGTATTGTTTCTTTGTGGGTATTTGAGCTTTCATCTTGGGAGAGCTTGGCAATCATTTTGGAGTATTTTGGAATAGCTATCGGGTTGTTGGTAAATAATTTCAGTGGTCTGATATACTACAGTAAGGGCACCATTGGCAAGACATTTTTGTTCATATCTCATCATCGAAGCCTCCTATGGTTCTGGGTATTGTTGCATTCAATTGCTATCGCCGAGAAAATCATTTCAAGGACAAATTCGAGGAGCTTAGAGGCTGTATTTATTTTTCTAAAATATTGTCAGGCAAGAACAGGGGTGACTACTTGAGCAATTCGATTTGGGCTTGGAGAATATCATTTGAAGTTGTTGTTGATTGCTACTTCATATTTCATCCAAGGCACTTCTTGAGGCCAGGTTCTTCACATTTCTATCATCTTCTAGCATTGCATTTAGCATAATTATATTTGTAGCTGTAGGTGTGCATTGTACCAGCATTATCATATTTTGAAATTAATGTAAATGCCAAGAGTCTTGGCCATTTGTATGAGCATTGTATTGGATAATTATATTGCAATAAGGAGATACAAATTTGTTGGTTACATATTGTTGTCATTGAGCATTGTAATATCATTTGTAGTCAGCTTAGTAGTTTGCATACCAACTATTTGACAAAATACCAGTTGGTTGTAGGTGATCATTTTTCATGATTAGAACTCATATATGCATTCAATATTGTCAAAATAAGTTGCACATTCATGTTAGGTCATTGTTTAGACAATTTAGAGTCATTTGCAAACATTCTTATTGATGCTAAGTGAGGGAAAATGCCTTAGAAGCAATCTGAAATGTTATATCAGTCATATGACCCTTGTATGCAAAGTGTTTGACGAAATTTCCAAGGCCAAATTTCAAGAAGTTTTCAATCGGATTTGAGCAGGGTCATTACAGTGGTATCAGAGTGGTCTCCTGCCATCCTGTTGGGTGAAGAACGAAGACATTATGGCTATTCCTAGGATGCAGTTAAATGCCATGATGGGAGAATTGGAGAAGCTTATACAAAGTCAAAGAAAGATGGCCGAATTGCTCTCACCTGCAACCATAGACAAAATTGCAAGGTATATGACTTCCATTTCTAAGAAGTCTACAACACAAAATGAAAAGAAGGAAGAACAAGAGGTCTTTACAAGTGAGGTATCTAGAAACCTCTACAATGAGTTTGCAGTAGTTGATAACCAGCATACAGCTGATCCTATGGAGAATAAAAATCAGACCAGCATAGAGGAAGAAGATGGGCACATGACACTTCCGAATGACTTCAAGGATGAAGAAGAGCAAGAGGTGTTTGAAGACAAATCAGTTGCTTTGGAGCAGCCACTTGAGGATATGGTTTCTTGTGATGCTTCAATAGGTGAGTTTAGCATTGTTTCTTCTTCTCATGATAGTAGTTCAATTAATGTTGTTCATTCATATGGAAGTCTATTGGAGGCACAAGATGTTAAGGAGGATGTGGAATTCGATCCTCTACTTAGTGGAGTAGCCACTAGTGTTTTGTCTTCACATGATGATGGAGGTATTTTACAATGGCATGATGTCATCACAAATTGGTTTGAGGACAGCAATATGGTGCCTCATCATTTTCATGAAAAAGAAGCTTGTGATCATGAACAAGCAAGTGATATGATATCATCTTAGATGGCAGCCCTACACTCATTAATGGACATGAAGATATCAAGAGGACTGATTTTGTGTACTTTGGCATTGAAGAGATCAAAAGGTCCGAAATGTTGAATGAAGAATGGTTGAGAGAGGCCAAGAAGGCTAGATTAGTGGCTGCAAATGCAAGGAAAAATCTTCAAGATGTGAAAGAAAAAGTCAATCTTTCCAACATGGCAAGACAAAAAGGGATAGATCACATTAGAAGACTCCTCATTCAAATGAAGGATAATTTTGTCCTATGTTCTAATGTTAGTGATGAAGATGATAAGCTTGGTCAATCAAAGGACTTGGGGCAATTTGAAGTTTCTTCATGTGTTGTGGTGGTTGATCATTCTTTTGTGGAGGATGATGTTGTTGGAGATGACACTCTTAGTGGATCAGCCACTCAAGAGTTGTTCTTGGAGAGTAATGAAGGTATCTACAACCCATCTTTGGATTGGTTACCTATGACATACGATAGGGCAGCTATCTACTTGTTGATTGGAGACTTGATCTTTTTAGATTCTTCATTGATTGATGGCTATCTTACTTGGGTTTTCATTGCACATTCATATTTGGCATGGTTTACATCAGCTATTGAGTTGGATCAGCAGGTTGTGCTTGTGCTACAAGAGTTGTTTGGTGATGTTTGGGACATTACACAGATCTTCACTTGGGATCCAGGTGGAGAAGAGTTGTACTTGTTGCTGAGATTGCTTGGGGACAAGCAATTTCAGGGAGGGCGGACTGTAATGTCCCCTTTTTCATGAGAAATGGAGTTTAGAGGAATTAGCCTATTCCTGATCCTCGTAGGCTAATGGGGCTTGATCAGAGGGTCGTTTGGCAGATACCCAGTTGATTGGTTGGCTTGTTTCATGATTCAGTCTACATATGGAGGTGTTCTAATGATTTTTTTATATGTTTCTATTTTTAGAAACCTCATGTTATAAACTAATGTTATGTTTGCACTTTATGTTATGAATAATTATTTTATTATAAAGTGCAAAATAATAAAATAATATTACTTCTAGAAGGTGACTTGGGAAAGTTCTAGAAGGAGGCCGACCTCTTGAGGAAAAGTATAAATTAACATCATGGGCTTCATTCTCATCATCCAGATTTGTTGTTGTTGATGTTGATGTTTGATGGTTGTGGAGGCTAGGGTTTCTGCAGTTGTCGTTGGCCATTGAGAATGAAAACTCTCAATTGGATAGCAATTTTGAGGGTGTGAAATATCACTTGAATTATTGCAAAGTTGAGGAAGTTGCTTCAGACTTTCTACTTGTACTTCAAAGCAAAATTTTATGGCCTTTGGCCAAATTTTGGTTGTATCGATTTAAGGAAATCCATTGTAGATTTTGGAGGCATTTTGGAGCTTTGGAACTTCATCATTGGGTTGATTTCATTTGTTGCACATTGTTGTTATAGTTACCAGTCATTTTCAGATTTTAATGGAGGACGATTTTGCATATCATATTCAGATTTTTGCTTGTATGGCCTCATTTGTGTATTGTTTCTTTGTGGGTATTTGAGCTTTCATCTTGGGAGAGCTTGGCAATCATTTTGGAGTATTTTGGAATAGCTATCGGGTTGCTGGTAAATAATTTCAGTGGTCTGATATACTACAGTAAGGGCACCATTGGCAAGACATTTTTGTTCATATCTCATCATCGAAGCCTCCTATGGTTCTGGGTATTGTTGCATTCAATTGCTATCACCGAGAAAATCATTTCAAGGACAAATTCGAGGAGCTTAGAGGCTATATTTATTTTTCTAAAATATTTCCAGGCAAGAACAGGGGTGACTACTTGAGCAATTCGATTTGGGCTTGGAGAATATCTTTTGAAGTTGTTGTTGATTGCTACTTCATATTTCATCCAAGGCACTTCTTGAGGCCAGTTCTTCACATTTCTATCATCTTCTAGCATTGCATTTAGCATAATTATATTTGCAGCTGTAGGTGTGCATTGTACCAGCATTATCATATTTTGAAATTAATGTAAATGCCAAGAGTCTTGGCCATTTGTATGAGCATTGTATTGGATAATTATATTGCAATAAGGAGATACAAATTTGTTGGTTACATATTGTTGTCATTGAGCATTGTAATATCATTTGTAGTCAGCTTAGTAGTTTGCATACCAACTGTTTGACAAAATACCAGTTGGTTGTAGGTGATCATTTTTCATGATTAAAACTCATATATGCATTCAATATTGTCAAAATAAGTTGCACATTCATGTTAGGTCATTGTTTAGACAATTTAGAGTCATTTGCAAACATTCTTATTGATGCTAAGTGAGGGAAAATGCCTTAGAATCAATTTGAAATGTTATATCAGTCATATGACCCTTGTATGCAAAGTGTTTGACGAAATTTCCAAGGCCAAATTTCAGAAGTTTTCAATCAGATTTGAGCAGGGTCATTACAATCAAATGGAAAAATACTTTGAGATTAGAAACTATTATGAGGTCACAAAAGTTGTTTGGGGAGCCTTCTAGTTATCTGGAGAAGCTTCTAACTTGTTGATGAACAAAAAGATGGAATTAGGAATTAGTTCATTGAGGCTAACCTAGAATGAGTTTGTCAAAAAAAATTGGAAAAGGTGGTTACCCCAACATTTCTATGATCAAAAGCTTGCTAATTTTCAAAATTTAAATCAAGGATTGACTTGTCGGTGAATGAGTACTAGGAGAAATTCACTCTTCTTTTGAGGTACATTCTTATGTATCAAAAAGACGAGTGATTTTAAATTACAGAATTCATCATGGGGTTGAATAATCAAATAGGTAGTGAATTTGATGTTCACAGTCCAACAACCATGGATCTAGTTTATGAGAAAGTAATTAAGCAGGAGAAAAAGCTTAAAGCTATCTCAAATTATTGAGAAAGGAGTTGAAAGAAGTTCAAAAGGCTTTAGGAAAATCAAACTCCAAAGAAGTTTGGTGGAGGACTTGATTCTCAGAGGCAAGGGGACAAAGGACCCTGAAACAATTCGAGTGAACCTAGAAGGGATTGTGGAGGGAGAAACTTCAACAACAATAGCAGCAATGCTAGAGGAAATGCTAGTAATATTGATGAGACTACAAAGAGAAGAGGGTCAGTGAAAGGATGTTTCAATTGTGGTGGGGATCATTATGCTATCAATTTTCCCAACAAGCCATCAAGATCATGGTTTCAAGGAAATTCTCTACCTCCCAACGAGCCACATACCAACAAAAGATCCTTGTTGCTGTGGATAATCAACAAGCTAAGTTCTAGATCACTCTGATAGAAACTTTAGGTATTATGTTTGGTATACCTATTTCTATTCTTCTTGATACTAGAGCCATGAAATTTTTTGTTTCACCTAGAGAGGCTAGTCAAATTTATAGAAAGGTTGATTACATGGAAAAGTCTTGGGTTGTAGAGTATGCAAACTAGGCAAGAGCTGAGGTGAGGCAATGTCTTTTTGAGGCTAGGGTTGAAATTCCAAGTTTTTCTACAGAGGTCAATTTGTATGTAGCACCCTTATGATCCTATTATGTAATCTTAGGGATGAATTGGCTTTGGAAGCATAGGACTAAGGTGGATTGTCGTGCTAAGATTGTAGAATTCTTAGGTGACCTAGGTAATCAAGTATCTTTGCAACAAACACCTAGGGAAATAAAATTGTGCCAAATATCAGCTATGCAGATGCATGAGGCTAAGAAGAAAGGATGTTAACTCTTCACAATTAAAATGGAAAAACTGGAGGAAAGTGAGGAATCCATTTCTCAAGAAGTTCAAGAAGGTGAAATGGTGGAATCTGGAGAAGCGGATATGGAGAAGTATCCTATTCTTCAAAAATTTGTGGATGTCTTTCCAGATGAACTACCTGGGATGCCTCCCAAAAGAGTGTTTGATTTAACCATTGACCTTGTACCTAGAACAAAACCTATATCCAAGGCACCCTATAGAATGACCACAACGGAACTTATGGAGCTTAAGGCATAATTAGAGGAGTTGTTGTCAAAAGGGCTAATAAAACTCAGTGTTTCACCTTGGGGAGTGCCAACAATCTTTGTAAAGAAGAAAGACGATACCCTGTGCTTATGTATCAATTATCATATGCTTAACAAAGTGATGATTAAGAATAGATACCCTTTACCATGCATTGATGATCTTTTTTATCAGATATGAGGAGTAGTGGTGTTTTCCAAAATTGATCTACGGTCAAGTTATCATCAATTGAGGATCAAGGATGAAGACAATTTTAAAACTGCATTCATGACTAGATACATACATTATGAGTTCACAATCTTACCTTTTGGCTTGCAAATGCACCAGCAACATTCATGAACCTGATGAACATTGTATTTAGAGACTACTTGGATAGATTTGTATTGTTTTTTTATAAACGATATATTAATCTACTCCAAGAATGAAGAAGAGCATTGTAGGAATTTGGAAATTGTCTTACAATGGCTAAGGGAGCATAAGCTTTACTAAAAACTTTCCAAGTTCACCTTCTTCTAGAAGAAAGTTCAGTATCTTGGTCACATGATTACGGCTAATGGAATAGCGGTAGACAAGCTAAGATAAATGTAGTACTTGATTGGATAGTGCCAAAGAGTGTACCTAAGGTTAGAAGTTTTATGGGTTTGGTGAGTTACTATTGGAAGTTTGTGGAATTTTTTCCAATATAGCCTTTCCTATCACTTCTCTACAGAGGAAAGGGAAAAAGTTTTAGTGGTCTGAAAAGTGTCAAGCGACATTTGACTTACTCAAGGAGAACTTGACTACAACACTTGTCAATCTTGAAGACAACTTTATTGTCATTATAGATGCATTAGGTGAAGGATTAGGTGGAGTCTTGATGCAAGAAGGATGAGTTATAGCTTATAAATCAAGAAAGTTGAATCCCTATGAGAAAAATTATGTGTCGCATGATTTAGAGCTAGCAGCAATAGTTCACACATTGCAAATGTGGAGACATTATCTAATGGGTAAACCATTTGTACTGAAGATGGACCATCATGAATTGAAGTATTTGTTCACCCAACCCAACCTTAATTCCAGGTAGAGGAGATGGTTAGAGTTGATAACTGATTGTGACTTTAATATTAATTACATCAAGGGAAAATAAAATTGGGTTGTTGATGCTCTAATTTGTAGGAGGCATCTCGCTTCATTAGTAGCAATTCAAACTGACTTCAAGGACCAAGTGTTGCAAAAATCTAACTTGGGCGATGAGTATTAAGAGCAAGTCAAGAAAGCACTCTTGGATAATCCATAGGACCCAAGGTATGAAGGATTCTATTTGGAACCTAGTGGATTGTTAAGATTTAATGGAAGGACATATGTGCCTAATTTAGAAGTATTAAGGAACTTGGTATGAAAAGAAGTTCACAATGCACCATACTTTGGAAATCCTAGTGTAACCAAGATGTTAGCAGATGTGAAACCTTTATATTTTTGGAAGAGTATGAAGAGAGATGCTACCAGTTTTGTAGTGAAGTGCTTAGAATGTCAAAGGGTAAAGGAATAACATCATCACCCTGTAGGACTTTTGTATTCTCACGATGTTCCTGAGAGTAACACTTAGTAAGTCATAAGTATGGAATTTGTGCAACGCCTACCTATGTCTAGGAATAAGCATAATGCCATTCTTGTGGTAGTGGAAAAGCTTACCAAGGTAGCACATTTTATTCCTAGAAATTTAACGAATGGAGCTCTTGTCATACCATGAAAATTTATTCAGGAAGTGTTTAGGTTGCATGGAATTCCTAAAAATATCATACCAGATAGAGATGCCTGAGTAACTTCTAGGTTTTGGAAAACCTTGTTTCCTTCACTTGGTACTCAATTGAATATTAGTTAAATAGTATATCATCCAGAGATGGATGGTCAAACTAAAAGAGTTAACCAAGTACTTGAAGATTTACTGAGGATGTATTGCATGGATCAACAATACAAGTGGAAAGATTACTTACCATTGATGAAATTTGCATATAACAATTCCTATCATTTTGCAATTAAGATGGCTCAATTTGAAGCATTGCATGGTCAAAAATGTCGTACTCCTATAAGATGGGATAAGCTTGAAGATGGGGTAAGCCTAGGACCAGAGATGCTATCGAAAATGGAAGAGCAAGTTGGAATTATTAAGCAAATATTGGCGAAAGCTAAAGATAGGCAGAAAAGTTATGTAGATTCCAAGCGGGTACCCAAAAACTTCTCAGTAGGGGAAAAGGTTTTGTTAAGGGTTAATCCTCATAAGAGTTCTATTAAGTTTGGAAAATCATCCAAACTAGCTCCATGCTATGTAGGTCCTTTTGAGATTCTTGAAGAGATTAACCCTGTTGTGTATCAAATTGCCTTGCCACCAGCTCTTGCCTAGATGCACAATGTCTTTCATGTCTCTTATCTTAAGAAGTATACACCAGGTGATAATCATGTCATTAATTGGAATGCTTTACAGGTTCAGGACCCAAGGGTGGTAACAATCGTGCCTCTCAGGGTGCTCAAAATGCTTAATCTTCGCTTAAGAAACGAAGAGGTTTTGCAATGCAAAGTCTAGTGGGATTAGTATGCAGAAGATTTAGCCACCTGGGAAGACTATGATGAGATCAAGTAGAAGTTTCCTAATGTTTTACATGCTTTTGAGAGTTCTTTAAAACTATATTGTTTGTTCTATGTTTTATTTTTTGAGTCAGATACATGAGACCATCGGGGACGATGATTCACAAAGGGGGGAATATGTTACACCCCATTGTGCTATTACTTATTTACTTTTACCTAGTTGTGTGAAAATGCTCTAAATGTGTGTATTTATGCTTTGTGTATTTATGAAATACAATAAATGAATATTTGATTCAAATGAAGCTATGAAATGATTATGTTTATGAAATATATGACGCAAAAGGTTTTAATTGGTTCAGCTAACTACGTTTTCAATGTACTAAGTTGGATGCAAGGAACAGATTCAATCCTCTAAAAGAGAGGGTAAGTATCACTCAGGAGAGGAGTATTGGTCAGGTAACCCCTAAAAGAGTCTAACTGAGCTTTCACACACTCACTTCTATGTATAGTTGAGTCTAGTCTATGGCCTGGAAATAGGTAAGTAATTACCCGAGTCTTGTTTGTGGATGAACTAGGAGAGGTTATGGTTTTGTTTGAGTTCATTCTTGATTTAGTCTAAGTGTTTGAGTTTTGTCAATTGTGAGTTCTTCTTAATGTATTTGCAGTTGATGGATGTGTTATATACATTGAATGTATATATATGTATACATGTCTACATGTCTACAATGAACTCATGCACATAAGTACACACATGATTATACATAGATAGACGTATTTATGTATGCTTATGAACAAAATACCCATATCATGGGAATGTCGAACGAACAAGTAGATATGTATAGATATACACATATATAAATACTTAATGTATATATGACAACCGATGTTGTTAAATTGTATGAAAAGAGGCAATGTTAAATAAATATACAATATATATGTGTGTACATATATATATGCATTGATATATGTGTATGTTAGAAATTTCCATATGAGTGTTTTAATACATATATAAATATACATATATACATACATACATACACACACACACACACACACACACACACACACACACACACATATATATATATATACATGTGTTATTATTATAAGAGTGCATATATGTATATGCATTTCGAATATCGAAAGATGCATAGTATAAATGAGTAAATTGATATATTTGTATATATTTAATATATATACGTATACATATATACATACATACATACATACATACATACATACATACATATATATATATATGTATATATGTATATCATATATATAATATATATGTTATATAAATACAAATATAGATAGCATTGATTTATATATTGAAAGCAGTGTTTATAATAAAAAGTGTATGGAATAAAGTGAAAGCATTTCATTCATATTTGAAATGAAGTGCATGAAACTATATGCAAATGAAAAAAGATTAAAACTGCACTGTTATTATGTGGGCAACACTATAAAATATGTGCAACTTGATATGAGCCAAGTTAATACGTGATAATTAGTGGTTGACCAAATCGTCGATTGGAAGTATACCAATCTGCAACACATGGAAATGAACTATGACTAAGTCTCGAGCTTTAAACTGACCAAAGGAATAGGAAACATGCTGTTTAAGTGGCACCAAATTGAGGAAGAGAAAACCAAGTAGAAGTCTCAACCTGCAAATACAAATTACAAATGTGATGCAACAAGAATATATGAATTGTTCAAAACATGAAGTTGGCCAAATAGGTCGATCTATAGGAGACCATCACCTTGCTTTTCTATTGATATTTCTTGCTATTCAATTGATTGAGTTGACTCATTCTTTAGCTATGTTTGTGTCTTTTGTACATTGTTTTATGTTGCCACCTTTGGTTATCTTTGTCAAGTCGAGCTATGAGATGTCAATTTTACTACCTTGTTTCCAGCCTTCTATTGTTGATCATTTTGTATAAATAGATGAGCCTTTCACCTCATTTGGGATGCATTCTTTCTCTCTAAGTTCTTTTTTTTTTTAGTGTTACTTTGCTACAATATTAAGTTGTGAGGTTGAGAGTTTTGGTGAGAGTTTAGTGAGATTTGTTGAGAGATATCTTTGAGGGATTTGGTCAAGGAAAGGATTTGCAATCGGTTGGTGGAGGCTATGCTAGGATAACTAATTTATCAATTGGAGCTATTTGATTACATGCATGCTAGTCTTCTACTTTTCTATTATGTTTTAAGTTGAAAATATTTCTTGCTTTAATGAGTGTTGCTTAATTTTGATTAATATAGGAAATAGATGTCTTTGTGTTGCTTATACTCATATAAGGGGATTATTATCTACATATTACGTATGTAGGAATGATTTCATATGTGTTCTTTTATAGACTATGTTAAGCCATGCTTAAATAGTCATAGTTGTTTAATAAGGAAGTTTGTAAGAGAATGTTTTTAGTTTCAGTTTGATTACCTTAGTGTAAGGTTAAGTAGTAGATATAGGTTGTTCCTACGGTTAAAGATTATCCAATGGAGGGAATTTCCTATGCACAAAATATATGTGATCTTAACAAATCAAGTTGTAGAGGTGTGTGAATAGGATGACATCCACTCTAAATTCAGGGTGATGAATACTTTGGCCAAAGTAGTGTAATTTCCCACTATTTACACTGTCAATTCACTGTGTTCTAGGTTGAATTTCTAGTCCAGGATTGTCATACTTGTAGGTAGAAGCTACCATATGATTAAGTTCTAGTTTGTAGGGCACAACACTAAGTTCGAGGAAGGCTAGTTTTATGGGGTTATCCAACCAATCTCTTTGTTGAAGGGTAGGGCCATCTTACTTGATAGGTAGATGTGCGAGGGACTGTACGTAGTAAGTTTGTGGTTGGCGAAAAAGCGCTTGAGTAATGCTTCTCCTCATCAGTTGGCGGCCAAAGATTTGAAGGTGGTGGACAACCTAGATCCTATGTGTTTCTAGTGTTGGAAGCTCAAAAGAGTTATGTATGTACTTGTTTCTATTGTATGGGGTAATCCCACAATAGTGGTTGAAATTTTTTGGCCAGATTGGACACTGAAATTATTATTTTTAACTAAATCTTCACATTCGGGCACCTATAGTGGCTAAACTGTGAGGAATTTGAAGATGATGCAAACTATAGCCTTGTCACATTTTGTCTGTAGATTCTAAAAATATTTTTTTCAAAATTTTTGGAATCAGATTGCACTTCTTTTTCCATCTCCCATGAAAACTGGTTTTTTTCAGAAAACAACATTTTAAAAAAGTGACGCACACCGTATAACGCATAAATTTTTTCCATGAAGGATAAAATTTTAATTCTTTCAAATTTAGATTTGTAACTCGATATCTAGTGCTTCCACTTGGTTAGATAATTTTTAATTGAATATTTTTTCTTTAATCAAGTTTGAAGTCAAACCAATTACAATTCGGACATAAGCGACCGTATAATCGTAACTTTTTGTATATATCAATTTTTATTTTTTTTTGTTGGATCAAGGACTTCAATATTCTGGTGCACTCATATTTTTCAAAAAAAAAAAATTCATAATCTGCTATTTCTCCACATGTGCAGAACAGAGACCTTCATTTTCGATGAAAACCTATGTTTAATAAAACTAAAAAAACAAATACATAATAAAACCAAAAAATATTAAAATTATATTCGTTAGATAGCTCGTTCTGAGGACTACCTGATTCCAATTGGCTTTGTGAAGACTCCTCCATTTTCATCCTCAACCTGAGCTTCAAAGCGTGAAAATTTAGTTTTTTTTTGTGTTTCAGGGGAGAATGAGGAATGAGGGGGGTTCGTATGAACCCCTAGGGGTTCGAGTGAAACACCCTTCAATAAGCATTTCCTTTTGTTTTTTTGGGCTGGAAATGTGGGCCCAGTAATTAATGGGTTTGCTCGAACCCCTTTTGGGTTCAGTCGAACTTGTAGGTTCATTCAAACCCATAAAACCAATTTTTTTGCCATGGGGTCATTTTTTCTCAGTTTTCTTTCCTCCATCAAATTGTAAACCACTATTGTGGCTTCACCCTATGAAAAGATGTAAACATGTATGTTGTACTTGAGTTTATTCTATATGAAATCAATTTTATTAAAATACTTGTGAAATTACAATGGAACGTAATGGAAGTTCGAAATAGTCTTTATTTCTTATATGCATGTAATTTACATTTTGGAAAAGAAAAATTTATAGCTATGTATGGCATCATGATATATTCACTTGTGGGTTAAAACTTAGGAAATTTTTTAAGTTGAACATTAGGCATGTTACATTCCATCTTTGTAGGTTGGATGGTGAGATTCTTCCAATCTCAGTTAATGGGATTCATCTCAAACCTTATTTCTGATGAGTTTTGAGTTTCATGTACATATTGTATATATTAGTTAGCTATTTTATTTTCCAAGAAGTGTATTTGCACACACTACATTCTCCTTAAGGGAATGTATGGTCTAGATTTCTTGCTTTTCTCCAAGTGCAAGCTTGCACATGTTTTGTTTTTCCCTTGAGAGGCTCATTTTTGTTAATCACCTTCATGAATCTATGCCCAATGGATTGATAAGGCCCCTTGATTCCATGATGAATAGGCAATCATCTTACATAAATTGCCATAAATTTTGGCATTTTATGCCACCCTTTGATGACCCATCATTGATAACCGATTTGAGAGATCCTACAGGGGCCATCTTACATGAATTCTCCTTGGGGATTCCCAAAATTGGCTAAGTATGAATTTTTTGGTGAGCCAGGCTTTCACTTGCCTTCTTCCTTGCATCCCTCCTCTATCACCCTCGATCCCTTTCTTCTTCTTCCCTTCTCTCCATTTTCAATCTCTTAAAAAATCAACTAAGTGTTGATTTGTCGAGGATCGAGCTTCATCCTTTCCCTTTACCTCTTACCACTTTATGGTAAGAGTTAAGCTGCCTTTCCAACCCCCAACCCTGGTGAGTTCTTCAAAATTTGACTGTGTTTTATTTTTGGGCTTTAGGGATTGGGTTTCCCCTTTACCCCTTACTCCTTGATTTTGGCAAGGCGTAAGCTGCCCCCAATCCCCAATCCCCTCTTTTGGAAATTGAAAATTGACTAAGTGTCGATCTTTCAGGGATCAAGCATCAGGTTTCCACTTTACCTCTTATCTTAGTTATGGTAAGAGGTAGGGCATCCTTTCGATGCCTAAACCCCAAAATCTTCTTCTCTACATATTCTTTCAAACTTCGCTCCTTTGTCTTATGCTTTACCACTTTGTGGTAAGCGGTAAAAGTCCCCCCAAACCCCAATGACCTACTCTTGGGTGTCAGGGTTTTCTCTTCCCCTTTACCATTTTCTGACTATTGGTAGGAGGTAAACCCTCTTCCCGATCCTTGATCTTCGATGTCTCGCTTGCCATCGAACTTCAACCTTTGCGCTTCCTCCTTTCCTCGTACCACTTAGCATTAAGCATTATTTTGTTGACCTGACCTCTAATGCCCATTGAGTGTGACATGTGGTGTGCTCTAAGGTTTCCCGTTGTTCCACCGAGCCTTTTGGGCAGACTCACAGTTGCCCCGTGGGGGCATGCGAGAGCGACATCTGGTGATGTTTCTAACAACATACTATTTATGTGTCCCAATTGGTGTCATTGGATGTCGAGGAATCAATGGTTGTGTTTTAAATTTGATAGGGGTTGGGTTGTCTTCACGGTAAGGGTAGGATGAAACCCCAACATGCGATGAATGCCAAAGGAAAAGGTATATGCTCATGGAATATTCCCTAGATAGATGTTATTTGTTCATTGCATCGTGGGTTTCCTTTACATTGTGAACTCAAGTCTTGCTTTCAAAAACAAAATGTGATATGTGATAGGATAAAGAAGAAGAACACTATTGGCACATTTTTTGGCAATGAAACCATTAATGCTGCAACGACTCTTCCTCAACTACCATATTTGATTTTTAAAGGATGGGAGGATCATAAATGTTGTTTTTAGCTACTCCCATTAAGAAGGGGAGTTGCCCATGCCTCCTTATGTGCCATCGACCTTCTTTCTATCAGAGATCCATCCCTTGTTGTGATTTGTTGTAAATTTCATGGAGGTTTTCTTCCCAATTTGTGTGCTCATTAATGTGGTGGTTTGGCATGGACGCCTCGAGCATTTATGGTGGGATATCTTCTCAAATATGTGTACACCATATTTCTACAAAGATTTTCCAAGGTTTCAACATGTGTTTCTTCTCAGATGTGTACCTTCTTCCATTCTCACAACCTACTGATAAAAAGACACTTGGGGGTATGGTGTGTAGCTTATGTTTTCTCCAAGCTCTCTTTCTTACATGGATTTCATGAGTAGATCTTTCCTTGATCAAATCTCCTTGATTGCTAATCCTAGCTGGGTTAGGGTTTGAGTTGCATATATCCAAAGTTATGCTTGACTTATAAAAGTAACACTTGTATTCATTTCAAGGGTTCTTCTTTTGGGCTCCTCTCACAGTTTTCTTTTGCAAACACTGTATATCTACATTCTGCCATTTAAAATTCTGGCTTTATGCCTTATATTAATGAAATCTAGCTATTGTCACAACTATTTGTTGCATGTTTGAGTAAAATTTTTACCTTCATGTTTGAAATTGTGTTTTAGTTGATTTGTTAGTGTATTGAGCAATCTTAAAGCAAAGAAGGAACAAATTTTATCTTGGTGCATCACTTTCATTTCATTTTATGTTATCCTTCTATCTCTTTTCCTTGTGACTCATTAGAGTAGAGTAGTGATAGGTTTTCATGTGCTGGATTAGACCAATACATTTGCACTTAGATTAGAAGAAGAAGTTGGCCTTCTCTGGAGACTTAACCTCATTTGTGCGCAAGGTCCCACACCTTGAGGTTGTTTCCCTTGTGTCATTAGAACACTAAACTCCTTGTTCAATAAGGTGCAATTTTATGTAACAACAAGTTGCTTTAGATCTTTTCCTTTGTTTGTTGCAAAATGGTTATACATGTTTGGTTGGATTTAGTGGTTAGTATCTTTGTTTTTTTGCCATGGATGGTTATTGCTCCATGTTTGAAATTGTTGTGCAGATTCTTGTATGGGTTGTGTTGAATTTTATATGGAGCTAAGCAATTTCTTATTATCTTGCATCTTTGTTTTCTTCATAGTTTCATTATATATGCACCATGCCTTTAAATAGCTACATTGAAATATGGAGAGCATCACAAGGTTTAACATTATATGCTAGATGAAAGGCTAGTGTTGAACTTTGTAAGCTATGCATATTTCCATGCTTGCATCTCTTTCCATATCTCATGCCTTATACATAGTAGGCACTTTCTATTCATTGTTAGGTGCCTTCAAAATGGTTGTACACTATTTATTAATGTTCTATCATTTAGTCTCACCTTGTCATATACCCAAAGCTATGCACTATACATTTAGTGATGTGTAGACTCCCTCATACCATACATGCAATGGTTACATTGAGTTTTCCATGCCATATTGGAGAGATACTACATTCAAGTTTAATATCATTGATTACATTGAGTTTTCCATGCCATATTGGAGAGCTACTACATTCGAGTTTAATATCTCTTGCTGAAGTTGGAAGGGATCACACCAAATTAAAGAGTTGCACAATGATTTAAACCTCTATTCAATACTTGGTAATGTAGGAGTTTGAATGCCTTGTGTATTTCCCTTAATACCTTATGCCTAGCTTTACAAGCTACACTTCATTTTTTTAGTTGCCTATAAATATTGAAGTGATTATGCTACATTGGATCCTTTGGCCAAATAATTATAGTGTGAGAATCACACTACAATAACTATGCAGGTAAAATAACTCTAAACAAAAAAGATAATACTATGTCAAAGAATTCAATCCCACTTTGTGATCATGAGCAAAACAAAATACATAAGAGCAAAAATAAAATGGAAGAAAAATGTTGATAGTCTAGTATTGAACTAGTTTAATTGTCTTAGGTGTGAGATTAAAGGTGGACAATGCCCAAAGAAGATTGACCATTTATGACATATCGTTTTTACTTTGAACTTATTTAAAATGAAATGATGCCATATCAATGTTGGACTTACAAAAATATTCATATCAAATACACCAATATCTTAAATATTGACTCCTTGATCATCTTATTTAAAAATGAAAAATTAATAAGAACAACAAACTTTTAAATCAAATTTAATAAAAAAAAACCCATAAAACTTTTGTTCATTGTAAACTGTTTTGTTCAATAAAAAGAATCATTTAAAAACTTAAAATTAAAAAGAATATATATCACTCATTAAAATTTTTACATTCTTTTAAAAATATTTGAAAACAAGTTTATTACCATTCCATTCATTCAATCACTCTAACGTACGGCTTTAAAAAATACCCAAAAAAATCAATAATTTAGTGACTTAACCCGCACGCAGGTTAAACTTGGCCATTAATCCGCATGACATAGAAAAGACGAAATATGCGGGCACTGGGTCCCATCACGAATCACGCCTGACAACATTTTAAAGCGCAGTTTAATTAGACCTGCGCACTACTTAACCTCGCGTGGGCACTGTGACCAAGGTATAAAAAGGGGCGGTCAGATGAGGGGCTAGGGCACACAGAGGACCTTAAATTTGCCGACTATTAAAAGCGAAATGGATTAGATTAATCTTTTCTGTTAATTGGACCGGTTGCGAGTTCGATTCTCGTCAGCCGAAGAAAACAGCAACAGGTACAGAGAAAGAACAATTGCGTAAAATTAAGGGATTATGAGTGGTGGGCACATGAAGGAAGCAGGAGATCACTCGAAGGTGGTGCTGCGGCACCTGCCTCCCGTGCTTTCGCAGTCTGCTTTGAAGGACCAGATTGATGCACGGTTTGCCGGTCGCTACAATTGGTTTTATTTCCGACCCGGCAGAACCAGGTTTTCTTTTTCATCTAGTTGCGATTGTTTTAACAAATTTCTTGCGTGTTGTGTGGGCATCGTTTTAGAGCAGGCATTGCGGGCATTGAACCCGTGACCGTTGGGCTAGTAATTAGCACCGCGCAGGATTTTGGAACGGCGTTATTTTGAATTGACAAGCTTGTGGAAAAAAAAACTGTTTGATTTTCAATTTATAATCATCTGGAAACAACCGTGTTTAATTTTCAATTTACAAGCTTCTGGATACAACCGTGTTTAATTTTCAATTAATTTAAAATCAAACACCGTTTTTTCCGTAAGCTTGTCGATTGAATCGTATGGACTGTGAAAAATTGATGTCTATTAGGGTTTGATTTGGATGTAATTGTTCCAGGAACGTGGACTACCTGCAGCTTTAGGGTTTTGAGTCAGGCAGATAGGCTTTGGAAGTCATTGAGTAATACAATTTGGTTTATTTATCGGGGTTAGGGCTTCAATTGTGTCGAATAGGTGTTGTATTCTGATGTACATAGCATTCATGCTTTGCTTCTGGCAATTTGTTTCTTGTGGCTCTGACAGGACCAGGCTTGATAGCGTTTAGAAAATTTCTTTGTAAAGTTTTCAAACTGTATTATTTATCTTGTGCTGAGGTTTAGATTCCCAGACTTTGGGGGTGAATCTCTGGACCATCTCATTATCTCTATAATTTGCTTGTATTTAATATTGTTAACTGTATGCGTTTATCTTAACTGTTTATAATTTTCTTGTATTTTATATTGTCAACTGTGTGCTTAATTAGCCGATAGGCTATTACGTGGGGGAACCCGACCGGGATCTCCTCCAGTCTGACGCCGAAAAACTGCTCGCCATTCGATTTTCCGGTTATTATATCTCGTAAGTGGTGCCTGTCTTTGTCTGTGTTCATTTGACCCGTCAATTTTGGCACTATACTAGCACTTGCACCCTGTAGAGGATCATTGCCTATCGGCTAATCAGTTGCACGTGATTTTTGTGCAACTGCTAATCTAAATTGTTTATAAGTTGCCTGTATCTTGTATGGGTACTGCTTGCATTGGTGAATTTTCTATCACGGTATTTTAGAGTGAGTATTGTTGGAATTGAAATTGTGACCATTGTTTTTTTTTAAATAATGGTTTGATTGTGTTGGAATTGAACTTCACAGAATTGAGTCCTCCAATTATGTTGGAATCGGTCTGGTGACAATTAATTATAAGGATTGTAGATATATGTTGGATTTTGGATGTGACCTTGTGGTGCAATCTGGTTGGTTTATCTCGTGGAGTGAGAATTTTGAAGTATGGGAATTGGCATAGTTACTGGGAGACAGGTGTGGTACTGGAATGGGAGGCAATGATGTGTACTCAATCCATATTCTAGTTTGTGTAGTCCACTATGTAGATACTCACAACGGATTTTATTCTTTTCAGTGTAACTTGATTGTGTAAGTTTCTGCTTCTAATGTGGAAATAAGGGAAAAACAGTCTCTACATTTGAATCTTAGGTTATAGAACAAGGTATTGAGCTATGCAAACACAAGCAAAGAGCATCAGCTGCACTAACAATGGGAATATACCAGCATTTTGACCTTGAGAAACTCAAATTGGAAAAAGAGTCTAGAAGAGTGAGTGTTGTTTCTCCTAAAGTCAGTAGCATTTAAGCTGTTACAATGTTTTCTTGTCTAAATCAAGGCTTTCAAGTACTTATTCTTTCCTACAACAACAATGCTCTTCACCATACAACTCTCGATTGCTCTCACACATTCCTTAAAGTCTGTTACTCTCCAAGACTCATAGGCTGCTAGCAACAGCTCTTTACAACCAATTTTCTAAATCAACTCTAAGGGATTATCCTTTAAAATAATCTCCCTTGGAGGTTTTATATAAAAATGATTACAAATGAGTTGAAGTAGGAAGTTCAACCGTCATGGAAATTGAAATAAAATTTGGAAACGTTTTGGAGCTCTTAGACCCTGCAGCTGCTTTCTCTGTTTTTTTTTTGCAATGAGTTCAACTGTTGTCAAATATCCTCTGTTTGTTGAGTTTTGTAGTTTCAATAATCATCAAACTAGTAAGATAAGATGTGTTCAATTGTGGTTGAAGCCATCAGTTTTGCCTTTCTTTTGTTGGGCCCAGTTCCTGTGTTTACTAATATCCTTTAGTTACTGCTTTCTTTAAAATACCGCTTTTAACTTTCATTGTTGGGTGTTTAGGTCCCAAAACTGCTCTCCCAAATCCTAGAGCTTTCTTTACCTTCAAGGCCAAGGATTTGTCATCAAGAAGGTAAACATTGGCTCATCAACAAACTTAGGATGGTTGAAGGCTAACATATGAGAGTGGGTAATCTGTCTTGCACTTTGGACTCAACTTAAACCCAGGAGGGTGTTCCTAGAGATATACCTTAATAGGCATTTAAATCAAATAAAATGAACGACTAAAATGATGACAACCATACCCAAACTAAATACTTGACCCAAAATCTGTCATTGGGTCAAGTAAAACTGGTTGCAATAACCCCTCTTACAGCTGATAACACACCTTGCACATGCAACCACAATTATCAGCTTCATTAATCCCTTAGTGTATGCATATTGGACACAATCCTCTGAAGGTTTATCCATTAAGATTACTTAATGGTTGTTTGATTGGATCAACAAATAGCATGCATATCTACACTACTCCTACAATTAACATGATGGAAGGTGATTAATAGTTGGATTGATTGATCCTTCACCAATGTGGATTGGTGCTTACTTCACTGGGCAATAGAGTCATGAACAACATAGAGGAATGAGATAAAACTTGCACAACATCAACAAAACTGGATTGCACTCGCATATGATCATAGATTTATGTTTCATACACAGACATACTTAACAATCCATAACCAGAATCTAAGTCACCGTATTCGCCGAACTTCAAGCATGAGGTTCGAATTTAGGCGAATTTCATTATTTACCATTAAATTCGTTGATGTTCGCCTCATTCGCGTGTACGGAAAACGTGGCATTTTTTCATTAAAATATGCTTTTTAAAAAACGCTTTTAGGTTTTCTGAGAAGCGTTTTAGGTTTTTCGACTATTTTTTTAAATTAAAACGCGGATTAATTATCTGAAGCACAAATGAAGGCGACCACCAAAGGCGTTTGATTAATCGAAGTTCAAACGATCGATGGCTTTTGTGAACTAGCAAAGGTGTTTGTGAGAGGTGTCATGATTTGCGAGTTTCTAACTTTTTGCCCTGGACAAATCCTTTGCTCCTTCGAATCTGCAACTTCTAGTGCCACCGTATAACAGCCTTTTTTTATCGTATTGATTTCCATGCATTTCGATTTTTTTCATAACCGCGGGCATCTCACGACATCGCCAAGGCATCATCGGAGTTTGGAGAGAGGACTGTTAGCTTAAGAAATTGTTTGATTCCGCAACCAACCACTGGACATTCGTTCCCGTTTTCCTGCGCAGGACATCGACCTGTTAGTGTATTTGGGAAGATTTTATTTTATTTCTCATTTGTTTTTAAGGTTGTTCTTTCTTTATTTTTATTTTAGGTTTTTTTTAAATAAAATTTTACCTACATTATAACAGCCTAACGAATCTACAGTTATAAAATTAACTGTAAATAGGGTTTAGTAACTAATTTCTAAGGTGAAACTAATTTCAATTTATATCTAGAAGTAAACCAATGTCAGCTGAAAAGGATCTCTACCATTTCCAAAAGACTTAACTGAAAACTATCAAACTAGGGTTTGCATGATATATATATATTCTATTTTAAAAATAATTCAGCATTTATTCAAATGAAAATAACTAACTGTGTTTACCATTTCATCAACTAACATTTCAATGAATACACTACTGCATTAATAAAAGAATAATTGGACGAGCAATACCTGGAATGGAGTGCAAAAGAGTTTGTTACTAACATCATCATCTTCATCCAGAGATTCGTGAATTACCTCATCATATGGAAAAAGGGGTTTATCATCAAGGGCTTTTCTGCCCAACCAAGACCTACTGGTCTTCCCGTGTTCTTCAATTGAAGAAACCCGGCCCTTCACGAGGGTAATTAACAAGGATATGGTGTCATCATGTCTCTGAGCCTGGTGTCCATGCACCTATACTACTGGTCGATTCCTCTCCTGCAAGTTTTTTCCCTATCCGAAGGATCAATCTAACCAGAGTAAATCTGGTATGGATACTGACTTCTGCCTAACAGGGATCTACCTTGGCCAAGGATTTATATTTGTTTCTGGCACTACTGTGCCGACTTAATTAGCACTACTGTGCCGTCAGTATACACCCTTGCTCGACACGACTGCCTCAAGGTTTGGTATCATATCCCATTAGTTTGCTGACAGAGCAAAATACTCTTAGGTTCATAACCCTACAGTTTATTGTTGTTTTAGAAATGGATCCCTTCCTTAAGAAGATCTACTGAAGTTGCAAAAAAGAAAGATTTCAGAAAGATTTAAGAATTCATTTATGATCTCAAAGTCAGCATAAGGTTCAGGTCTGAAATTATACACCTTCCGGGTCAGACCAGTAAAGAAGGAAAGATTGAATCAGACAGAGTGTCTAAGGAGGCTTAATTAAGTGCAGAAGTCTAAATAGCGATGTCAAGGTGACATCTTTAACAAGAGATCACAGCAGTTAAACTCAAAACGAAAAGATTATTATCTTCAGAGTAAGATGCTTCTGCAACGAAGTCAGAGGTTAAGCGAGCTTTAACTTGGTAACAAGTAGTTATAAGATGAGGGTCATAAATCAATGTAGAATCATAAGTGCTCAGTTTTCTTACTGATTTCTATAGTTCTGGTACAGAATGGTGTTGAGAGAATTAATCTACTAGTCTGTTCAAGGTTCAGAAAATGCAGGATACAGATGAATATTCTTAATGATATAGAGCAGCAAGTCGGGTACACAAATTCGAGATAAATCCCTACAGGATTACATTAAGGAAATAAATAGCTACTGCCGTAATAATGAAAGAATATCCTTTTCATAAAAGCGATTCCCGTGATCAACACAAATGAGAAGAAAATAACGCATTTCATTCTAAAGGTAAAAATTTCGATTTAGCTTTATTTCAGTAATGTCGAATATATTCAAAGGCAAGCATAAATAAGATGCAGAAGCGTGCCTGGCTGTGTCAGGAAAGGAAACGAAGTAGAGCCCTGGCTTGATTATCAATTGTCAGTGGCGCGATTCCAAGAAGAACCCCGCACTAACCAGAGATGGATTGAAGAGAAGGATATTGCTCGAGGGAAAGCTTCTGGCATTGAAAAAGACGCAAGAAATTTCCAGAAGATACTCCAGTGACGAATGAAGAGAACAGAAGATACCCTAACTATGGCGGAAGAAGATGTTTGCTCTTGAGAAAACTTCGATTAAAAACGGAAGATCAGGAAGAAGAAAAGAATTTCCGGGTTAACATTTTTTCATCTCCAGTCCATTTCCCCAAGAAGAAGAAGAAGTATGAGATTTCAATGCAAGAACTAACTCTTAAAAGATGGTCTCTTCGAATTCCCGTCATGGCTCTTGAATGCCAGGCGTTTTTCTTCCAACGCCGGATGATGGCGGAGTGCCCTGACTCCATGACTCGCACGACCTCCACCGGTTTTCTCCAAAAGGAAAAAAATACGTTTCAAAAGCTTTTTCACCCCTAAAGCTCTTTCATTAATATTATTTGAACCTTTTAATATTTAAGTGTTTACAATTGTATTATATATATTAAAATTCCTTTGCTAGGTGAAATTTATTTTAATTTCGACTTTAATATACAACTCATTTACCAAGGCCAAGGTTATATTTTTGTGCCGTCTTACGCAACCCAGAGCTTGACGACAATAGATCCTTGTCGACTGCATCCTCTCCTTGATGATAGTCCCTTTTTCCTTCGTACGATGTCGGTCCTGCATCCACTTGACATCGGAAATTAAAGTTAGACCATTCTTAGTGCATTAATTCATATCACATATAATATCATCATCAACATTATCATTCAATACATTCGCATTTTTTTAAATAAACATTCTCATTCACATTTTCAGTTACCAGAACAAAATAATTATTTAATCATTTACTTCATGTTCACATGAAAGGCAGTTAAAATAACAATATTAGCATCCATGAATCCTTCCACAACATATTAAGTCTTTGGGGAATGTAACATACTCCTCCCCTTAAGGATCATCGTCCTCGATGATTATTTATTTATAAATACTAATCTATGCTCAAAACTTTATAGGGTTTGAAAATAAATAAGGAAAATTCTGAAGGACTTCTTCATAGTCCTCCTAGGTGGCTCTCTCTTCTGAGTACTGATCCCACTGGACCTTACATTGAACCACCTCACGATTACGTAATTTAGCTTACGCGTCTCGAGTACTCGAATTGGTTCTATAGTAATCACCCCTGGATCCTGCACCTGCAAGGATTTCCAATCAATCATATGCTCAAAATTTGCAAAATATTTCTTAAGGTAGGAAACATGAAACACATTGTGCAATCAGGCGAGAGCTGGTGGTAGAGCAATTCTGTAAGCCACTGGATTGATTACTTCCAGTACTTCAAAAGGTCCCACGTATCTTGGGGCAAGCTTTGAAGTCTTTCCAAATTTAATAGAGCTTTTATGTGGTTTGACATGCAAGAGAACTTTGTCTCCCACTACAAACTGTCTTGGAGTTCGCTTTGCATCGGCATAACTCTTTTGGCGATCATTAGCTTCTTTTAACCTTTGCCTAATTAACTTGACCTGTTCTTCCATTTCTTGGAGCATCTCTGGCCCTAAAATAACCCTTTCTTCTAACCTGTTCCAACTGATAGGGGTCCTGCATTTTCTGCCATACAGAGCTTCAAATGGTGCCATTTTAATAGCTGACTGATATGAATTATTGTAGGCAAATTCTACCAAAGGTAAATATTCCTCCCACTTATGTTGCTGATCCAAACAATACATTCTCAGCAGGTCTTCTAAGATCTGATTAATTCTTTCTGTTTGGCCATCCGTTTCAGGGTGATAAGCTGTACTGATATTTAATTGTGTTCCTAATGCAGAAAATAATGTTTGCCAAAATCTAGAAGTTATTCTGGCATCTCTGTCGGAAATAATTTTCTCTGGTACGCCATGTAGACGAAATATTTCTAGCACAAATTTTCGCGCAACCACGGAAGCCCCATCTGTCAAATTTCCTGGTATGAAATGTGCCACCTTGGTGAGTCGGTCTACTACCACCGGTATTGATAGTTGCCATAGCAGTTATGTGTCTTCGCCGACTCAAGGCATCGGCTACTTTATTCTCCTTACCTTTAATATAGCTGATCTCGAAGTCGTAGTCGGAAATTAATTCCATCCACCTTCTTTGTCGTGCATTTAGGTTGGGTTGGGTAAATAGATATTTCAACCCTTGATGATCTGACTTAAGCTCGAAAGTCTTCCCAAGTAGATAATGTCGCCACATTTGCAAGGCATGCACAATCGCCGATAATTCTAGATCATGTGGTGCATAATTTTGTTCATACTGTTTTAGTTTCCTAGATTCATAAGCCACCACTTTTCCTTCCTGCATTAATACTCCCCCTAGTCCGTCTCCGGACGCATCTGTTATCACTACAAAATGTCCATTTGGGTCGGGCACGATCAAAATTGGTGCGGTGGTTAATTTTTCCTTTAAGGCGTCAAATGCTTCTTGGCACTTTGCTGTCCATTCAAACTTTCTTCCTTTTCTTTGAAGGGATGTAATAGGGTGAGCAATTCTAGAAAAATCTTTGACAAATTTTCGGTAATATCCTGCTAAACCCATAAAGCTTCTGACTTCATGAACGTTTTTAGGCTTTGGCCAATTCACTATTGCTTCTATTTTTGCAGGATCTACGGCAATTCCTTTAGCAGAGATTATATGTCCTAAGTGCTGCACTTCCTTCTGGAAAAAGGTACACTTCGATAATTTTCCATATAGCTTATTCTCTCTCAACCATTGAAGGACTATTTAAAGGTGTCGGAGGTGCTCTTCTTCATTTTTGGAATAGATGAGTATGTCATCCAGGAAAACCAATACAAACTTATCTAAACAATCTCTGAATATACTGTTCATTAGATTCATGAATGCAGTTGGGGCGTTGGTGAGTCCAAAAGGTAAAACTGTGAATTCGTAATGTCCATATCTGGTTTTGAAAGCCGTTTTGTGAATATCCCTTTCTTTTAGTCTGAGCTGATGATACCCCGATCTCAAATCTATTTTGGAGAACACTGCTGCCCCTTTCATTTGATCAAAAAGATCATCTATACGAGGTAAGGGGTACTTGTTCCGGATGGTTAGCTTGTTCAGCATTCTGTAGTCTATACACAGATGAAGAGTCCCATCCTTTTTCTTTACAAATATTAATGGAGCACCCCAGGGTGAAACACTAGGTCGTATCAAACCCTTATCCAACAATTCTTGAAGTTGTGTCTTTAATTCCATCAATTCCACGGTAGTCATTCGGTAAGGTGCCTTAGAGACTGGTTCAGCTCCTGGAACCAAATCGATGGTGAAGTCAAACACCTTCCTGGGTGGTAACCCAGGCAATTCCTCTGGAAACACGTCTTGATACTCCCGAAGATAGGGGTATTTGTCAGTGAAAGTTTCTTCCTTGGAGTCTATTTCCATTTCCCCTTCCCGGCTCTGGGTTTGCATTATCATATCATCAAAGTATGTGTTGTCTGTATATTCCCTGACTTCTTCCATTTTGACTGCGAATATCTGACATCCCTTCCTCTTATTTCTTTTGAGCTGCATAGCTGATATTTGTCGTACCTTAACTTCTCGTTGCACCCCCTGTATCATCGTAGGGTTTCCTAGGTCATCCAAGCACTCTACTGTTTTAGCATAGCAGTCTACCCTTGCCCTATGTTCCCTTAGCCAGTTCATTCCAATGATTACATCATAAGAACCCAGAGGCGCCACATAAAGGTTAACCTCTGTAGCGAAGTCTAGAAATTCTATCCTTGCTTCAAACAAACACTGCTCTACCCGAGCTCTCGTCTGATTAGCATATTCTACGGTCCAAGATTTAGCCATATACCCAGTTCTTTTAGGAAATTTATGCAATATCTTAGGAGATATAAAACTTTCTGTGGCTCCGGTATCAATTAATATGGTTATGGGGTTTCCATAGAGCTTACCTGGAGTCTCTATAGGGGTGGCTTGATACTCAGCTTGCAGGTTGTCCACTGCTGCATGAATTCTTTGTTGAAATACTATTTGTTGGGACGGTAAAGGTTTTCGCTGCTACTATCCTTGCTGATTCTTGTGTGGGCACTGGTTGGCATAATGCTCGCCTCCACAATTAAAACACCCTCCTGGTGGTCCTTTCTTTTCTGATCCCTTATTGGCAGTGTTTTCGTCTTTCTTGTTATTATTGAAATTATTCCTTTTGTCTCTCTTGTTTTCAATCCTGTTGTTCTTGTGACCCTTCTTTTTGAAATTTTGATGAGACGGCTCCCACTTGCCTTTGTTGCGCTTCTTGTCCCGGAAAGAGTCATCTTTCTTCAATCTATGTTCTTGCCGAACTGCCTTTTCATAGGCCTCATCCATTGTTCGAGGAGCTAGTACATCCACAGGGCCTCCTACTTGGTTATTCAGTCCCATTATAAACTTTTGAACCCGAAAGTTTTCATCTTGTTGATACTGGGAAACATACTTAAGCAATTGAGTGAATTTCTCCCAATATTCATTAACTGATAGAGATCCTTGCCTCAAGTTTTCAAAATCCAACAGCTTCTGATCGTAGTACGTCTATGGAAGCCACCTCTGTCAAAATAACCGTACAAATTGCTCCCAAGATACTTCAGCTGCTATCATCCCCATTTCTGCCCTTTTGTTCTCCCACCAGGTGGCAGCCTCTCCCGCCAGTTGATAGGCTGCCCATGCGGCCTTTGAATTATCAGAATAATCCCTCAATTCAAAATATTTCTCCATTTCTGTCAACCACGCCTCCGCAGTATCCCCCGAAATGGAGCCCTCAAACTTAGGAGGTTTAATTTTCTTCATGTCCTTGGCTAGTTCATCAGCCAATCTACTTTTCTTGTGTTCCAGAGTCAAGGTTTTTGAAGTTTTCCCTTGCTGTTCACTTTGGTTTTCTGTTCTTTCATCACTTGTCACGTGATGTCCTTCCACTTTTCTTTCCAAGTTAGCTATTTGACTCTGAGTTGCATTCATCAAGGCTAATAATTGGTCCAGCTTGGCCATGGGGTTATTATTTTGGTCCTCCCTTAATCCATGTCCGGAATTTTCCATTATGATGATATCCTGGCATACATTAATGGCTCTAATTAGTCTTATTTGTTTGCTAAATTTTATTTCAGTTTTATGTCATAACCTCATTTTTCCTTCAATCAATCAAGTCATTTTGAATTTAAGAAGTAATTCACCAAATCTGATTAATGCAAGCAAAATTTTTTGTATATATTAATTGAATATGGATCATCACTCCCTGTGATTGATCTTTACATAGATAATACAAAATTTCTCTATCACATCCTGTGATAGGTCTATACAAAATTCTCTATCACATCCTGTGATAGTTTCATTTCATAATAGTACAAAATTTTCTACCACTCCTGTGATAGCTCATGACAAGGTCTACATACTATTTATCATTCTATATTTAGCTTCGGTTTTAATTCAAGGTTCAGTTTCACTGTCAGTGTTGGGTTCCTTCTGTTCACGAAGCTCTACGTATGGAAGAGGTCTGTAACCCAGAGTTGAAACTTATTTTTCCTTTATTGTTTCAGGTTGGGTCTTCGGTTTGTTAGACTTCAATGTGTTGGCTTTAACCATCTCAGTCAATATCTTGACTTTCACTTTTTCTTTTCTCAAGGCAGTCCATTTCTTCCTCTCCTGTCGGAGTCTTTTTATGGCTTTGGCCATTGTCTCTGTATCTGATGGGAGAGAACAGTCTGAGTAATCATATGATAGTCTGATCTTCCACATCCAAACAGATACCGGGTCACGAACCTTCTTCCAAGGTGTCTGTCGTATCAACACCATCCTGGAATAACATCAACGATTGATTTAGTTTTCTAAGTCTGCATGTTGAGCCCGAGGTTCAGTGTCGAACCCGGTAGCTCTGATACCATGTATAACAGCCTAACGGATCTACAGTTATAAAATTAACTGTAAATAGGGTTTAGTAACTAATTTCCAAGGTGAAACTAATTTCAATTTATATCTAGAAGTAAACCAATGTCAGCTGAAAAGGAACTCTACCGTTTCCAAAAGACTTAACTGAAAACTATCAAACTAGGGTTTGCATGAAATATATATATTCTATTTTAAAAATAATTCAGCATTTATTCAAATGAAAATAACTAACTGTGTTTACCATTTCATCAACTAACATTTCAATGAATACACTACTGCATTAATAAAAGAATAATTGGACGAGCAATACCTGGAATGGAGTGCAAAAGAGTTTGTTACTAACATCATCATCTTCATCCAGAGATTCGTGAACTACCTCATCATTTGGAAAAAGGGGTTTATCATCAAGGGCTTTTCCGCCCAACCAAGACCTACTGGTCTTCCCGTGTTCTTCAATTGAAGAAACCCGACCCTTCACGAGGGTAATCAACAAGGATCTAGTGTCATCATGTCTCTGAGCCTGGTGTCCATGCACCTATACTACTGGTCGATCCCTCTCTTGCAGGTTTTTTCCCTATCCGAAGGATCAATCTAACCAGAGTAAATCTGGTACATGGATACTGACTTCTGCCTAACAGGTATCTACCTTGGCCAAGGATTTATATTTGTTTCTGGCACTACTGTTCCGACTCAATTAGCACTACTGTGCCGTCAGTATACACCCTTGCTCGACACGACTGCCTCAAGGGTTGGTATCATATCCCATTAGTTTGCTGATAGAGCAAAATACTCTTAGGTTCATAACCCTACAGTTTATTGTTGTTTTAGAAATGGATCCCTTCCTTAAGAAGATCTATTGAAGTTACGAAAAAGAAAGATTTCAGAAAGATTTAAGAATTCATTTATGATCTCAAAGTCAGCATAAGGTTCAGGTCTGAAATTATACACCTTCCGGGTCAGACCAGTAAGGAAGGAAAGATTGAATCAGACAGAGTGTCTAAGGAGGCTTAATTAAGTGCATAAGTCTAAATAGCGATGTCAAGCTGACATCTTTAACAAGAGATCACAACAGTTAAACTCAGAACGAAAAGATTATTATCTTCAGAGTAAGATGCTTCTGCAACGAAGTCAGAGGTTAAGCGAGCTTCAGCTTGGTAACAAGTAGTTATAAGATGAGGGTCATAAATCAATGTAGAATCCCATAAGGTGCTTGGTTTCTTCACAGTTTGTATGGTTGGTAGAATAGATGTTGATTAATCGCTAGTACATTTCAGGTTAGAAAATGTAGGAATCACGGATGGTCAGCCTATACCAATGATATACAAAGGCAAATTAAAATTTTTGAACAAGATAAATCCCTACGAGGGATTACATTGGGAAATAAATAGCTCTATAGTAATATTGAAAGAATATCTCTTTTCATAAAGCGATTAAAGTGATCAACACAAATGAGAAAATAACGCATTTCATTAAAGGTAAGTTGATTTAACTTTATTTCATTAATGTAGGCATGTTCAAGGCAAGCATAAATAAAGATGCGGAAGCGTACCCCTAAACTGCGTCAGAAAAAGGAAAGCGAGATGAGCCTGGATTTGATTATCAACTGTCAGTGGCGCGCGAACTTCTCCTCAGTTCGACTCCAAGAAGAACCCCGCACTAACCAGAGATGGATTGAAGAGAAGGATATTGCTCGAGGGAAAGCTTCTGGCACTGAAAAAGACACAATAAATTTCCAGAAGATACTCCAGTGATGAATGAAGAGAACAAAAGATACCCTAACTATGGCGGAAGAAGATTTCTGCTCTTGAGAAAACTTCGATTAAAAACGGAAGATCAGGAAGAAGAAAAGAATTTCTGGGTTAACATTTTTTCATCTCCAGTCCATTTCCCCAAGAAGAAGAAGAAGAATGAGATTTCGATGCAAGAACTAACGCTTAAAAGATGGTCTCTTCG
The DNA here is from genome assembly GCA_007258455.2 of Sequoia sempervirens. NCBI lineage: Eukaryota > Viridiplantae > Streptophyta > Pinopsida > Cupressales > Cupressaceae > Sequoia > Sequoia sempervirens. The sequence continues at coordinate 130,324,267 of VDFB02049217.1, read as the reverse complement.
AATTCCCGTCATGGCTCTTGAATGCCAGGCGTTTTTCTTCCAATGCCGGATAATGGCGGAGTGCCCTAACTCCATGACTCGCACGACCTCCACCGGTTTTCCCCTAAAGGAAAAAAATACGTTTCAAAAGCTTTTTCACGCCTAAAGCTCTTTCATTAATATTATTTGAACCTTTTAATATTTAAGTGTTTACAATTGTATTATATATATTAAAATTCCTTTGCTAGGTGAAATTTATTTTAATTTCGACTTTAATATACAACTCATTTACCAAGGCCAAGGTTATATTTTTGTGCCGTCTTACGCAACCCAGAGCTTGACGACAATAGATCCTTGTCGACTGCATCCTCTCCTTGATGATAGTCCCTTTTTCCTTCGTACGATGTCGGTCCTGCATCCACTTGACATCGGAAATTAAAGTTAGACCATTCTTAGTGCATTAATTCATATCACATATAATATCATCATCAACATTATCATTCAATACATTCGCATTTTTTTAAATAAACATTCTCATTCACATTTTCAGTTACCAGAACAAAATAATTATTTAATCATTTACTTCATGTTCACATGAAAGGCAGTTAAAATAACAATATTAGCATCCATGAATCCTTTCACAACATATTAAGTGTTTGGGGAATGTAACATACATGTTAAAAATAATCAAACATAGTTTTAATTTTTTAGTATATTAAAATTTAATATCTTAAAATATTTAGTTTAAATTATTAATTATCAATATATTAAACTGAATATATTTAGTAATTGAATAAGTTTCTATTATTAATAATAATACTTTGAAGATTATTAATATTTTATAGTTTATACAATATAATCTTCTAAATTGTGATTATTGTGTTGATTATTTACTATTATTTAATATTTTAAAATATTTAATT
>VDFB02049217.1:130251826-130323265 GCA_007258455.2 Sequoia sempervirens | reverse complement strand
ATTCCAACTGAGCTCCCTTGGAAAATATCATCTAGTGTAGGATTTAATCCTGCAAAAAAAATTCTTCCATTTGTCATCAGAAGGAGATAAGATATATTATCATATGATACACTTCTTGTGATTATTTCATTAAATACTTAGCAAGAAGGGAACCAGCTTAAGCAGAGACAACCAAAATTTAAATCAGATAGAGCAAGGAGACAAACTAAGGCAGAAAACAAAAGAAACCCCAAGAACAAAACACATAACAAAAAGCAGAGAAACGAAAGAGAGAAGGGGGACCCATTTTGATCCAGATCAAAGTGGGGTAGTTATGCAAGGTATAACAGGTTTTAGTGAAATGGTTTCACACAAAACCTTACATGTAAATTGAGACACATTTCAAATTTTTGAAGGGAAAATTTTGATCTTATAATTTCAAGTGAAAGTGTTACACCTAAAAATATATGTGCCACATATAGGAAATGTGGTTTTGGAGAAAACTATTTTCCTCAAAACTATTTAGTTGGTCAAAAGTGTGACATGAGTTTGTGCTTATACTTGAGAGGTTTAGCAGCTATAGAAGTTCATAAGAAGAAGAAACTCAACCTGAACCTTTAAGGAGGTCCATATGAATTAGGAAGCAACCTAAAAGGTTTGGTTATTAATTTTTAATTCTAGTTGTATTTTTTCTTTGATTGCTAACATTGAGGAGCCAAGGACTGTAAGGGATGTTATGGGTATGAGTCATTCGAATTCCTATACAAAATCCATGGATGAGGAGATGGTTGCATTAAAGAAGAATAATACATGGGATCTAATACTTTTTTGTGAAAGACATAAATTTTTGGATGTAAATGGGTGTTCAAGATAAATTTTGGTCCTAATGGAAATGTTGAGAAGTATAAAGAAAGGTTGGTCATGAAGGGATATTCCCAAGTGGGGGGAATTGATTATGGTGAGATATTTTCTCCTATTGCAAAGATGACATCCATCAGATTATTGTTATCACTTGTTGTAGCATATGATTTAGAAGTTGATTAGATGAATGTGAAGAAAAATTTCCTTCATGGTGACTTGGAGGAAGAAATTTATAAGTCACATTCATAGCATTATGTTGTAAAAGGTAAAGAAAATATGGTTTGCAAGTTGAAGAAATATTTTTTTATGGTATGAAGCAATATCCTAGGATGTGATACCAAAATTTTGATGCCTTTGTGTTGAGCTTGATATTTTTGAGGTCAAAATCTAATCACTGTGTCTATTATAAAACTAATAATCATATTTTAATTATTGCACTACATGTTGATTATATGCCATTTTTTGGGAATGGTAAGAGTTTGATTTTTGATTTGAATTCTTAACTTTTAGAACAATTTGAGATGAAATATTGACGGGCATCTAGGTACATTATGGGTATGGAGATCCAATGAGATAGAGGTAGCATAATTTTTTTTTTTGGGTGGAAACAAGTATGTGAACTCACTATTGGAGATATTTAGCATGGAAACTTGTAGATTTTTAGTTGTTCCTATTTTACAAGGTATAAAGTTATGAATGGAGAATTGTAAAAAATATCCTACTGAGATGGAGGAAATGACCAAAGTACCTTATTCAAGTGTTGTCGATAGTATGATGTATATTATGGTTAGTACTAGGCTAGACATTTCCCAAGCAAAGGGAGTCCTAAGCTGGTTTATGGCTCATCCTAGATAAGTACATTGGGATGCAATAAAGATATTTTTCAAATATTTAAGTGGTACTTTTGATTATTCCTTATCTTTTCATGGTTATCCTACATAACCTCAACATTCATTTTGTTTTCATGGATATGCGGACTCAAATTTGGTAGGTGAAATTAATAGAAGAAGATCAACTAGTGGATATCTTTCCATGATGTTTGATGATGCTATTAATTGGATGAGTAAGAAAAAATCTATATTCACTTTGTCCACAATTGAAGAAAAGTAAATGGTAGCTACTCATTCTTATAAAGAAACTATTTGGTTTAAGATACTATATTTTTATATTGGTCTTGATGTAGTAATGATAACTATTTGTTGTGATAGTTAGAGGGTGATATTTTTCATAAATAATCCTACATTCTATGCTAGAATGAAGCATATTGATGTTCAATTCCATTTTGTTCATCACATGGTTGAAAATAGAAAGGTGAAAATGGAAACCAACAGTGTAGATAAATCCTCATAGATAGACCATAGGAACCTATCTTTACTTGAAATACTGAACCAGGGTAGCCTAAATCTCTCAGGTTGACTCAACTTAATCCCAAGGCTCATTTAAGTTGGGTCTTGACCATACTAGGTTCACATTAGGGTTTGTTGTGACAATTTTGTTAATCACAAGGGGTAAATAGTAATTTTTGATTCTAAAAGGAATCATAAGAATTGGTGAAAGATTTTTTAAGTCTGTTCATTAGATATTTTCATGAAATCAACAAATATGCAATAATATTTCATGAATTTCAAACAACTTTCTATCACTTAAGTAGGTTTAGCTTTAAGCATTCAATAATATGATGGAAACAAAAGATTTTCAATCAAATCTCCATTCATTCATCTCTTTTTTGGAACATTTTCTAAAATTTAAACATCTAAACTAAAATAAAGCATCAAAAATACTTGAAAATTAAAATTGCTCTTGGGTATTATCCATGAAAGCCCCAAGAATTAACCAAATCAAACCAAACCACTCTATACTTCACCAGATTTCTTCACAGCTAGGCATTGAATGATGTGAGATTTTAAAGAAAGGGGGGGTTTATTTGGACACTGGGTAGGTTCTGTATGCACCCTTAAATGACACACCATACAATCTTGTACAACTGAACAAACAACCAGCTACAAAATATTTCATACTAGGCAATAGCTTTCAAATTAGCTTTTGATATTAATTAGTTTCTATGTGCATACAAGTTTTAATCCAGAATGATTTAGAAAATAGGAAAAAAGAAAAAAACTTAAAGAAGCTTTGGGTCTTTGACATCCACAAATACTAAAATTTAAAATAAAATTAAAGCATCAAATAGCCTTTTATAGGAACAAAGCCCCAAAAATTTAAAATTAAGTCTATCAAGGACAAACATAAACAACAAATCAGAAAATACCATGTGGAAGATGCTAGTTGTCATTGGAATCTTCTAGACAAAGTCAATGCTTTGACTTCTTCATCAACATTAGACTTCACCTCCAAGATCTAGTACACAAACACTCCTCACAAAACAATGCCATTGGTATCCTTCAAATTTTGGGACAATACACCTCCGCCAGAACCAAGAACAACCTATAGAATTACTTTTAACAACATATCCTTGTGGTAACCTCTGGTATCTGATATCCAGTTATTCATTTCCTTGCATCAAACTCTGAGTCTAATAACTCTTCTTCACCTTTCTTCAATTGATACTCCCAAAAGGCCACCAATACCTGATGCATACACTCTTTTGAAATTCCTTGAATTAATTTCTAGCTATATTTGAGCTTTTCATAATTTTCTTATATATGAAGGATATTTTCATTCCTCTACATCTTCTCTATTTTATATTTGACCATGGAATTCCTTTCTTGTATAATTTCATCAGTGACTTCCCAATTTAGCAAATGAATAGGGTCTTTATTCACTCTTTCAAGCCATTCCTTGAAAGCTTTTGCTTCTTTACCATCTTGTCCTAGCATCCAAGGATCACAATCTTATCGTGCTAATGTTTCAATGAAACCTTGATCTTTTTCAATCAATTTATTGCATTTCTTAGTGACTTTCTCAAATCCCTTTACACATTGCACTAAGGCACCACTTTCCCAATTTTTTTGTTTCTTCCATTTTTTGCACATCGAAACCTCCTATTCTATAATTATATTTTCACTTATCAATTCTTGGACATTTTTCTGAATGAGAACCTTTAAGCATCAACTTGTTCCTCATGAAATCTACATTATCCTTCAAATATTTTGGAATTTTTGCACCAATGGTGTGCCTCTTTATACTTCCCAATTGCCTCTATGATTAGTTCTTCCCCTTGCCTTACCAAGTACTCAATCCATTCTTCAAACACACTCATTTTATAGTGAAGTGTTGTGATAGAATCCACCTACTCCTATGGTAGGAGTACTAGATTTTTAGGTAATTCATCTTGTGCTTGACCATATTGGGCTAATGATAATATAAAATTTTCCAGATGGGCAATCCATTCTTTCAACTCTTTTACTTTTTTACTTTTCTACACCCTAGCGACAATTGTCTCCAAATTAATCTTCATTTCTTCTAATTCCTATACCCAAGATGAATGTCCAAAATTGATAGTTGTCACCCTATACTCCTTAGGTGTTGTCTCATGTTCATGGCATAATGTTCATGGTAGCACCAAAATCTATCATGTAGTTCCTCAACAATTTTATATTTATTAGCAATGTAGTGAAGAAAGGATCAACTTGTGGGGGATTTAATATTGAATTATTAAGGCACACTTCTGGGATATTTACATTCTCTTGCTTTCAAAATTTATATGCTTTTCATTCCCATTTGTTATTAATTGAACCACACTATCTCTGTATTCTTTAATTTTCATCATCTCAAGTAATGGAACAAACATTTTTACCTGAGATAAAGCTTGAGTGAAGTCAACAGAAGAATTCTCCACTTTAACCATTTTATTTTGCTTGGGAATTTCTCCTTTGTTTTCTTCCTTTTCTCCTGTATTTGGCTAATTAGGATTTTTCATTTCTTTGTGTAGTTCCTTCACTTCCTCCTTTTGGATAGGCTTCTGTTTACCTTCATCATGTTGTTTATTTTCTACCTTTTTCACAGTTCCTTGTGTCACCTTTTCTTTCATAAAGATACCCTTGGGGACACATTCCTTCTCATTTACAATCCTATTTCTCAACCAGTACTTACTCTTTGCTTCTTCAACTGCAGCAACAGTTAGTCTCTCTATCTCCTCTTTAGTAAGCTTCCTCATACTACATTGAGTAAGTGTTTCAATAGAATGTTGCTTTGTATAATATTCTTCAAAGTAAAAAAGGATCTGTTGCTCAGCCATGTGGACATTGTATTTCTGATTTGAAACATCATACTCATAACCTTCATCCTCTGATGATGAGTACCTCTCTTCCACATGGTGAAAAGTGTTTGAAGTCAAATATACTTTGTGATCTTCTCCATTGTCTCCCATCAACATTCCTTCCTCTTGCATTCTTTGGGCTACAACACAATAATCTAGGGAATGTGGCTTATCATAGACTTCATAGAAATAATTGGTATTCACCATACAGGTTCCCTTCTTCCTCAATGGATCAGGAGTTTCTTTATTTCTAGGCCTATCTGTTATAGGTTTTCCATCTTTCTAGTTTGTGTTATAAGGCATGTCATGCAGCTTAGGCCTTTCATTCATGTATGTGTTCTCCTATTTGTATATATAATTATTGGTTTGTTGGGGAGCCCTATGATTGTCTCTTTTATCCATTATCCCAGCAGCCCTCCTATTGTTTTCAATTGTTAATGTTGTCTTCTAGGTTCAGCCAAGTCTCTTGGGAACCTATTTCTCAGTTCATATCCTATTTTAGGATCGAACGCATTAAATAAAAAATCAATGCCACAGAGTCTAGAAATTTTGATCCAAGAGGTATTTTATTCTATAGTTCATTGAATCTCTGATTGAACTAATAAATTGAATCATTTTGATTTTTCTGAATTCGCATCAATTCATGAAGAGTGGCATCAGGTGCACTCTGATTTCCATATTGCTTGAGGAATCTGTCCTAAAATATTTGGAGAGAATCAATAGAGGTTGTTGTTAGGCTATTGAACCAATCCCTAGCTTCTTCAATAAGCAACATCATAAATAGCCTCATATGTAAATCTTCATAAGGTACATCCAAATATTGAATGAAGGAATTGAAACTCCTTAAATGGTCCTTAACAGAGATTGCACTACTCCTTGTAAACTTAGGCACTAGACCTCTCCAATTGCCATCCATGGGGTAAGGGTATAATTGAAATCCTGCCAAATCAAATTGTTTGATCGTGGTGGTATACTAATGAGGAGGGTTAGGTGGGTACTGATACATTGGGTTATTATATTGTGCATTATAATGTGGCAAATAATGTTGACCATGATGTTGCTGAACATTTTTATTTTGTGTGGGAATATGGGGTGGATGATTTGGCTGTTTGTATTGATTCCCTACCTGATGGTGAGGGATCCTTGGTGGCTCAGAAGGCCTACACCATGATTATCCTATTTGTGAGGTGGTACATACTTTGGGGGGTAACCAGTTGTATGAGTAATGTTATGAGCTTTCTGCAATTTGAATTCTCTCATTGCTTGTATCATCTGGGCCTTCTCTTGTTCTTCTCTCTCCTTTCTTTGAGATTCAAATCATGCTTTTACTTCTTCATAAGTTAAAGAGTCATAATATTCTTGAGGAGTTTCTTGATTAGTGGGTCCATTTTGATTACCTTCCTTTTTTTTATCATATTCATGCTAAATTTTGATTTGCTCAGCCTTGAGTTCAGCTCTAAACTTGGGTTGTTTCTGAGGATCATAAAAAGGATTTCTTTGATCTTCTGGGATACAAGTTTCTGCACTCGAATTATCTCTCTATGCATCATAATGGTCATATGTTTCACCATGTGGTATTGATGATTTGTCTTTGTTCATCATGCACATGTCCTCACTTATCCTTTTACCCTCATCAACCCTATAATCTTTGTGCATCCACTTACTGCTACTAGCAGGGGCTCCAGTATGACCTCCCCTATATTGAGATCTTCTTCCATTCATGTTGAATTTTTTTATCAGAGTCACCACTCACTTTCTTTAAAGTGAGAAAAATGTTTGATATTTCTAATTCCAAGCAGAGTCTGTATAAAGTTTATGACTCTATGATTAAGGCTTGATTTTGAGTTTATTCCCCAGTAGAGTCGCCAATTTTCCCCAATAGAGTCACCAATTTGTTAGCTCTCAAAAATGTAGGTAAGAATACCTCAAGAGGTTGCCAATCTCTTGGTACATTTTAGGGTAACAAACAAAGCCAAATGGTTTCAGCTTTCTACTCTTTAGGTGCTACTAGACCTAGGTAGGTGTACCTATATGAATTGGGCAGACTTGACTTATGATCTTCTCTCTTGCAGTGACTTGTCCATGATGGCAAATGGAAGTGAACAAATGAAATAAAATTTGGTATAGATTGTATAGAAATGTTCAAGACTAAATCCTAATATGTTTAGTTAACAGATTTAAAAAATGTGAATGAAACTAAATGATGAGAATGGAGAGACAAGTGCCTTATAGGGTATGTGGAGTCAAGAGAAATCTAAAACAATTTCTTCATTCTGGAAAGCATTCAAGTTGTTTAGCATATGATTTAGTTTATAGCTTGTATAAACATGCAAGGTTATGATTACCAAGTTCTTCTTAATGATTCAACGGACATTCTCTAATTACTATGATCAACTTAGAGGATTTAATCTTTATTGGAAAGAACCAATCAATTGACCATACAGATACAACAAATGTGCTCTCACAAACTAGATATAAACTTGTTACACCAATTCAAATAACTAGCAAAAATCACATTGGAGACAACTTCGATAATCCTTTCAATGAACACAACAAACAACTGATACCAGAAATAACTACACTATACTAAAAGATTTCCATTGATATCTCCATGGTTTTAAACATGCAACATAGTCTCATTTTGGTGTAACATTGTCTTCTACTATATTATACTATCTATCTTCTATCCTATTCTACTTACTTCCTCTCTTTTTCATTTCTGAAATAAATATATATGCATTGAGTACATGAAAGGATGCATCCTTTTGGTAATGTCATACATTTACATAACAAATAGTTTAGAGGATAATTAATCTCTATTTAGCCATAAGTGAGTTTTAGCAAGATGATCCAAATAATCCCAGCACTCATATGTGTCTGCATCTCCAACTACGTTCTAAATTTTGATTTCCATCTTTATCATCTCCTCATTCTGTTCGCTCACCTCTTCTAATGTTGTATCCTTTGTAGAAGCTAGCCTCATGACTTTATTAAGTATTGACTCACATTCACTTTTCCATTTGGTGGCTTCTTTCAATTCCCCTTTGTCATCAGAGAATGTGATCATAGTCTTCTTGGTAGCATCTATCAACCCTTGTTCATCCCCAGCTTCTCATTCAAATTCTTCAAACTAGAAATTTCCCTGGCTCTCTGTTCACCTTGTTAACTCTTTTACTATCAATTCAGTACTAATGCATTGATTAAACCTTCCCTGTTATATCTCGTTGCACCATTAATGAAGCATGAATGAAGGCTTATTTGAAACTGGAACTATCACATCAAATGTCTTGTCAGTGAGAGATTTTTCAAATCTAGGGTGAAATCCTTTTGTAACGTTCATTAAGTCTTTTTCCAAGACATCCTATGGTCTTATCAACATTTGGAATCATACTTGTGACCATCGCTTCAGTTTTTCATATTGTTGTGACAATCCCAAGTCGGGGAGAGGTTTCATAGAGTTCATTGTGTCATACTGAGATATGTTCTTCAATGTATTTTCCAGTCACCAAGACATAACCACACTTTCGCCAATAAAAATAATCTTACCGATGAAATAAATTCCATTGGAAAGACTCTGAAGACTCAAAAATACTCATACCGATGCCAAATGTCTCGCCGAACTCTTTTCTCCAATGTGTTTATTTGGTGAGACTCTCCCCGAAGTACTTCATCGATGTAACTATTTCTTTTGGTAGAATCTCACGTCGAAAACCTCTTCTCTCACCGATGCATATCTCTATTGGTGTGACTTTTGAGTTGGCAAAGACTGCATGACCTCCTCTCGATATCTTTCTGAGGGAAACCCTTTACTCCTTATCAGTAAGACCTGATGCCTTTGCCAAGACATTATTCTGATAGTATTTTTTTTGGCCAATACATCATTCCATGTGCTAGTTGGTGAGACATATGTGAGTTCGCTATGACTCACTCTGATAACAACTCTCTTTCCGATATGACATCTTTGTCATCGAAACAAAAGATGTGTCCTACTGATAGTGATAAGGACCTATTTTGGAAACTCATGAATGCAATTGACTATGAAATTTTCAAATTTTCACAATTTTAACACCACTATCGGAGTAGCTATATGGAGTGTTCTTCCTCCATTTGCATTCTTCTATATAAGATGTTATTTTTTTCTCTTCACCTAGGTTTAGGAGTTTCCACTTCTTGCATTAAGCTCTTGAGATCTAGAAGTACCAATTACACTTCCAATGGGGAAGCCAATTCCTTGACTAACCAATCAGGTGTATCTTGATTATATTCTACCTCTGCAACATTTCTTTTATCTTAGTCATCAATACACTCAAGAACTTATGTTCTTACATTTTGAACTTTGCATGTCACATCCTCTGGGAATGGAACATTTTTTATATTCACCAACATGGATTCCAAGTTACCAAGATTCAACACTATCTCTTCATCTCCAAGACCTATATTTTCCTATCTAGCCATGTGCTCAGTATTAGTCTTTGTGGCATCCCTTTCCTCATGTCCTATTATCTCAGGATTCTCTTCATTCCTCACCCCACCATCCAAAGTTTGTGAAGGCTCTACATTTTCAACTTTATCCTTGTCTTCTTATGGCTTTTCAAAAACCTAAGGTTCTTCAACATCACTTTCACTATTCCCTAATGGAAGCTGGAAATCAATTCTATCTTCAATAACAACATCATCAATGGGAACTTGACCTACAACTTCCCTTCTTTCCTTTTCAACAAGTATTTCAAGGTTTCCAACCACTGGGGAAAGTGTTCCTATTATGAATTCTTCTTCTTCAACATCTATAGGAATGGACCCTATATTTGACATTTCTTCCACCATTGGTTGTACCATGGGTTTATCCTTATATTTCTTCTCTTTTACTCATTCCATCATTGCACACCATTTCTCCATATATTCCCTAATTTTTTCTTCATTTAGTTCAAAACTCTTGTCTAGAGCCATAGGGTTCTTTCCTAGTGTCTGTTTTACTGCATCCATATGGAATGAAGGGGGAGAAGTAATTAATGCTGCAACTCTCTAGGATGCAAACCTTTTTTGAGCATGAGTATTCATTTTCATTCTCACCTCTTCATCCATTGTAGGTTGAATCTTTGGATTTGTCGTAGAAGAAGATGCCACTCTAGGTTTCACTGTCACTTTGACCTTACTTGGTCTAGTTTCTTTAAGTTTGACTGCTTACGCCAATGAAATTCTCTAGCTTGAGGCATCAAGAGTTCTCTCCTCAATATGCATAGTTGTATTTGGCTTTCTATCTTTTATTTTCTTCTTAATAGGCTCCTCATACTTAGACTCACCTTCTTCTCTCTGATTCTTCTTTGTATTGAACGAGTATGTGGGCTAACCCAAAATTTTCTAAATTTTTTACAATAATCATCAATCCATTGTTGAGATTGCACTAAATCCTATTTAGAAATTTCCTCAAAGGTAGTTATTTCTCTACTTTCATAATTTGGATCTAAAATAGGTTCATCATAAACCTTGGTTTAATTATAAACTAGATTCAAAATGTCTCCATCATCTTCATCCAACTAATCTAGAAAATCATGGAGCTTAAGAATTTGTGTCAATTGTAATGACAACCTTTGATATGATCTTTTCCTTACTTCATGTTCTTCATCAAAATTGAGCATGCTTTCCAACTATCCACTTGGCAATATTCCCCTCTAGATCATAGTTAATTCTTTGGAATGTGAAGAACTCCAATTTGTACATATTTAATTCCTCTTCACACAAATCAACCACCTTAGCTACATTGCACTTATAATTCCCCATTATGATGGGAAATATAACAAAACTTATTTTATGTGCCACACTGAAAAGAGGATGGGATGGCTTCATCTGTCTTACCAATTCCAATAGTAACAATTTGTTTCTTGGGTACCTAGACAACATGAAAGGGAATCTTACAAACCCTTCGACCCTGATGTAGCCGAAAGTGGGAAACTAAATGTACCAGCCTCCAACCTACTTGATAATATTTTATGCTTCTAGAGAAAACCATTTAGCTTTGTTTCCTTCCATTATCCTTACTAGATTCAAGGAAAACACATCATTAACTCTCTATATTCATGAATAGTAATTTGCATTAAATGAGCATATATCAAACTATTCCTTGTTTCTCTGTCTAGGGTGCCAACTCTATTTAACCCTTCCTTATTTACCCTTAGGGCACATGAATAAATCACATATGAGGATATAGGAAACCATCTTGACTATGAAAATTCCTTTATCTGATCATGTATCCTGTCACTTATAAAATTCCCTAATGCATCTGAATGGGGCCTTCCATTAAATTGGCTATAATTAAAAACATCCATGGTTCAAATTTATTATCATCTCTAAGTCCAAATTGTTAGCAAGAGACACTGCACATGCTTTATGGTGTTTTCATTGATGGCAACCCTTATCAACTAGTCGATCCACATGTTGCATTTTTCTCATACCAGCAGACAGATTGGAGATCAATGTTTACCTATTAAGCTTGAACAGAGCATCCGATAAATCTATGTTCTTCAATTCTTCTGCAAATTTTCTATTATTATTTTTTGTTGTGGATCTTAGGGAAGTTTGTTCGATGCATAATATGTGTTATTTGAAAGTCTTGGTGCCTTGTATTGATTTGAGTGAAATTTGGAAGGTCCGGTTGTCAAATTTTTTGTTCATCAGTGTATGAAGGCTAACTTGGTGAATATAGTTTGTCGTGGATATTTTAGGTTTAAGGGTTTTTGTGTTCAAGAATTTGTTTTTGGGTCCTCACTATGCTATGGCTGAATCTTCTAGATTTGCATTGAATATCATGAATGTTTTGAAGCTAACAGTTTGTGAATATTTTCTTATCTTGTTGAAGCTGACATGGAGTGATCAAATCCCTTGTAGTGGATATATAAGTGATTGATTATATCATTTTGATATATTTTCAGTGTGAGTTGATGTATGTTGTGAATATCAAAAGATTGAGAAAGTGATTAAGCGCAATTTCACTTGCACATTAAATATTTTTGTTGTGAGTTGATGTAGAATAGAGTAGAAGAGCAGAATCAGTCTAAAGGAGAAAAATTTGATTGTTGAGCCTAACAAAAACTATAATTAGGTATTTTTAGATGTTATCTTTCTCATTTCAAATCCTTGGAAGTATTCCAAACTTTTGTAAGGAAGTTAGCCTTTTTTATTTTGAGCACTGAGCTCTAGGCAATGTGCCTGAATGCAAGTGCATTCCCATTTTGTAAACATCTTTTTGAGTATACTCAAATTATATTGTGGATTAGCCATCCACCATGGTTTTTCCCCTAGCAAGGTTTCCATGTAAAAATCCTTGTGTTATGGTGTTGAGGTTGCTTACTTTATTTTTATGCATATGTCTTTTGGTTGAATGTTACAAGTTCTTTGAAGATCAGATTAATAAAGTTAAATATTGCACAACATTGATTCACACCCCCTCTAAGTGTTGCTTGATTCTAACAATTGGTATCAGAGCTTAGTTCCTCAGGAGTTTAAAAACTTGGGGAATATCTTGGAAAGTGTTTCAATGGATTCAAGTAGTCTTCAACAACAACTTATGGTGGACTAGATGATCTTGATCAGTCAAAATATGATGTCCAAGAATTGAAAGAAAATCTTCTGAATGTTGAGAGATTCATTGAGTCATTAAAAGATAAAATCAATAAGTCCAAAGAGAAGAGAAGGGAACTTTGTAATTAGATCGAGCAAGATGGCATTAAACGCATTGAAGATGAACAACTGAGTCAAGCTCAGAAGGAAAAGATAGATGGATGTGAAAAGTTTTCCAAACAGAATACAGTTCTGAAGTAGGAGATGAAATCTATTATGATAAGGATGACTATGAAAATTAAATATAGGAAGAAGAATGAAGAAAATCTTGCTCAATCCCTAAAAGAGAAATATGAAGAATGCATCCAAATTACTGATGGATTCAATCAATTGGAACTTGAGCTGGAGCAATCCAAACATAATGAGGAAGAGCTTGAAAATCACATTGTTGATCTTAGAGATGAACTTTCTACTACAAATGAATTCAAGGAGAAGTTTAAGGTTAGCTCATCCAAGCTTGATGAATTGATTAAAGGTTAGAGGACTCATGGTGACAAGCGAGGTCTTGGATATGAGAGAGGAGAGAGTTCCAGATCTGGACAAAGGAATTATGGACAACGGAGATTCAAACAAGGAAATCAGATGAACAAAACTAGAAGGTATCAGGTAAGACAACCTAATGCTCAGAGGTTCAATGGTTATTGTTTTACTTGCAATAAATTTGGTCATATGGCAGCTCAATGTAGAAGTAGAATAAATTCAAGTGGTTCATCATTTTCTAGTCAGTGCTTCAATTGTAACAAGTATGGCCATAAGTTAAATGAATGCAAAAATGTGATGAACAACTTTTATAGAGATGTCAGATGCTATAAATGCAATGGATTTGGCCATATTGCTAACCAGTGCAGATCAAGAGAAAATTAGTGGAACAACTAGTCTAGACAGAGAAATGTGGTGTGCTACAGTTGCAACAATAAAGGTCACATTGCTATATTTTGTAGAGGAGGTCTGGTAAATCAAAGAAGAAACATGCAGAAGGATGTAAAAGGAAAAGGGAAAGTCACTATAGATTAGATCAAGATGCAATGAAGAAGAAATGAGGAAAGAAGAGTCCCTCTATTGTAGAAAATGAGCCTACACCAGAACTTGCTTCTGGTAATATCTCTGACAATTAGTTTTTAGGCCTTTAGCCTAGGGGGTCTATCAAGAAAATATTTCAAACCCCTGCCAGTAATTGACACTGGGATGTGGATGAGTATATTGATTGCATTAATGATCTACAGATGTTGTTGGACAATTGGAAAAGGTATTTATGTAGAATTGAAGATCCATAGAAGAGTTATCTTTCACAATATATGAAAACAAGGTATTCAGATGAGTTAGGGAAAAATCATTTATTGCGACAAGAAGGTTAGGCGTGCGAATGATAAAAGGTCATTTATATCCTTCATTTTTCACTTTGCATTTTGAAGAGAAGAAGTTTGAAGAGCTCTAAAGTGAACTTTGGCAAAATTTGTCAAGGATTGAAGTGTGAAGGCAATTTGAAGATCAAACTCTAATCCAGAACAACTTGTAAATCTATGAATTTGTGAAAATGGCTACTCCATTGGTAGTTTAAGTCAAGGATAGACCCCATCTGAAATTCAAGTGGCATCCTTTCAAGTCTATTGAGACCGAGCACTTAGGTGCATTTTCCTCTATTCTGTATGGAGTATTGCATATTGAAGATATTATTGCATACATTCATGCTATTATTGAAGAGTTAGGAAGCTCGTAGTTATTGAATTTATATTCCAAGCACATTATTGGAGAGGATTTTTGTGGTAAGCCTAAATTCAAAACCCTAGAGGAGAAGAAATTCATGCAAATATGGGTCTGGTATATCTTGAGTCAAGTTCATGTTGAATTTATGTGGTTGAATCAACCTTTCAAGGGGTATGTGCAGGATCATCATGGAAAAAATAGGCCCTTAATTGGAAAAAAATACAAAAAATTCAAAGTTAGGCAACTTGACATAAAAAGTTGAATAAGTTATCTATATTATTTCAAAAATATGTAAGAATAGAATCTATAGCAAATTGAATGTAGTTTCTAAACTACAAGGTTTATTTTAAAAAAAATCTATTTGGTGAAATTTTGAAAGTTCAATGTAGTAGTACTTCAATTTCAAGGAAAAAATATGAAGTAGGTGTCTATCTGACCATCCTAACCATAATAAAATGATAATTTTTTTTTAGAATATTTTAGATATAAGTAGAGGACTCATGTCTAGATGTTATGCATATTTTTTTGTAGTTTTTTTCCAAGTAAATAATTAATTATGAATGTTTTATTACAAATTTTAAAAAATAAAAAAACATGTATGTTTGACCGCCTTAATCTGGTCAAAAGTTCATGAATTTTTTTTTTTTAATCCTATAGTATGCAAAGCATAGAATGTGATACCATTTGAAAGCTATAGATGTTTTTCAATAAGTCTATCAATCAGGACTTTAGTCATAATTCAAATAGAAAAAGAAAATAATTATTTATTAAATTCAAAGTAAACCATAATTTATATTGATGGAAAGCTAAG
Organism: Sequoia sempervirens; assembly: GCA_007258455.2. NCBI lineage: Eukaryota > Viridiplantae > Streptophyta > Pinopsida > Cupressales > Cupressaceae > Sequoia > Sequoia sempervirens. The sequence goes on along the minus strand of VDFB02049217.1, from coordinate 130,308,080 downwards.
AATATCCTTTAAAAACCCTTTTTTATTTCACCAATTTTGGGGAAAAAAAAGGTTGTCAGCTACATACCCTACACATACCCATCATATGGCAACTTTTTGGCCCATCATGATCTTGCATATACCCCAAGATTACAAAAGAAGCTAGAAGAGCTATTACAAGTTGAAATTCTTTTGGTGGTTTGCCAATTTTGAAGTCTGTGAAGAATCATACAATCACTAATGTGACTGGTTCGACATTTGATAGAAGAGCAATGATAGTTGATAACATCATTGATGTGGATGTGAAATTTTACTTGATGGTCATTGGTTATAAGATATATCACTCTAGTAGAGAAAATTTTGTATCTGATACTGCCATATATGCAACTTATCAGATGGTGAAGGAGAATGCAACGTATGATTTATGTGAATTTCTTCGAAGTCAGCTTATGGAGAATCTTGCAAAGATAAAGAAAGACAAGAAGAATTCTTTTAAATACGGTAATATGTTATGGTGTTTGTTCTTTTATTTCACGAATGAAGTTATGGGAGTTAGAAAAGTAGTATATAAAAGAGGTAGCAAGCCTATAGTTGTTCAAATTAGAGACATGTTATTCAACCTTGGTGATAGTCAAGTCAGGAAAACTGCAATCTAGGGTTATCTCAAGAACTTTCAAAATGTAATGCAAGCAAGGGAAATAATTCATGTACTTCTATTGTTGAGAAGTATAAGGACACAATTTATTTTATGGTTGATATTGATCAATGCTTGATGGAAGCAACAAAACCCATAACCGTTTGGATTATGCCAATGGGATATGAAGTTGAGGAAGGAATCTTGGAGCGATATGCATAACATCTGTTGAGTAAGCCTTTGGATCTATCTGAAGGAAGGTTTGGAACATATGCAAAAAAGGACATGCAAGTGCATGAGCATCTAAAGAAGCCAAGGATAGTACGAAGAGTAAGAAAAGAAGTGGAATTCTTTGCAGAGAGCATGGGTATATCTACAGAAGTAGTAAGAAAGGCCAAAAGCAAGGGAGAACAAGCTAAAAGTGAAAAAGGAAAAGATCCTGGTAAAATTGAATTTTCTAGTCTGAGAGAATCCTCTGCCTAAACTAGATCAATAAGAAACTTTGCACCTCTATCTGGTCATGCAAAGAAGTTAGCCCCTGAAAAAGATCAAGTTAAGGAACCTGGTAAGAGGAAGAAGGATAAGAGAACAAGAGTTTATGTAGGTATCTTAGAAGATGAGGAGACATACTTTGATGAAGAAGTTAGAGAAATAAGCATATGGGCACCCAAGTAGAAATAGTCACTGAGGACAAGCCCTCCAATGAAAAGGTGAAAGAAAAGAAGAAGCTTGAGAAACTAGGTATGTCTATAGAAAAAGTTGAAAAAGGTATAATAAAAGATGGTAATATTAAGCCCCTATGTGAAGTATATGGTACCTTTGATAGTGTTGGTCAAAGAGTACTTGAGGAGGCTGCAATAAAATATTTGAGAAATTTCAATATGACTCTTGTTGAGATAATGACATAGTTGTCCAAGGAATTGTATGAAATTTTGGAGATAAGGAGAGTAAGTGCAAGAACCAAAGAAGAGAAAATGAGAGAGTGAATTATTGCTAATCTAAGTTAGATAATTTCAATTGAGGAAATGTAGTCAATCTTGAAAGAAGCAAAAAGATAATTCAAGAGAAAATCAAGGATAAACAAGCTTATGTTGGGTAGGACATAAGAAGTTGCAAAAGAAACTAAGAGAATTCTAAAGGAAGTTCCATTAAGGAATAGGATTGATGTTGTTTATGAAGAAGAGCATTTAGAAGACATTTCATTTGGTCTGATAAATGAAGAGGTTATAGTTGAGGACACCCAGATTCCTCCTGATGTGCATCATACATAAACACCTATGGAGAGTGAAGCTCTTAAAACTATGTTGGTTGAATAAAAGGAGTTGTCAAGTGAAAAGGTTGAGGTTGCTAAAGGAAAGTAGGAATTGGTAGCTCAAGAATCAATGGTTGAAGAAGAGAAGGTTGAAGTTAAGGAAATTCTAGTGGAAGCAAGAGACATTGCAGAGGTAGTGAAGAGATTTCTAGATGAGCAAAAGGAAGAATTTGATCTTGAGTTGGGATATTCTCCTATTCATTTTTCTACTTTATCCCCAAGTCATAAAATGAAAGTTGCATCATTTGCACAAGCTAAGGCTAGGGAAGAAATTCTGAAGTCCCACATTGAGGATAGTGAATTATTGAATCTTGCATCTTGTATTTTGGGGAAGATCATGCCTACTCATGTTAAGGATCAATCTGGTTCCTCCTCTGGTGATATGGTGATATGAAGAAGATTATATACAATTCCTTTCATGGAAAGATCTACATAGATTCATCCTTCCTTTTCAACAACTCTCTTCTCTAGGTTGTAACAATTTAAACACTATATAACCAATTCAGGGGCCTCCATCACTAGTGGAAAACCATCCTTAATGGGTATCAGTTATTACCCCACCAACTGGTATAGCTTGTGAAGAAAAATATTGAAATTCATTTTTTTCCTTGCTTCAAAAGTACTCATTTTTGCCTGTGTGTCCTACATTTTTTATAGATATGTACCTTGTGTGAAGGTTAGGGATAAATTTAACTAGTTATCTTCAACAATCTATAGAACTTCCAATCTACCATTTGGTTAAATTTATTTTAAAACAATTAATAATTTCAATTATCAGAGGAAATACCATTATCTCAAGACATGCATACATAAAATGACTAGAAAATTTTTGGTTATCCAAAAAATACCTAATTTTTCTAATGATAAAAATTATTTTTTGAATATAGCTTTGAACTTTTAGTAGTTATGTTCCTGGTTTCTTGAAGTTTACCTTTCTTTGCATACTACAATGTTAGTCTTGATCTTTCAATGTCCTTGGAAATTAGTAGTATGTCATGAGGTAAAGTGTTGCAAAAGTAATTGCATGCTCGAGGTGGTGCCAAGTACGTGTGTAGTCTTCTACATTCATTAATTCCTTGTTACAATGCATTAATTTTCTCAAATAAAGGTGCAATCATGGTGAATTAGGGTTCAAATCATGAACACTTTGGTTTCTACATAGTCCCACCAATAGAGATGAAGATGGTGTGGAAAACTTATGTGGCACTCTTGTGTGTCACTTTGATTCTTACAAGGCAGAGGACTTTTGGATACATGACCATTGATGATCATAGGATTTGAATCATCTATTTCTGGACCTTGGAAAGTTTACCAAGAATTGGGAGATTTACCCACCAGATCCATGAGAACTAGGAACTGGGTTTGAGTGGGACCAACATGATTTAAACATGTTTGGAATAGAACCTCTAGTTTCCAACCTTCGACTAAAGAAATAAAAAACAACCATCAGACTAACCGATGAAGAAAAGGACTCACGTGCACCAGGATGATCTATCCACTAGGTGAGAAACTAGGACCAGCCAAAGATACAATATCCTTGACACAACCACACCAACTCTAGGATTCTAGGGTCTGAAAATTTGATAAAATGTAGGAAAAATACATGATACTCTAAATTAGGAAAGACAAGGATTTAGGTAATGACCAAGCAGGCTAAAACAAAAATTGCATTTTACCATTTCCTTTGAAAGTAGCACACCGAAGCAAGCAAAGGAAAAGGAAAGAAATGAAAGGCATTAGAAAAAAAGGGGGTCCACATTTTTCCAAGGAGCAAAATGGGGTGTGTTGTGAGATGACACAACCAAACCTACCTTGGTTTGTTGGAAACCTATTGTTGAATGAACAAGAAAACTGAGAGGGGGGGTGAATCAATTATACCAAATTAAAACATCAAAACCTTTAAAAGTAATCAGATCCACATGCATTCATCAAACCCTTAATCTATTATAATGTTTAAACATGAAAAGTAGATAACTAAAACTGAAACAACTAGCACCATACACAAGAGAACACTAAATTTATGTACAAAACCTAATGAGGGAAAAACCATGGTGAGGATTAGCTCATAATATAAGTAATTGCAAAACTAGTAGAAAGAGGATCACTGTTGGAATATGACACACTATCCAGAAAGGCTCACAACCCAAGCTGATTTCCATAATAGAAATAAGAAATAAGATAGAATGATACATAGAGAACATTATTTTAATGCAATAAAGAATCCACCACAACATCTCCAACAACACTAGCAATCTTCAAGAGATCAAGATACCTTAACTCACTGCATTAACAATCTTACATTATAGATAATAATACAATTAAAATTTCTACACTTAATTTGGAAACACAATAGTCAACTCTATTCCACACACTTCATCTTGCATCAATTGACCTTGCATTTATACCTCCGCAGCTTGAAAAAATATCTTCAAGTTGGCTACACTCTTCTTACACTTTACAAATTCAAATTAGGTTGATACTAAACATTCCTGTGGTGGATAGGAACAAAAGTGGACCAAAAAAAAACTTAATTGGGATCCAAATCAACTCTCACATGCACACTATTCCTTTATTAATGCTTAAATCTCTTTGAATGTAGTGTAAACACCAGGTTGACCATTACCCATGAAAAAACCATTAAACTTTGAATTACACGATTCCCCAAACCCAAAGATGACTTTTTAACCACATACCATGCTTCATCATGATGTAGAATATTCATCTATCCTCTTGAAAAATATTAAACTCCTTCACAACAGCTCACACCTTTAGAATGTGCATGCCTAGTACACTCAAACTACACTACCAAACATTGCAACTCTACAATCCATCTTCCAAAGTACCAAACCACAAATACTCTTGACACAAGCAAGAAATCAACACCATCAACATACCTTTAGAATCACAATACCAAAAGAAAAATGGTGGAGAAATGTAGAGAAAATATATTTCTCCTAGAAACCTCTGTAAGCAACATTGCAAAACCAGTTCACACATTGATGAACATGACTTCCACTAACATTTGATCTAGAAGCCAAAATTTTGTATATAAAAACTCTAAAAAAATATAGCCAACATATCCAAGCCACACAAATAGATCTTCAACCCAGAAGAAATGTGAAGCAAAACCATAACACCTTTGCAACACCTTTTTTCCTTATTTTATCAATTTTCTCAATATCCTTGACATCTAAACCATAAAAAAAAGGTTTTCAAAAAAAAATTAGAGGTTAACATCAACAACTTAACTAATGAAAACATAATGCAACTAATCAAATAAACAATCTCTTCTCAACCACTACACTACTATCATCAATGACAACACAAGCTTGTTGACATCAATGACAACACCTTCATACCTGCAACAATCTCCCCCTTTTTCATTGATGGCAACACAAGATGTTACAAACCATCAAAAACATAATAGCTCTGAACATATTTATTTCATTTTCTCTTTTCTCCCCCTTGCACAACTATCTCATTTTATTCTCTCCCTTTGATACATTCCTTTTCAACATGACTTCTCTTTCTCTCCTGACTTCACTTTTTTTCAAATGTCTTTTCTTTCCCACCCCCTTTGACATCCATGGAAAAGAATAAGGTATTTTTCATTGTTCTACCCCTTTGACATAGAACCAAGATTATCACAACTACTTTGAATACTTTGCCTTAGGAGTACAAACCAATCAACTCGGTAACCTCTATACCATATATTTCATACTGCAAAAATGTCACTACCTACTCCCCTTGAGAGGTAACCACCAACATAATTCTAGAAAAGGAATGAATCCATAGATCCACTAGGCTAATGCATCTCCATATGCATCTAGTTCAAAGAAGGAGGGGAAATAACCCCCAACTTCTCCTAAATATACTCAAAATTATCCTTAGGAAGTGTTAAGGATTGGAGGAAATAGCTTATCAATTAAGTGTAGAAAACAATGAAAACATAGTAGATTTATAAAACCCAAAAAAATGGACAACAAAAGAACACCAAGATTTAATGTGGTTCACCAAAAAATGGGCTACGTCCACAAACAAGAGGGCCCAATATATATTAAAATTCCAACAAATAACCTTTAAAATGATATGCAAAGACATGCAACAACTTGCAACAATGTTTTTCCATGATTTTCACTTGCTGAATTTTACACAACCTTTGTTGTGTGTACCTACAACACTTCCTACATTTTTCTAGCCATGGAACTATAAATTTTTGCGAAAATTTTTCACACGCTACTTCCCTCCAAACTATAATTCGAGTATTAGAATATGTTTCCATGCATGTACCATTAATTAAAAATGAAGTGTGGCCATTGTTTTTGTCTCATGCACATAATAACACATTTTCTTTTGGGTAGTTACAATAACAATTTATAGTTGTCTTTAAATAAGTATTGTAACTAATCATTTCCAGCATTTAATAATTGTTTGTAAGTGACATTTTAAATACAAGTGAAACAAAATATTCATTACATGTAGCAAATGAGTTAATAAGATAATGAATATTTTATTTGAGTCTGATTGGTCTCCATAACACAATAATCTCCCACTTGGAGACTGATCACAACATCGAAACCCCTACAAATCTGACTAGAAATAAGCACCTTGGACCTTGCTATTTTATTTTAATTAAATTCAACCTTGAAGGAAAACCAAAGATGAAGAGGTGCCCAAATTCTCCATTTTCACCACCTTCATAAACATATCTGATAGATTCTCATTTATATGAATAGTTTATAGCCTTACCTATCCATCCTCCTGATGAAGAGCTAGGAGGATCACAATTCAACTCAACCAATAATTCAAAACAATGATACAAAATTATTTCTCTTAGGAATTATTGGATTATTTTGCAACAAAACAACTGAGGAACCATCAACAATGAAAAAAATGAAACAAACTTGACTCACTTAACAAATTTCATAAATTGATTCATCTCAAACAATGATTAAGTGCATTCTAGATCACATTAGAAACATTGTCATGACAACCCACAATTTAATGCAACAAAATGTCATTAATAAATTTCACAAAAAAAATAATGAAGAAAATCACTTCTATAATATTGAAGATAACATACTTATAGACTTCCCCTCCAATTTTTATGAATATCCAAAGGTGGAAAGGAAAGTTATTACATTTTTCCCAAAATTGCAAACCCTAGGTAGGGTTCAAACCTACCCTCACAAAAATGGTCATAACTTATTCAAATATTGATTAAATTTGATGAGACTCAAATAAAATGGAATTAGATTCACATGAAAAAAAAATACAATTGGTTTTAGATTAAAAATATAGAATGTACAATCCATACCATCATGTTTTTCAGACTATAAATTCTACACCATATTGTTAGAATAGGGCAGTCTCATGAAAATAGTCATATCTCCCACAAAAATCAATAATATTCAATGAGAAAAAAATAATTTTAAACTAGAAACAAATATATTTACATCCATGTATTATAATCCTTGATAGGATTCCATACCAAGCCATACAATGCACAACTCCAGCCTGAAAACAATGTAAGAATCAGAAAATGCACACAAAGTTTGAGTTTTCCATTCATCAAACTTCAAAAATAATGTCTCCAACCCAAAACTCAAGTTTTTGAGGGTGTATTTATACATTTCCAACCAAAAAAAACTATTTTCAACTAAATTTTGATTATTTTTTTGACAAAACACCTTAATGACAATATTTGACAAGTTGCTTGACAACTTTCTTGAGCAACTTTTACAATTTTTACAATATTTGTCTAAATTTCACCAAATGACTAAAAATGGTCCTAAACCACTTAGGATGGTCTCAAATGACCTTATTTACATCAATAAATCCAAAACAAAGAAAAAATAAAAATTGCATCAAGGGTGCTCCTACACCATACTCCTGAAGAAAAGAAAATTCAAGTCCTCTTGAAAGCTAGTCTGCTCCTTCCTAGTCTTCCAATAATTTTTTGATTTGTCCTTCATCTTGGAAACTATCCCTGGGTCCTTCTTCCTCTTCCTCTTATACCATCTCTTCTCTAGAAACCTCTCATATTTCATGTTCTAAAAGTCCACTTCTTGTGTATATACCTTCATAGCATCATCTATATCTTCATTCTCATCATTAGAGTACCATATGACAACATTATCACCATTACCACAATCTACATCATATTCTTGCAAATCTGCATACACCTTATTAGCAAAAAAATCTGCAACATCTTTATTTGTTGGTGTGAATAAGTCTTGTACCTAGTTTATTCCTTTACTAGGGACTTAGGGGACTTAATTCACATGTTAAGTTTACTTAGGATATTAGTTGTCATATCTAGATAAGTATTAGTTGTCTTATCTAGAATTTCCACTTTCCTAGGTAGTTATGAGTTAGTTGTCTCATGTGATAGGATTAAGACACTTGTCATGATCTTTTCTTATCCTATCTCTCATCCTTGCCTTTATAAGCAAGGCATCTCTAGCATGTAATGGCATATAGCATTGTATAGTATTGCATTGATCATATTGTATCATATTGCAATCCTTGTTTGGTGGAATAGCATCTTCCATTGTTGCTTCTCTTTATCTCTTGTGGAGGTTCTTTGGTGTTGCAGATTGAAGATCTTGGGTTGTTAACTCCAACATGGTATCAGAGCTTTGAATTTGGCAAGCCCCTTCTATTTCTTTATTAAAGAGTTTCCATCAATTTCTATTGTCATATTTTGAGTTCTTGTATCCTATATTGCATGCTTGCATTTTGGTGAGATCTGGTGATTGCAACGCTTTTGGCTATAGTGGTAGTATTTTAGGCTGTCCCATTGCGTCCAGGAGGCTCAAAAAAGTCAGATCTAGCTTTTTTTTCACTTAATTTCGTCACCATTTGCAGTTTTAGCAAAGAAGGGTTTGGAGCTCAAATCTGGTGAACAACTTTTTACAGGAGTACCTTGAGCAAAAATTAAGCCTCCCATTGCGTCCAGGTGGCCGTTTTTGAGTTTTTTGATATATAATTTGCCTATGCTCGGTAAAAGTTGTCTTCGGAGCAAAAAAATTTTAGCAGAGGCGGTCGTACGGCCCCCCTGCACAGGTACGCGTTTTTTCAGAAAATTTTTCAAAATATATATATATTTTTTAATTTCCATAGGCATTTTATTTTTTATTAAAAAAATTTTCAAAAAAAATTTTCAAAAAAAATATATTTAAAGCGCTTTTCAGCACCGTCGGCATTGTTTAAGCCGCAGACCTTAAGTCTGCAGACCTTAAGTCTGCAGATTTACTGTTGGCTGCAAGGTTCCTAGCGGTTGGAGAAACCACCAGGAGTCCGCCGCAGTCACTGCCGGTGGGCGGTTTAAATTCCACCGCCACAGCTTCACCGACACTGCGTAAGCTGCCAGTGGCTTCCCAGCCGATCGCCCGCAAACAGTCGCCCGGTGCAGACCGCCACGGGTAACCGCCACCGACTGCCACCGGTGACCGGAGCCTGAAACTGCTAGCAGGAAAATTCAAACTGCCGCGGATTTTTTGAAATAGTTTAGCGCCTGGTCACATTGCCGACCACCGGCTAGCCCCTGAGGGCTCAAATTTTGCCCCTGTTTACTGTTCAAAGTGCCTATTATAGGCATTTTTTTTCATTTTTGCAAACGAGATATCGTCAGAAAGCTGGTTTGACGAACTTTGCAATGGTGTAGGTTATTTTTCCAGATTTTGCCATTTTTTGTTAGATTTTTCAGCTTGAAGGTACAAGTGCATTTATTGCTTGTTCTTGATGTAACTTTTGCCAATGAAGTCAAAATTTGGCAAACTTTTTTTTGAAATTGATCAGAAAATTGCAAGGAATCTGTTTGTAACCTCTGTTTTTAGCTTTACAAGCTCCTTTTTTTGAAAAATTGTAAAAATCACCGTGTGTTATAAACGGTTGATTTGAGCTTGTCACTTGTAAAATTGCAAAAAATTGTTCATTGTAATTTACTGGGGGGTTGCAAAATTAGTTTTAATACATTCTGGGGGGGTGAAAGGCACAATTTAAGTGCAACATAGTCTTTTTATTTTGGTGTTCATGGCAGATCTAAGGCAAATTGAACCACTCACTCCACACAATTATCATACAGGGAAAATGACTCAATTGTTACAATCTGAGGGTCTATGGCCAATGTTAGATGCATAACAACCTAAATTTACAAGGGATTATGAAAAGTTTGTCCATAGATGTAAAATGGATGAAGAAAAAGGGCTCATTCGCTTACATGTATCTGATAATTTGTTGTTTCATATTTCAGAGTGCAAAACACCTAAGAATGTTTGGGACAAACTTGAAGAATTGTATGGTAAAATAAATCATTTCAGAACCTTGCAACTTCAAGCAGAACTACAATCCCTCTCTCCAGATGCATTTCCTTCAATGCAAGATTTCCTTGCACAATTCAAGATGATTTTGTCATAGTTGAAAGGATGTGGACATGATGTATCTAGTGATGAATGCATCTTCTTGATTCTGTCTAAGTTAAAGGGCCCTTATCAAGTGTTTTCTTCTACTTTCTATTCAACTATGGATGCAATGGGGAAAGATTACAAAATGCCTACATTTGAGTTGTTTTGTGAGCGTCTTACTAGGGAAGAGGCCAAGTTAATTTAGTTGGATGCCTTACCTAATTCTAAGAATCATGCTCTAATGGCTCAATCATCCAAGGGTAAAGGAAAGAACAAGAAGAAGCCCAAAGCAAAATCATCTTCTGGTAGTGAGAATCCCTCCAAACCGAAGCTGAAGAACAATCAGAAGTCCACTCAATCTCCTTCTTCTTCTACCTCTGGAGATTCTTCTTCCAAGTCCAAGAAAAAGAAAGGAGATCCTTGTTCATTTTGTGGCAAAACTGGACATGATGCATCTCATTGCTTTAAGAGATTAGAGGCCTTAGAGGAAGCTATGAAGAAGCACAATATTTTAGTGGCTAAGCCTTCTTCCATGGGCAAAGGGCAAGCTATTTTTGCACGAGCTATGCATTCACCTTCAGATAGTTGGATTCTTGATTCAGGTGCCACACATCACATGACAAATTCACGTGATCTTCTTGATTCCATAGTTCATACTTCTACTTCTCAGATTGCAGCTGGGAACTCTTCACAGATTCTAGTTTTGGGGACAGGCTCCATTCAGATGCTAGATGGGTGCATTGAGGATGTTCTTCTTGTTCCTGATATTTCAGCGAATCTTCTTTCCATATATCAGATTTGTCATTCTAGAGATGGGAAGTCAGTTGAGTTTACTCCACAAAATGTGACTATTAGAGAGTTGCAAGATCCTAAGAAGGTTGTTGCTATAGGGGTAGTTGATCATGAGAATCATTTGTATCGATTTGATGGATTTGAGTCTTCATCAGGTTCATGTTTTGTTGCTCATGCTGATTCAATGAGCAAGCTTTGGCATGAGAGATTTGGGCACTTGAATTATAGATATCTTCATCAAATGAAAGCAAATTACTTAGTGGTTGGTCTTCCAAATATCACTTGCACAGATGGTGTTTGTCAAGGATGTGTTCTTGGCAAGCAACATCAAGACTCTTTTCCTAAGGGTCAAGCTACACGTGCCACCACACCCCTTGAGTTGGTCCATAGTGATCTCATGTCATTCCCAACTTCTTTTTCAGGGGCCAAGTATGTGCTAACATTCATTGATGATTTTTCCCACTGAACATGGGTCTATTTTCTAAAGCTCAAGAGTGAAGTCCTCACCAACTTCAAGACCTTCAAAACCTTTGTGGAGAAGCAGTCAGGTTTTTCTCTTCGACAGATACACACAGATAATGGGGGGGAGTATGTCAATCAGGCATTTCAGAATTTTTGTAGTGCGCATGGTATTCTTCATCAGCACATAGTTCCTTACACTCCTCAGCAGAATGGTGTGGCTGAGAGAAAGAACATGACTCTTAAGGAAATGGCCAATTGTATGATTCAGTCTAGGTCCATGGCTCCCACTTTTCGGGCTGAAGCTATCAATTGTGCCAACTATATTCAGAATCGTATGCCCCACAAGGCAGTGTGAAATATGACCCCTGAGGAGGCTTGGTCTCATCACAAGCCTAATGTATCCTTCTTCAGAGTATTTGGTAGTGAGGCTTGGGCATTCATTCTGAATGGTCGGTGTAAATCCATGGAGAAGAAGAGTCATCGTTACATCTTTGTTGGCTATTGTGAGGATGAAGGCATACAGATTATTTGATCCTGACACATGAGAGGTTCATTTCCGATGTGATGTTCAGTTTTCTATGACCTTCACCCAACCAGATCCTCCTTTGACTTCTTCTTCATCACAACCTACTCAGTCTTCTTCAGTTGATGATACTTTGCTACTTTAGGAAGATTTTAATGATGGTCTTGATGAACCTCCTCCTCACTCACCCACTAGGCCATGATGGGCTCGAGTTACTCTTGAGGAGGCTGGTCCTCTTGTTGGTGATCCAACAGACACTCGCCGCACTCATTCTCAGACTTCTAGAATTAGTCTTTTGAGTCATGTAGTTTCAGATGATCTTCAGAAGTTTTCAGATGCTTCAGGTATTCCAGAGTGGGATAGTGCTATGGATGATGAGTATTCTTCTTTGATGAAGAATCATACTTGGGATCTTGTGCCTCTTCCCAAGGGAAGAAAGTTGGTTCGGTGCAAGTGGGTGTATCGTACCAAGTATGCAGCAGATGGTTCCATTGACAAGTACAAGGCTCGTCTTGTTGCAAAGGGGTTTTCTCAGGTTGAAGGGATTGACTATTTCGAGACCTTTGCTCCTATTGCCAAGATGGATTCTATTCGCCTTGTCCTTGCTATAGCTGCATCTTAGGGATGGTTAGTATATCAGATGGATGTGAAGAGTGCTTTCTTGCATGGGGATCTTCATGAGGAGATCTATATGGAGCAGCCTCCAGGTTTTGTGCAAGACTCTTCACTTGTTTACAGGCTTCGACATTCATTGTATGGTCTCAAAAAAGCCCCTCGGGCTTGGTATGAGAAGATGGATAGTTTCTTGCTTGCTTCTCTCTATACTCGTTGCCATTCTGATCCCACAGTTTATACACAAAGACATGGAGAGGATCTACTTATACTTGTACTCTATGTGGATGATTTGATTCTCACAGGGAGTTCTACTTCCATGATTCAGAGTACACAGTGAGCATTGATGGAGCGATTTGATATGACCGACCTTGGTCTTTTACATTACTTCCTTGGTCTTCAGATTCATCAGACTTCTGAGGGGATCTTCATTTTCCAGCAGAAGTATGCTCTTGATTTTCTTAAGAGATTTGGCATGGCTGATTGCAAGCCTACCCCTACTCCATTCCAGTCAGGTGTTGTACTGTCTTCTAGTTGCACTACTCCTACAGTTGATCCTACCTTGTATAGACAGTTGGTTGGCAGTCTTTTGTACTTGACACATAGTCATCCTGATATTTCCTTTGCGATTGGACTTGTCTCTTGCTTCTCACAGGAGCCTCATGAGAGTCATTGGAAGGCCTCCAAGCGTATCTTGAGATACATTCAGGGAACTACTCATTTTGGCATTCACTACACTTCAGGTGCATCTCAGATTGTGGGCTTCACTGACTCAGATTGGGCTGGTGATGTCAATGATCGGAAGTCTACTTCTAGCTTTGTCTTTTTCCTTGGTTCTAGTCCAATTGCTTGGTCATGCAAGAAGTAGACTGCTATTGCATTATCATCGACAGAGGTTGAGTATCGAGGTACAGTGTTGGCTAGTCAAGAGGTTTTGTGGCTTCGACAGTTGATGACTGAGTTCGGATTTCCTTCCACTCAGCCCACTACTCTTTGGTGTGACAATCAGAGTGTCATTCATATTTCACGCAACCCAGTGGAGCATCAACGGACTAAGCATATTGAGATCCACATGCACTTCATCAGGTAGCTCATCCAAGATGGTGTTCTCAGCTTGGAGTATTTGCCTACAGATCAGCAGGTTGCAGACATCTTCACTAAACCTTTGGCATCACCTCGTTATCTTCAGTTGTGATATATGCTTGGGGTGAAGGAAGTTGTCCTTGAGGGGTCTTGAGGAGTCCTCCTTCCTTCATTAGTTTTCTTTGTTTATTTCTCTCTTTTGGAGAGGAGTTTTCTCCCATGGGGTTTTTCTCCTTTTCTCCGCTTGTGATAGTTTTTTGTTTTGTACATGGGTACCTCATCAGGCCTAGTTTCCGAGACCCATCCTTTTCTTTATGCATTGGTTTGTACCTCCCTAAGTTGCACTTAAGGGGGGGTGTTGGTGTGAATAATTCTTGTACCTAGTTTATTCCTTTACTAGGGACTTAGGGGACTTAATTCACATGTTAAGTTTACTTAGGATATTAGTTGTCTTATCTAGAATTTCCACTTTCCTAGGTAGTTATGAGTTAGTTGTCTCATGTGATAGGATTAAGACACTTGTCATGATATTTTCTTATCCTATCTCTCATCCTTACCTTTATAAGCAAGGCATTTCTAGCATGTAATGGCATATAGCATTGTATAGTATTGCATTGATCATATTGTATCATATTGCAATCCTTGTTTGGTGGAATAGCATCTTCCATTGTTGCTTCTCTCTATCTCTTATGGAGGTTCTTTGGCGTTGCAGATTGAATATCTTGGGTTGTTAACTCCAACATTATTGACATCCCAATTATCAAAATATTGAGTATCAATACCAACTTTATCAGCAACATCAACAACCTTCTCTACTTGTTCATCAACAAAAATTCCATCAACTACTTGATTACCAACAACAACAATATCATTTATCTCAACATCAATATGTTCATCAACAAACAAAGATGTTTGTTCATCTTCAAACACAATTGATATATCATGCATCTCAACTTGTAACTTACTTTTCTCAACAAACTTTACCTCTACCTCATTTGTTGTTGTCCTTGCTTGTCTTTTCCTTCTTTGAATAATCTTTTGGATGGACCACGCAACTCTCTCCTTCACTCTCAAATGTCAACTTGTGGCTTGCCTATAAAACTACTTCAGATTAGCCTCACATATTTCTATCGTTTCACTGAGTTCCTTTAGTGCTTGCCTCATTTCTTGATCCTTCTTCCTTTTCTTTTCCTTGTCCTCTTTTCTTTTCCTATCTTCTTGTTTCTTCTTCCTTAGCCTGCAAACATCTTTCCAATCTTCTCAACAAATCCATCTTCACAAGCAAGTCCCTCGCTTCCACTTCACTTTGCCACACCTTGGAAATCAGATTCCTTTCTCAACCTACACAACACAACACACAACTACAACCACCACACAAACTCTTCCTCTACCCAAACCTTACTAGGCTTTGATACCACTTGATGCAAAGCTAGGAGGATCACAATTCAACTCAACCATTCATTCAAAGCAATGGTACAAAATTCTTGCTCTTAGGAATTCTTGGATTAATTTTCAATAACACAACTAATAAATCATCAAAAATGAAAAAAATTCAACAAACTTGATTCATTTGACAACTTTCATAAATTGATTCATCTCAAACAATGATTAAGTGCATTCTAGATCACATTGGAAACATTGCCATGGCAACCCACAATTTAATGCAATGAACTATCATTAATAACTTTCAAAAACTAAATAATGAATCCAATCACTTCAGCGAGATTAAATATAACATATTTATAGATTTTTTCCCCAATTTTTATGAAGATCCAAAGGTGGAAAAAGTTATTGCATTTTTCCCAAAACTACAAACCCTAGGTAGGGTTTAGACCTACCCTCACAAAAATGGTCATAACTTATTCAAATCATAATGAAATTTGATGAGACTTGAATAAAATGAAAGTAGATTCATATGGAAAATAAATACAATTGGTTTCAAATAAAAATATGGAATGTAAAATCTGTACCATCATGTTTTTCAGACTGCAAATTCTGCACCATATTGTTAGAATAGGGCAGTCTTACTGAAATAGTCATATCTCCCACAAAACTCAATAAAATTCAATGAGACAAAGATAATTGTAAACTAGAAACAATAATCCTTGATAGGAGTCCATACTAGACTATACAATTCACAAATTCAACTTGAAAAACAATGTAAGAATCAGGAAATGCACACAAAATTTGAGGTTTCCATTCATCAAACTTCAAAAATAATGTCTCCAACCCAAAATTAGAGTTTTGGAGGGTTTATTTATACACTTCCAACCAAAAAAAACTATTTTCAACCACCTCTTGATTATTTTGTTGACAAAACACCTTAATGACGCTTTTTGACAAGTTGTTTGACAACTTTCTTGAGCAACTTTTACAATTTTTACAATATTTGCCTAAATTTCACCAAATGATCAAAAATGGTCCTAAACCACTTAGTATGGTCTCAAAGGACCTTATTTACATCAATAAAGCCAAAAAAAAGTAAAAAATAAAATTTCACAATATAACTTAAAATTGCATCAAGGGTGCTCCTGCACCACCTCCAATACCAATCAAATGAAATGATATCTTAGTTGTATGTGTTTTGTTTTTCAGTGCAAGGAATAATTCTTTGCAAGATGTATAACACTCTAGCTATCTATAAACAAGTATCTTTTAGCTTGTTGTTTTCCTAACTCTTCCATGAAAATTTATAGCCATATCAACTCTTTTCTTGCCTCTATTGCAACTACATACTCTGCCTTTGTGGTGGATAAATAAACCACTTTTGCAACTGAGAAATCTAACTCACTATTAT
Source organism: Sequoia sempervirens (assembly GCA_007258455.2). Lineage (NCBI taxonomy): Eukaryota > Viridiplantae > Streptophyta > Pinopsida > Cupressales > Cupressaceae > Sequoia > Sequoia sempervirens. The sequence goes on along the minus strand of VDFB02049217.1, from coordinate 130,291,478 downwards.
CCCACCAACTATAAATACATAAACTATGGTACTTTGTCTTATATCAATATTCCCTGCCAAATCTGAGTCAACATAACCTTTTAAATTAGTATTAGAGCCCCCAAAACATAAACATTTATTGGATGTACCTCTCAAATACCAAAGAATCCATTTTAACACATTCCAATGCTCCATTCTGAGATTACTCATATACTTGCTAAGAACTCCTACCACATGTGTAATATTTGGTCTCTTGCATACCATGGCATACATTAAACTACCTACAACTGAAGCATATGGTACCTTGGACATTTTATCTTCCTCATCTTGTATATTAGGACACATATCCTTAGTCAATTTGAAATGACTAGGAAAAGGTGTGCTGAAAGCTTTTCCATTCACCATGTGAAATATCTGCAATACTTTTTCAACATAATCAGCTTGAGATAAAAAAAAAATTCTTTTCTTATTCCTAGTAATCTTCATACCAAGGATTTGATTTGTTGCCCCCAAATCCTTCATAGAAAATGAATTGTCTAAATATTGTTTTAAATCCCTTATGTGATCCATGTTAGACCCCACTACAAGCATATCATCAACATATAAACATAAAATAATGCAGCTATCATCATCTAACCTCTTAAAATAAACACAATGGTCTTAATTACACCAGCTATAACCATGCTCATCCATAAAACTATCAAATTTAATATACCATTACTGAGATGCTTGCTTCAAGCCATATAAACTTTTCTTCAATTTGCACAGTAGTTTCTCCTTACCTTCGACCTCAAATCATTGTGGTTGTTCCATATATATTGATGAATCCAAATAATGACTCATTTTTGTTAGGATTTATCATATTTTTGTTATTGTTACTATTAGGTTTTAGCACCTATTCACTAGTACTTTCTATGATATTTCCCTAAACTTATGAACTTTGGGCATGAACTTATCCCTTTAACTTTTGATAGTATTAATCTACTATGTGATATATCTATCTATTAATCTACATGTGATTGAATGAATGTTATTCTAAGGTGATTATGGATATACAATTGTCTCGTGCATGCTAATGTCATAAAGCAGGTTCACATTAAGATGCAAATATAAATGAGGCTTGCAAGGTGGAAGAAGTTCATGCCAGCTAGTTGGTTGCTAAAGGAGTCAAATACATGGACATTAAAGAGGTCAATGGAGGGAAAACTTCCAGCTCATGTGGAAGTTATAACTTACCTTTAAATGATCATGTCTATTAGTTGAGTAGATTTGGGAGGTGTTTATATGATGGATCTTGGTTGAGGCAAGTCTGGTTTGACTAAATCTAGTGCATGCATAACCTACTTCCTCTTTTTCATGCTTTCAATAAATGGTATCCTCCTAGTTTGATGGAGTCGATCACCCAGTTAGTTAGGGTTAGTTAGAAGCTTTCATTCTATAAATAATGATCAGATATCCCTCTTCACAAGGTTGGATGTTCTGATATTGTACTTTCATTTTCAATCTCAAAGAATACAATCATGTTGTTATGATGTAACCCTATTTTTAATGAATAAAATCATACTTTAGTTTGATTCATTTGAGTTAGTTTTGGGAGCACTCATTCAAGGGGGCCCACTTGGTGAGAATTCTTTTCATTCATTTTATTAATTACTTTCTTGTTTAGTAATTAGTTACGGTCTTAGCAGTTGTTTGTTCCTACAACCATTGGAACTTTGTTCTATGTATGTTCCTATAGCCAAGGCAAATAAAGTAACTTCTTGTCTGTTTGCTAATATTTATGTTTATACCATTCATTTTAGTTTAGTTTAGTTCTTTATGTTTAGTTAGTTGTTGATTCATGCTCAGTACTTAAACTCATTCCTTTCAAATATTTTACTTTCAGTATTGTTTCCTTTCTAGTTATAGAATAAGGGTGACTATAATCGAGTCCTAGTGCACATACAGTGCGAACCCATTTCAAGTTCACATCCCTGGGTTGATAATACAATTAACCTTCATGATGAGCAAGAGAACTACTTAGTGCAAATATCTAATCTCTAAGTTATAGCTTTAAGGGCTTAGTTATTGAACCATTAAAGGAGGCCAACATATATTTCATCTTCCAAATCACCACGAACAAAGGTGATTTTAACATCAAGATGTTCTAAATGCAAATATTTAGTAGCCAAAATACTTAAAATAGTATGAAGAGAAGTCATTTTAACAACCAGAGAAAATATTTCATCAAAATCAATTCCTTTTTTCTATGCAAATCCTTTTACAACTAACTTGGCTTTAAATCTTTTCTTACATCCATCTTCCTCTATCAACCTATAAACCCATTTGTTCGGTAAAGCCTTTTTACATGCAAGCAACTGACATAATTCCAAAGTATGATTTTTCATCAAGGAGTCCATTTTTTCTTCCATTCCATGCTCCCATTGAACCTTGGCATCCACTTACATAGCTTCATCATAGCATTCTAGTTCACCAGCATCAGTGAATAAAATAGAATACAAAAAGGAATATTTTTGGAGGTCTAATTATCCTTGAAGATCATCTAAAACTCACTAGCTTTTGTGTTATTTATTGTGGTTATTGTTGTAAAGCATGAGGAAAGACTGGAACATCATTGTTCAGAGTATCATCTATCACTACATAATCATTTTCTTTCTTCTCATTTTGTTGCAACTAATCTTTGTAAAACACTTTCTCATTGAATATGACATCCCTGCTTCTCAAATTTTTTTGTTTTTTAAAATTCCAAAGCCTATAACCAAATTCATCAATGTTGTATCTAGAAAATATACATTTATTTGATTATGTATTAAGATTGGTTCTCTTTTTAGAATCTATATGTGTAAATGCTTCACAACAAGAGATTTTGAGAAAATAATAACTCACCTTCTTACCTATCCATGCTTCCTCTGGAATACCAAAACCCAAAGGATACGAAGGACCTCTATTAATTAAATAAACAATAGTGTTTACATCCTCTTCCCACATGTTTAAAGGCATCTAAACATGCAATCTCATAGTACGTACACACTCCATTATTATTCTATCCATGCAATCAGCCACTTCATTTTCTTGTGGAGTCCTTGGAACCATTTTTTTCCTATGAAGACCATTAGAGGAATAGTAATTTCAAATTATTTTCTACAATACTCACCACCATTATCAGATCTAAGACATTTTAAATTTTTACCCATCTCATTCTCAACCAAGCTTCTCCATTTTTTAAAAAGTTTCAAATACTTCATATTTCTTCCTAAGGAAATAAATCCATACTTTCCTTGTTGCATCATCAATAAAAGTGACATAATATCAAGAGCCACCGATAGAAGATACCTAATCTAGTCCCCATACATCCATATGCACAAGCTCCAACTTCTCATCTTTTTTTTACTTCCCATCTTTGAAAAAAACTAACCCTCTTTTGTTTTCCATACACAAAAATTTAACAAAAAATTGATATTAACATATTTTAGACCTAGAAAAACATTCTTTGAATGAAGTACTTTCATACCTTTTTCAATCATATTCCCAAATCTATTATGCCACAATTTTGTTTTTGAACCCACAACAACTATTTGATTTTTTTCCTATTGAACTACAACAACTGTTCCTCAACATTTACTTTTCTCCACAACAACTAAAGTGGAAGGAATAGTATGACCTATACAAATATATAAGGTTCCTACTTTCACACCTTTTTCTACCACTAAGGCACTTTTTGTAACCTTCAAATTTTTAGCACTAAGTGTAACAACACAACCTTCATCATCTAATTGCCCTACTGAAATTAAATTTATGCTTAACCTTGGAACATTCCTTACCTCTTGTAGTAGCCAATGATTCCCATTTTGTAAGTTAATCTTTATTCTTCCCTTTCCAACAATTTGACAGGGTTCATTATCTCCCAAATAAACCAACCCATAATCCCCTTGGACATAATCACTTGAGAAAATAAATTTAATGGGGCGTACCATGAAATGAAGCTCTTGAATCTAACACCCAAGAATCATCATCATTATGAAGGGAAAGAATCAAATCATCCTCATCAAATTTATTAATTACCACATTTCCCTCTTTGTTTCCTTCCTTTTTGTCTCCTTTATTCTTTTGAGATCATCAATATTTCTTTAAATGACCCAGCTTCCCACAGTAGCAACAATCCTTATTTCCATTGGATTGGGACCTCTTGTCCTTTGATTTTTCTCATGACTTCTCACGACCTCCAAAATTCTTTCCTCTCTCCTTTGTTTTGCCCCTAATTTCTACATTCAAAACACTGCTTGATGTGGATGTTCCACCTGACCTTTTCTAATGAATTTCCTCACTCAAAATCACACCAATAACATCATCAAATTTCAACATATTTGAACTAGAAATAAAATTACTAACCACTACCAAGCTATTCTAGCTTTTAAGTAAAGAACACATAATCAAAATAGCCCTAACTTCCTCATTGAAATTAACATTTATAGAAGTCAATTGACTGGTAACTGTGTTAAATTCATTTAAATGATCAACAACTAACCCACCTTCTACCATTTTCATATTAAATAAACACTTCATAAGAAATACCTTATTAGAAGCTAAAGGATTTTCATATAGTTTTTCCAGGGTTTGCATCAACTCTTTAGTTATCTTCACTTTTGAAATATTAAAAGCCACTGATTGTGCCAAGCATAAACAAATATTGTCAAGTGCCTTTTTCTCTAGCATATCCCAATCCTCATCAAACATAGTTGATAGTTTCCTAGCTTTCCATTTTAATGGCTTCCATAAATCCTTCTGATAGAGATAGTCATCCATCTACATCTTCCATAATTGATAGTTTTGTCCATTAAATTTTTCTACCTTCAACTTATGCTAGTTTTCCGTAACTCCCACTCAATCATCAGACTCCCACACAATTGTGATATCTTTCCAGGTAGAGGATTAACTGAAAAAAATCCCACTCTGATACCACTTATTAGGGATTGGAGGTAATAAATTATCAATTAAGTGTAGAAAAATGAAAACACAATAGATCTATAAAACCCAAAAAATTGGACATCAAAAGAAGAACACCAAGATTTAACATGGTTCACCCAAAACAAAGCTATGTCCACCAACAAGAGGGTCCAATATATATTAAACTTCTAGAAAGTAACCTTTACAATGAAATGTAAAGACATGCAACAACTTGTAGCAATGTTTTTCCATATTTTTCCCTTGTTCAATTTTACACAGCCTTTGTTGCGTGTACCCGTGATACTTCCTGTGTTTTTCTAGCCACAAAACTATAAAATTTTGCTAATGCTTTTCATGACCTGCTTCCCTCCAAAATATAATCTCAGTATTGGAATATTTTCCCACACATGTCCCAATAATTATAAATGAAGCATGGCCATTAGTTTTATCTCATGTACCCAATAACACATTTTCTTTTGGGCAATTACAATAACTATCTGTAGTTGTCTTTAAATAAATATTGTAACTAATCATTTCCAACATTTAATAATTGTTTGTAACTATTATTTTAAATACAAGTGCCACAAAATATTTATTACATGCAGCAAATTACTTAATAAGATAATGTTGAAGATTTTAAATGAGTCTAATTGGTCTCTAGAACACAACATGAAGCACCTTGGTAAATATGTCAACAATTTGATCCTTTTTAGGTACATATTCAAGTTTTACTTCATTCTCCACAACCTTCTCTCTCAAAAAGTGATACCTAATTGATATATTCTTTGTTCTTGAATGCATTACTCGATTCTTTGAAATGTTGATTGTACTTGTATTATCACAAAAGATAGAAATAGGCTCATCATACACTACTCTGATATCTTTTAATGTATGTCTCATCCATAATACTTGTGTAAAGTAGATGCTACTACAATATACTCAACCTCCACAGTAGATAAAGAAATAAAATCTTGTTTCTTTCTAAGCCATGATACCAATCTACATCCAAGAAAGAATGCACCACCAATGGTAATTTTCCTATCATCAACACAACTAACCCAATTTGCATCTATGTAAGCACTCAATGTAAAATTAGTATTCTTGGGATACCAAAAGCCATAATCTAAAGTTCCCTTCAAATATTTGAATATCCTATTCACTACTACAAAATGTGCCTCTTTAGGATCTTCTTAAAATCTATCCATAAGAAAAACTGCATGCATGATATCTGGTCTAGTAGTAGTTAGGTATAACAGTCCACCAATCATTGATCTATACTTTGATCAGTCTTAGGGGATTCATCATCCTTAGATTCATCCATTCAAAACTTCTTCAACATCTCTTTAACATACTTTGATATTGAAATGAATATTCCTTTATCTGTTTGATTGATTTGTAGTCTAAGGAAGAAATTCATCTCCCCAAACATAGACATTTCAAACTCTTTTTGCATCTCTTCTACAAATTTTCTTCACATAGCTTCATTGCCTAAAAATATTATGTCATCAACATATACAACCACTATCCAGATTCAATCTTCCTTAACCTTAAAGTAAAGATTACTATCTATGGTACCCTTATTGAATCCTTGTTGTATCAAATATCTATCCAACCTTGCATACCAATCTCTAGGAGCTTACTTCAATCCATACAATGTATTTTTCAATCTGCAAACCATATTAGGTTTATCTAACAACTTAAATATTTTTGGTTGTTCCATGTAAATTTCTTCTTCTAATTCTCCATTGAAGAAAGTAGAATTCACTTCCATCTGATAAAATTTAAAGTCTTTATGTGCTACAAAAGCAAAAAACATTCTAATTGCTTCCATTCTAGCCACCAGAGTAAATGTCTCCTCAATTCTATTCCTTCAACTTGTGCATGGTCCTTACACACAAGCCTTTCCTTGTTTCTTACCACTTCTTCATTCTCATTCAACTTGTTTCTGAATACCCACTTAGTTCCAATAATATTTTTTTTTGGTCTAGCGACTAGTTCCCAATTTTGATTCTTCTCAATTTTCATTAGTTCTTCTTCCATTTCCTTCATCCAATGTTCATCTTGTAATGCCTCACTTAATATATTTAGTTCAATTTTAGAGAGTAAACACAGACTTACTTCTGCTTCAACAAATCTTCTTCTTGTCAACTTTATTTTTCCTCTAATGATCTATTCTTTGGAACGATTTCTCCATACATACTTAGGGATCTTAGAGCTCTTTTCCAACACTTCTCCCTCTTCATTTTGTAGTTTATTTCCTTATCTTTCCCTTCTTCTTGTCCTCTGAAGGTAGGATCATCTGAATCATATTCATCTATTACTACTAAATTTTGAAAATCTTCATCAACCTTAACAATTGCACTTTCAACAATCCTTCTTAATCTTTTATTGTAACATCTGTAAGCTTTGCTTTTAGTAGAATATCGAAGGAAGATGCCTTCATCAGAACTTTCATCAATCCTTCCCAAGTTTTCATCATCTCTTTTGATATAACCCATAGGGAGTCTTTGTGTTGTTATCTATTGCTTGAACACTATTAAGTATGTAAAAAGTAGTATGAATTGCTTCTCTCTAGTAGAATTATGGCAGATTAGTTTCTCTCATCATAGTATTTGCATATTTTTGAATAGTCCTATTTTTACTTTCAACTACTCCATTCTGTTGAGGAGTCCTAGGTGCATACAAGTGCCTCTTTATGCATGATTCTCATAGGACATGTAATTAAATTCATTGGAGGTGAATTTTCCACCTCTTTTAGACCTCAAAAATTTGATATTCAAATCCATTTCATTCTCAACCATAGCTTTAAATGCTTTAAATCTATCTAGGGCTTTATATTTTTCTATAAGAAAAGTAACCCATGTCATTCTAGAATAATCATCAATCAAAATCATGAAATAGCCATCACCTTGAAGACTTCTCATTCTTGTTAGACCATAAATATTTTTATGTACCAATTCCAACAATTCAATAGAAGATTGTTCTCTTCCCTTAAAACTACTTCTAGTTTTCTTTCAAATTGACAATCTCTAGAAACAACATTGATAAGATTTGTAATCCTCGGTAGATCTCTCATTTCTTGAACTAAACTGATTTTAACTAGGTTACCAAAATTGATGTGACACATTCTCCTATGCCATAACCGACTAGCATTAATCTAAGTCATAAAAAAGTGACCATAAACACCCTTGAGCTAATAGATATTTCAATGTGTTCTCTTTCCAATAGCAATTACTTTTCCAGACCCTTTTCTGAACTCGCATCCATCATCCTAAAACATAAGATTGTATTTGTTGCTACACATTTTTCCAACACTCAAGAGGTTATGTATTAAACATTTAAATAGTAAACATTTTTTAGTATTATGCTTGCCATAAAAAGTGATTGATCCTATTCAACAAAACTTAGCACCCGAATCATCTCCAAATTTAACAAGTTGTTGGTCATATTTTTCAAATTTAATAAAATTACTCTTATCTCCAATCATATGATTTGAGAAACCACTATCAATAACCCAATAGTTCTTGTCCTATCTCACATGAAAAGTAGATACCAAGGTACCTCCAATTTTATCCTTTTTCTCTGAGACACTTTACTTCATACAACTCTTAGAGTTAGTAGAACTGGATTAATATTTTCAAGCCAAGAATATAAATTCATTATCATCAAAATCTCCATACTCAGATTCATCATTAGAAATACTAGCTTCTTCTCTAACATAGTAGCTTTTCTTGATCATCTTTCCTTTGTTTTCCTTTTTCTTATTATTCATAGTTCTATTTGGAAATATTGAAGCATAGTGACCTATATTTCCACAACTAAAGAATTTGAAAGGTAATTTACCTTTGTACTTATAGGTGTCCTTTTTAATGTTCTTCTTACAAATTTGGCTTCCACATCATCAAGATCATCTTCATTTGTACCTTTGACTTTTTTCTATTTTTTTGGTCTTGAAAGTAGTCTCCACTTTTGCACCATTTTTTTGACCAATTTTCCTCTTTTCAAATGTAGTTAGTATTCCATACAATTGATCTCTAGTGTATGTATTAAAATTAGAAAATTCCTCAATAGCAAAAACTTTTTCACTATAAGAATCAGGAAGAGTTATGAGAATTGTCTTTACCACTTTAGGTTCTTTGACTTGTGCACCAATACTTCTCAGAGCACTTACCAATTCATTAACCCTCTACATGTAACTTGTGATTGTTTCATCATCTTACGTCCGCAAAGTCTCTAATTGTTCCTTCAGGTTCTATAACTTAATTTTTTTAACTTATCATCTCCTTCATAGATACTTTCTATCTTATCTCAAACTTCTTTAGTAGTTTTTAAATCCATAAATTTTGCTAATTCAGTATGTGCAAGGCTGGTAAAAAGAACAAATCTTTCCTTACCATCTATTTCATAGGCCTTTATTTCATCACTCATGCATAGAACATTTGCAGATATGGAGTATGTAGTCTTTACTAACCTTGTAACTTCACATTCAAGATAAATCATATCGCCTTCCATCTTCACCTTCCAAAATGCATAGTCTATGCCATCAGACATAGCCATCTCCATCTTGTTCCCCATCTGGATCTACCTCAAGTAGTCAATATTTTTCTATGGAACCTTGCTTTGATACCAATTATTGAATGAACAAAACAACTAAGAGTGGGGTGAATCAATTATATGAAATTAAAACATCAAAATCCCCAATAGTAACCAAATACACATGCATTCATTAAACCCTTAATCTATTATAATGTTTAAACATGAAAATAAGATAACATAAACTAAAGAAACTAAAACCATACACAAGAGAAGACTATATTTATGTGGAAAACCAAATGAGCTAAAACCATGATGAGGATTAGATCATAATATAAGTAATTGAAAAACTGGTACAAAGAGGCTCACTACCAGAATAAGACACTATCCAAAAAGGCTCACAACCCAGACTCACTACTAGAATAGAAAGAATAAAGAAGATAGAATGTTACATAGAGAACATTATCTGAATCTAAGAGAGAATCCACCTCAATAGCTCCAACAACACTAGCAATATTCAAGAGATCAAGATACCTCAGCTCACTACATTTAGTAATCTTGCATTATAGCTGACAGTGCAATTCACACTTCTACACTTAATTTCACAACAAAACAATCAACTCTATTTCACACACTTCTTATCACATCAATTCACCTTGAATTCATACCATCCACAACTCAGATAGACTCTTCTTACACTTTACAAATTCATATTAGATCAATACTAAACATTCTAGTGGTGGATAGGAATGAAATTGGACCAAAACAAAACTTAACTAGGACCCAAATCAACTCTCAAACACCACACTATGCCTTCATTAATACTTAAATATCTTTGAAAGTAATGTAAACACCAAGTCGATCATTACTCATGCAAACAACACTAAAATTTGAATTACACACTTCCTCAAATGTAAATATGACTTGTGAACAACATACCATGCTTTATCATGATCTAGAATATTCCTCTCTCCTCTTAAAATATTTTAAACTCCTTTGCAACAATTGGCACCTTTAATATGTACATTCCCAGTACACTCAAACTACACTACCAAAAACTGCAACTCTATAATCCAACTTCAAGAGTACAAAACCACAAATCCTCTTGAAATAGGAAAGAGATCAACACCATCAACATACCTTTAGAATCACAAGAACAGAAGAACAACTACAGAGAACTGGAGAGAAAATACATTTCTCCTAGATCCACCTTTGTAAGAAACACTGCAAAACCAGTTCACACACTGGTGAACATAACTTACTCAAACCTTTGATCCAGAAGCAAAAAAATTGGAGATAGAAACTCTGAATAACTATAACAAACATATCAAAATCACACAAGAGGATATTCAACCCAAAATAAATACGAATAAAAACCATAACACCTCTACAAACTATAACACCTCTGCAACACCTTGTTCCCTTACTTTGTAAATTTTATGAATATCCTCAACATTTGAACTATAAGCATAAGCTTGTCAAAGAAAAATCATAGGTTAACATCAACAATTTAACTGATGACAACATAATGCAACTAATCAAACAAATAATATCTTCTCAACCACTACACTACTATAATCAATGACAACATAGGTTTGTTGACATCAATGACAACATCTCCATACTTGAAACACCTACATTTTAGGTGACTAAGATGACATGTATTTGAAATTGTAGGAGATAGGAATCCTACTTTGTGGACCCCACTATAAGCTATTTTAGTGGAATGTGTCATAAGTTGTAAGAGTTAGAATATGATAGTTACTATGATGAATTATGAGAGAACTATTATATCTTGCACGATAGTGTAAGAGTAGGGACTAATAAAAATAAAGAAAATGATATTCTTGCATGTGAATGGTGTATTGCATGCCAAGTGGGACCATTTGCATGCATGCAAACACCTTGCATGCCAAGTATTCTCTAATGCATCTTAGTTGGGTGAATGCATGTTAAGAGTTATGTTTTGGATGCATGTAGACTATTGTAAGAGAGGGGGATGGCCGCATGCAAGACCTCAAGTCATGGAGGGTCAAGATACGAGAGACTGCCCTAACTTACCTCAACCAAATGTGATGTTTAGCATACAAGGATGAGAATGATGAGGACTATGAAGTCCTACAACCACTCTACAATCCCAAGTTTCAAGGAAGGCTGGGTGAGCCAGTTTTTAGGTTCAACTCTATGCCTCAGTGATCTCTCTACCTAAAGATTAAAGCATAGTCTTTGGACGACAGTACAACTGATCCAGGTGGATCTTGGAGGCCTAAAAAATCCAACAGTTTCATAATCTCCTGAAATTGGCATCAATGGATAGAGCACAGCGACAGGATTCCAACACAACTTGAATCGCGTCAAAAGGATATCGTACGTGCGAGTTATGCTTGGTCAAAGGTCTGGTCAAACAGGGTACCAGGGGTCGATAGGAAGTGAAAAAAATTGATCTTCTTGGAATTCATTGAAAATAGCGTCAAATCGAAGTGCTCGTCAAGACGATTCCGGTGGCGTTCGTTTCATCAAAAACGGAGCTCGTATGTGCAAGATATGGCCGGTCAAAGTTTCAGGTTGACTTTGTGGACAAAGTCATGGTGATGACGTCATCATCCGTACAAGATGACGTCAGCAACCCATACAAGTCTGAGGTGGACCAATCTATAGATGACATGTGTCATCCGTACGATGACGTCAGCATTGACGTGGCAGACAGTTGGCAGGTGACTTGGCAGATGACGTGTCTCAGTCAGCGAATCATATTGTGACACATGTCTCCATAGGTGACATGGCATTTCGTGCTCCATTCAGCATTACGTGGCAGATGAGTCAGTGTCGTCTAATGAGCATTTGACATGTGGAATTCTCTGGAGGTGCCACGTGGCGGCATTCGGGGGTGACACCTGTCTCTTTCTCTCTCCCTCCATTCTCCGTCGGCTGAGTTGTTTTGTTAAGCAAAATGTTTTCGTCGGGCTCGAACCCGTTACCTGTTGCTTAGCGACCAGCCGGTATACCGTTGTGGCCGAATTCAACCGCTTAGCCAAAAATGGGTGTCGGTTATTTTTATTGTTTAAATCTTTCGGTAATTTGTTTTAAAAGCCGACGGGTTTGGAACCCGGGACCACCATGCTAATAGCGCACCGCTAGGCCGTTCGTCCACGTGGAGTATCCTCAACCGAGAATGGAGCGGTGGTTTATTCCATGAAGAGTTTGTTAGAATGGTTGTTTAAAGGTTATCGCTAGGTTTTGAACCGGGACCACATGTCCATCAAAAGAGTATATGGCCGTTAGACCACCGAACCATCCATACCTATATGTGGAGGTCGTTTCTTTTTGTTAGATATTTAAGGCCGAAATTTAAACAAAAAGACTATATTTGTTAAAACAATCCCACATATGGTTAGAACAACCCCCTAACCAATTAAACCAAAAAAGGATAAAATAGATTGTGGACGAGATATAGAGGGGGCTATTTTGTTATTCATTTATTATGGAAGTTTTGGCATTTTTAGCCAATTTCATGTATAAAAGGAGATAGTGAGGGTGCTTGTTATTCATTCGGAGGCTTGGGAATTCCGGGATTAAGGAATTGTGAGGAGTCTTGTGACATTTTTCTCTTGGGAAGAATTGTGGAAATTCTTGTGTGTTCTCATTTATTAACTCTTGGAGAGTTTTGTTGCTCTTAGTAAAGTGTTTATGGGAAAGTGAGAATTTTCTTGTAATGGGCTAAGTGGTCTCTAGGGAAGAGATAATAACTTAGTGAATCTTTGAGAGATTTTGTATGACTTTTGAGTCATTTGTAAAGGCTTGATGCCTATGTACTCTTGTTGAGAGAGAGAGTTGCAGCTTTAGTGTTTGGAGGCATTGTAAAGGTGACATAAGGACTAGGCAGTGTGGATGCTAGGAAGTTCTTGTCAAGGCAGTGTTTCAATGTGAAGCAGATTGTAACTCGGGAAAGACCATGGTGATGTAAAACAAGTTGCATCATAGTAATGGCATTGATCACGCTATTTTTCGGATCCGTAGATGTAGCCAGAATCTGGTGAACTCCGTAATCAAATCCTTGTCTCTCTTTTCTTGATGCATGATTCTATCAGTTTCTTTATTTTCCGGCATTTTATGTGTTTATTTGCTCAATTCACAAGCATCGTCAGTTTCGATCTTAAATTAAATATGTATCCTGGTGAATCTAACAATTGTTAAGTGATTCATAGTAAGGAATTTACGGATCAAGTTGGTATCAGAGCGAGGTCTGACAAGTTGCAGGTTGTGGAATACTTGGAGCAAATTCAAGCAGTGAGGTGAGATGTCATCACATAAGGAAAATCAGTTTCCTTTTGTCTTCGATGCAGAGTTCTATAAGACCTTCATGGCGATGAAAGCCAAGGTTGATGAAATGTATGAGGAATGGAAGTTTGAAAAAGAAGGCTTGTTGAAGAAAGCCAAAGACGTAGACTTGGTGAAAGCTCCTCATTCTTCTCATTCTATTCCTTGTTCTCTTGGTGATTCTGAGAAACAATCTCAAAGTGTTGGATTGAGGTTGTCAACCAAGATGGATTATGACGGAAACGGGCTTGGTAGTCATGGAAAAGGCATGGTTGAATCTGTGAAGAAGGAAGCTGGACCTCGCTATGCAAGATCGGGGTATGGTGAAGGAGAATGCTCCAAGGCAGTGGATGCAAAGAATTCTCTGAAAGAAGAACCATTCCAAGAACGATCTGAGAGAGGTGATGGCACATCACTTTCAGGCAGTGGTGACACATGCAAGATGTCCAAGAGAAGAATAAACACAGATTCTTCTCGGCATGCATGCAACAAGGGTGACCATCAAAGGTATAATAAAGCTGATTGTTCCAATGTTTCTTTTGATTTTAAGAAGATTGGCAATGTAAAAAGTTTATGGTATAGAAGACCGTGCACATTTTGTGGGTTGAATAACCATAGTGTTGCCAAGTGTTGGAAAAGAATGGCTTTGTACAGGAAGTAGATTTAACCAGGAAAGGGACACTGCATAAAGACTCATCTCCAAGTCAGAGGAAAGAGAAGGGAAAGAAAGTCTGGATGTTGAAAACACCTTGCTCTTATTGCAAGAAAGGTGGACATCAGGAAGCTAATTGTTGGAAGCTTCATCCAGAGCTTCATCCAAAGAAGGACAAGAAGAAGATTGCAGTTGATTCTCCATTGGTGAACACAGGGAAAATGAAGAAGCTCATGTATGTGAGGAAAACTTCTTCACTCATGTGTGCAAAGGTGGGAAAAGCAGATGATTTGAAGCATGAAAATGAAGTAGTTGCTTGTAAGCCTAACTCTCATGTGTTTCAGGGATCATCAACGCCGCAACATGAAGATTTGTCATGGAAACCTGTTAAGAGGATTAGAAGTATTGTTAGCTCATTGTCATTAATATCCTTGTATTTGTTAATGCTGCTAATGTTTTGTACATGGATAGTAGCTGGGATAATGAATGCAGAAGGATGTGAGAAAATGCAAATGGGTAGCAATGTGATTGCAGTTTTCATAATTGTTGTTCAGCTTTTTGATGAAGCAAGTGCACATAAAGGGTGGAAAGATACTAGATAAGTGGGAAGGTGTTTTCTCTCACATCGTGTCTGATTAAGAACCTTTTGGAGGTCCAAAAGTTCCTCAATGGGGAGGAATGATCCAGGTGGATCTTGGAGGCCTCAAAAATCCAACAGTTTCATAATCTCCCAAAATTGGCATCAATGGATAGAGCACAGCGACAGGATTCCAACGCAACTTGAATCGCGTCAAAAGGATATCGTACGTGCGAGTTATGCTTGGTCAAAGGTCTAGTCAAATAGGGTACCAGGGGTCGACAGGAAGTGAAAAAAATTGATCTTCTTGGAATTCGTTGAAAATAGCGTCAAATCGAAGTGCTCGTCAAGACGATTCCGGTGGCGTTCGTTTCATCAAAAACGGAGCTCGTATGTGCAAGATATGGCCGGTCAAAGTTTCAGGTTGACTTGGTGGACAGAGTCATGGTGATGACGTCATCATCCATACAAAATGACGTCAGCAACCCGTACAAGTCTGAGGTGGACCAATCTATAGATGACATGTGTCATCCATACGATGACGTCAGCATTGAAGTGGCAGACAGTTGGCAGGTGACTTGGCAGATGACGTGTCTCAGTCAGCGAATCATATTGTGACACATGTCTCCGTAGGTGACATGGCATTTCGTGCTCCATTCAGCATTACATGGCAGATGAGTCAGTGTCGTCTAATGAGCATTTGACATGTGGAATTCTCTGGAGGTGCCAGGTGGCGGCATTCGGGGGTGACACCTGTCTCTTTCTCTCTCCCTCCATTCTCCGTCGGCTGAGTTGTTTTGTTAAGCAAAATGTTTTCGTCGGGCTCGAACCCGTTACCTGTTGCTTAGCGACCAGCCGGTATACCGTTGTGGCCGAATTCAACCGCTTAGCCAAAAATGGGTGTCGGTTATTTTTATTGTTTAAATCTTTCGGTAATTTGTTTTAAAAGCCGACGGGTTTGGAACCCGGGACCACCATGCTAATAGCGCACCGCTAGGCCGTTCGTCCACGTGGAGTATCCTCAACCGAGAATGGAGCGGTGGTTTATTCCATGAAGAGTTTGTTAGAATGGTTGTTTAAAGGTTATCGCTAGGGTTTGAACCGGGACCACATGTCCATCAAAAGAGTATATGGCCGTTAGACCACCGAACCATCCATACCTATATGTGGAGGTCGTTTCTTTTTGTTAGATATTTAAGGCTGAAATTTAAACAAAAAGACTATATTTGTTAAAACAATCCCACATATGGTTAGAACAACCCCCTAACCAATTAAACCAAAAAAGGATAAAATAGATTGTGGACGAGATATAGAGGGGGCTATTTTGTTATTCATTTATTATGGAAGTTTTGGCATTTTTAGCCAATTTCATGTATAAAAGGAGATAGTGAGGGTGCTTGTTATTCATTCGGAGGCTTGGGAATTCCAGGATTAAGGAATTGTGAGGAGTCTTGTGACATTTTTCTCTTGGGAAGAATTGGGGAAATTCTTGTGTGTTCTCATTTATTAACTCTTGGAGAGTTTTGTTGCTCTTAGTAAAGTGTTTATGGGAAAGTGAGAATTTTCTTGTAATGGGCTAAGTGGTCTCTAGGGAAGAGATAATAACTTAGTGAATCTTTGAGAGACTTTGTATGACTTTTGAGTCATTTGTAAAGGCTTGATGCCTATGTACTCTTGTTGAGAGAGAGAGTTGCAGCTTTAGTGTTTGGAGGCATTGTAAAGGTGACATAAGGACTAGGCAGTGTGGATGCTAGGAAGTTCTTGTCAAGGCAGTGTTTCAATGTGAAGCAGATTGTAACTCGGGAAAGACCATGGTGATGTAAAACAAGTTGCATCATAGTAATGGCATTGATCACGCTATTTTGCGGATCCAGAGATGTAGCCAGAATCTGGTGATCTCCGTAATCAAATCCTTGTCTCTCTTTTCTTGATGCATGATTCTATCAGTTTCTTTACTTTCCTGCATTTTATGTGTTTATTTGCTCAATTCACAAGCATTGTCAGTTTCGATCTTAAATTAAATCTGTATCCTGGTGAATCTAACAATTGTTAAGTGATTCATAGTAAGGAATTTACGGATCAACAACACACTGGCATCTCTAAATTTCACTGGCATACATACGACTACACAACAAAGAGAAGGTAAAACTTGCTAAACTGACTAATGGCCCAACTAACTAACTAAAGGGCAAGAATGATATGACTAGATAAATTAAATATTCTCTAATATTATAAATGCATATAAATTAAATATTCTCTAATATTATAAAGCAAATATGCAAGAGTGACAAAAATAAGGAGAATCTCACCAAGGAACTCATTCACCAGCTAGTTCTCCAAAAGCACATCCACCTACACACAGAAAGAGGGAAAATTTTGGGTGGTTGTATAGGGGCCTACCTCAGTTAGACCTCATTTAGGTGTTTTCACCTCCACAGATAGCTAAAGAAATGAGATAAAGAAATAGTATAGTAAAGATAAAATAAGCACTACAAAACAGTGTTATGCTACTCAACCAAGTGATACAGGAGAGGAGAGGGAAGCTTACCACGTCCACCAAGAGAACTCAAGGTAGTTTGGGGGAGAAATGAGAGTACTTGAGCCTCTACTACAATGGCATGGTCCCAAATGTGCTCTACCAAAGTGATGGATTGTTTCTTTGCTGCAATGGAATGCTTGAATGTTGGGAGTGAGTGAAAGTGAGTGCTTGAAAGTGAATGTGAGAGTGCAAGAATGGAAGCTTGATGTGGTGAAGAGTTGGAATGTAATTTGGAAGAATGAATTTGAAGGAAGGATGGGGAAAAATGGCCATATTCAAATTGGTTAGCTGAAGGGGGTGTTACAACTTCACCTTCAATGAGAAGAGTAACACCTCTGCAGGTTTAGCCATAGGAATCTACTAGGTACATAAGAACACTACTTGGATGTTTGTGCACTATGCAGGAATTCCCAATAGAAATGGCTCCACCGACACTCAAAATAGGCACCAGGTGGGATGCAAGCAGTGGGCTTAGGTGGAATTAAGCCTCTGAATTTGGTTTTCTAAGGTGGGTAAAGGAAAAAAGAGGAATTTGCATAAGGGGTTCAAATTTTTTGTTAAACATTTTTCCCCCACTTTAGCAAGAACGAATACTAATGAGTGCTCATTAAAGTAGATTAAGAAAAGTGTAAGGTTAGGAATGTATACCTAAACAATCAATGAAGCAGTACTCAGTCTAGTGTACCTAAAGTTCAAGGCAAGCGAGGGGATTCATAGCTACTCAGAACCATGAAGTTGAAGAAGAAGAGTTCCTTATAGGTTCTCAGTCCCATAAGGAAGGTGTCCCCCAAAAACTCTAGCATGGAGGAGACCTAAAGGAAGCACCCTAAAGGCTCTCAGTCCCATAGGGAAGGCATTCTCCATGAACTCAAGCATGAAGAATACTGAAAGAAGCACCCTATAGGCTCTCAGCCCCATAGGGGAGGTATTCTCCACAAACTCAAGCATGAAGAATATTTAAAGAAGCGCCCTATAGGATCTCAATCCCATAGGGAAGGTATTTTTCATGAACTCAAGCATGAAGAACACCCAATGAACCACCCCATAGGCTCTCAGTCCTATAGGGAAGGTATTCTCCATGAACTCAAGCATGAAGAATACTGAAAGAAGTGTCTCACGGGCTCTCAGTCCTATAGGGGAGCCACCCCCAAGATCTCTCGCATGGAGGAAGCTTAAAGGAAAGCACCCTATAAGTTCTCTATCTTGTAGGGAGGTATCCCCCAAGATCTCTCGCATGGAGGAAACCAGGGAAAGTAGACTCTGCAAAGTCAAGAAGTGGCCACATGGGTGAGTAAATGGATAGTCATGTAGAATATCAATAGTTTTAAAAACTTTCGAAGGGGGTCCTTCAGGGATGAGTCGTGAACAGGGGGTCCACTCAAGGGATGCATAGTCCAAAAGTAAATATTCTTCTTCCAGAATCAATCCTCCATCAAGGAATCATTTTGAAAGATATTCACTTCATCAATGAATTCAAAAGGAAGAATATGCCCCCATGCATGCGGAAGGTCTTCAATGTTGGAAAAACAAGGATAAACAACTAAGAGGGGGGTGAATTAGTTGCCATAGAAATTTAAAAATTTTCTAACTTAACTTATCCTTAATCTCAGAACTAATGAATGAACAAGTAACCATAAGCAATCAACACATCAGAGAGACAAAGAACACCAATTTTTTTTATGTGGAAACCCTGTTAGGGGAAAAACCATGGTGGATGTTAGTCCACAAGATTATACCCTGCTTCTGGTCAAGCTTCTAGTCAAGCTTGATTACCATTCCAATTAAGATCAAAACTTCTTCACACTTCGCACAATCTTCTTCACACTCTGCTCAATAATGATATTTGCACATACACACAAATTAGCACACAAAGAATACTTTCCATCGATCACACAATCACTCTTATATATCCGCTACATGAGATTCCATCACAACTTCATCAACCAAGAAAATAAAATATATTTGCAATGTCGGCCCAGTTTTACAAATAAACTTTTAATGTGTATCCCCCAAGGGTGGCCACAACATAGTGGAGACCCAAATTAACATCTCTAGTACAAAAATACTTTAATTAATTTCACCTCGAATATCCACAAAATGCTATCACCAACATGTCAGCTAGAAATATGAAAAACTAAACATGTGCACAAAGATCTTCAACCACAAGCTCACCGATTAATGTGGATGTACCACAAAGATAGAAAATGATAGAGACATCTAATAACACCAAGAAACAATAGGGAAGCATCCAAAATGACTGAGATAACTAGAATCATACAATCTTCATTCAGGAACACTAACAGAGACTAGTAAAATACTGTTAGACCATAACTCACATAGAACTTCACATGGACCTCTGAAACTTTCGGTAGATGATCTAGTCATACTCAGCAATAAACCCTTTAATCCAAATTAGGCAATATTTTATGTACAAAACAAAATGCCATTATGACTTGTGCAGTTCCACTAGGAACCTAAAAGACATTTCCTTATAATTTTTTCAATATCCTTGACATATATAGTAATAGATACACCTAATTCTAATAGCATTGACATAAATGAAAACCACATATCAGCAACACATCCACATCATCCAACAATCTCCCAACAATCTCCCCCTTTGGCATTGATGGCATCACATGATGTAAAATATACCATCAACCCAACTTCATTTCTAAAAAGATTTGTCATGTAGCACTTGTCCCCCTAAGATGTTTTTCACATAAATCTTCTCCCACTTTGACATCAATGGAAAAGTTAACTATGACCTTTCGATACAAACATTCTGAACCACATATCTATACATCTGACTACTCCTCCTTAGTAGCAGCTAGAGAAACATCAATCTGGATCATGATATAGCAATGAGGCTCATGGATTGATGGAAGTAAATGCATCATTTAGTTCCTATTAGGAGGAGTAATTACCCCTAGCATTCTCCTGAGATATTCAAAAGTATCCTTCGGAAATGACTTAGAAAATATATCTACAATCTGCTCTTTGGTAGGCACATACTCCAATTTGACTTCTTTCTTATTCACTTTCTCCCTCAAGAAATGAAACTTGATTGATATATGTTTAGTCTTAGAGTGTAGCACTGGATTCCTTGATATATTTATTGTGCTTGAGTTGTCACAGTATATGACAATAGGCTCTTCATATATTACTCTGATATCTCTCAACATTTGTTTCATCCATATAACATGAGTACAATTATTGGCAGCAACAATATATTTTGATTCATTAGTAGATAGAGAAATTGAGTTTTCTTTTTTACTTAACCAAGATACTAGCTTCTTTCCTAAGAAGAAAGCACTGCCACTAGTACTTTTTTGTCATCCACATCACCAACTCAATCAACATTACTGTATGCACACAAAGTGAGATCATCATCCTTTGGATACCAAAGTCTAAAGTCAACTATTCCTTTCAAATATCTAAAGATTCTTTTAACACTAGTCACATGTGATTCTTTTGGATCAACTTGAAATCTAGCGACCATACTACAACATTCATAATATCCTATCTAGTCTGAGTCAAGTAGAGAAATCCACCGATCATTGACCTATATCTGGTTTGATTTTCCTTTGGAGAGTCATCATTCTGAGTCAACTTATATCTGGTTACCATGGGAGTACCAACAGGATTGGAGTCTTCCATTCCAAACTTCTTCAATAGTTCTTTCAAATATTTGGATAGAGATATGAAAATCCCTTGGTATAATTATGTAATTTGCAATCCCAGAAAGAATTTCATTTCACCAATCATACTCATCTCAAATTCATTCTTCATCTCATCAATAAAATTCATGCATAGATTATCTTCTCCACCAAAAATGATGTCATCAACAAAGACTTCTATGATTAACTCATTATCATGATCTAACTTGAAGTATAAGTTACTATCAATAATACCTTTATTAAATCCAAGCTTCAGTAGACACTTTTCTAATTTGGCGTACCAGGTTCTGGGGGCTTTTTTTAGTCCATACAAAGCTTTCTTCAATCTGCAAACCATGTCTTCTTTGTCTGTTAGCTGAAATCCATTAGGTTGTTAAGTGTACACTTCTTCTTCTAGTTCCCCATTGATAAATGTAGAATTTACATCCATTTGATAGACTTTATAGTTTTTATAAGTACCATATGAAAGAAATAATCTTACTACTTCAATTATAGCGGTAGGGGAAAAGGTTTCCTTGAAATCAATACCTCCCATTTGAGAGCACCCTTTACATACCAGTATTGCCTTATTCCAGACCACTTCACCTTCCTCATTCAGCTTGTTTCTAAATACCCACTTAGTACCAATCACATTATTGTCTTGAGGAAGGTGAAGTGGTCTGGAATATGTCAATTCTTCTTTCATGGCTTCTAGCTAGTGTTCATCTTGATAGGCTTTAGTGACACTCTTAGGTTCAATCTTGGAAATCAAAAAATATTTTGTTGGTTCTCAGTTGTGTTCTGGCTAGTTTGTCCTTGATGACAAAATTCACCTTTGGGTATCATATCGGCATAACATTCAAATGGTCTCTATCATTATGAGAATTGAATTCTCTTGGTGATATAAGGTGTTCAGGTTGTTTCGATATGAAACAATATAATCTACGGGAGGTCTCCTCGATGTCGACATATTATAGTGACTTGCTTGGGATAGATAGTCTCATCGGCAAGAAAAACCTTATGTCATGGTGACCAATGTGTATCATGTGGACTTTTGGTGAAATGTGGGGCAATCTACATAACGTCTCCCCAACAGTAGAATGTCACAGTGACAAATAGAGGGATGACTGATGATGATAAAGTTTCCTTTGGCATAGGTATTGAATTGTCATTGTGACAAGTTTGATCACGGGGGATCTTGGCAAAACAAAGACTTGTCTACAAGATGTCTCTCCGATATCAAAAGGCTATAGCGATAGTGAATGGAACAAAAGGGCATCTCGGTGAGAAACTTTCTTATGTCTCAGTGATTGGAAAGAACATAACACATGGCTCTCGGTGAAACATAATGTATTCGTTATGTCTTCTCCCTGACACTAATGGGTCATGGCGAAAGCGATAACTAAGAGGAATGATTGGCAATTTAATTTCCTTCGACAGGACTATATGGATGTGTCAGCGAATGGTTAATGAAGTCTCAAAATCTGTGGCCATCATGGAAATTTCAAAATATAGTTGTAGGCCAACATCATTGGTTGGCATCAAATCTTAGAACAGTTAAAAGGTAGAATAATAATTGAATTTCTTTTTTGAGCAGTTATGTTTCTGAAATAATAGATGATTTGTAGCTCTCTGGATAAGCATTACTCTTGATTTTTACCATCATTTACAAACTATCATTATTTAGCTAAAATTAGCAAATGAGTTTCAGTTTCTGGTGAAAAACACATTATCTAAAGACCTTATTGACAGACATACTTGAAATGTATATAAATACCTATGTTGAAAACAATATGGGTTCGAAGACCTTCTTATTGATAGACATACTTGAAATGTATATAAATACTTGTGTTGAAAACAGTATGGGTTCGCTGGTTGTAATTCTGAGAATATCTTTCCTAGTATGTATGGAAATGTATGAATAAACTTTGAAATGAAAATTTCTTCTCTATATAGTATTTTAAGGATTCAACTATCGAATCCTTAAGGTATTCTATAGATGAGAAAATAGAGAGATATGTGCTTAACTGAAAACAGAGAAATGCTCTAAGTCATTATTATTGTTCAAAACATAATTTGAGGGGTTGGTACTCCTTGAGATGGGTGCCTCAAAATGAGGGGTTGGTGCTCCTTGAGTTGGTGCTCAAAAATTAGTCTATAAGGCATTGTGAACAATTGTTTAAAAAGATTAAGCCTGCAAGGCATTTCGGGAGTGGTTTTTATACCCCAGAAGGGTTTTCCACTCGGAAAAATCTTGTGTCTCTTTGTTCTTTTGTGTACTCTTTTCTTTACTGTGTTGTTGTTGTTGTTTCAGTTCACTATTGGGATTATTACTTTTCTCAATTTTGTTTATGAATGATTACATTCAACTCATGAATGCTTTAATCAGAGTAATATTGAGATCAAATCTGAGCTATGTTTTTGAATTAATGAAAATTGGTCAAATCTGTTAAGACACTGATTCACCCCCCCCTCTCAGTGTCATTTTCACTCCAACAATTGGTATCAGAGTGTAGGGTCCTCAGAAAGGTTTTTATCACCTTGGATTGATCTTGGTCTTGGAGTTTGTTTTAAATGGCACATTCTCAAGATGGTGCCCCTATAACCAGAGCTCCGTTATTTGATGGAACATATTATGTGTTCTAGAAAATCAGAATGGAAGCTTTTCTTGTTTCTTTTGATGTTGATGTTTGGAGCATTGTCTTAAATGATTACATTGTACCAGTTTTTATTCCCACTAATGCTGCTAAAAAAGAGAGGTCTAAAACAAATGCCAGAGCTAAGCATGCCATCTTGTGTGGGTTAACTAAAGATGTGTTCATTAAAGTAATGCATTGCAAATCTGCTCATGAAATCTAGGAAAATCTTGAAACTATATATCAAGGGGATGAGAAAGTCAAACTATCAAAAATCATTACACTCAAACATTAGTTTGAGGAGTTGAAAATGAAGGATGATGAAAAAGTGGCTGAATATTTTCTAATAGTTGATGAAGTTGTCAATGCAATGAAAGGTCTAGGTCAAGAGGTTAATGAATTTGATGTGGTCACAAAGGTTGTTAGAACCTTACCATCCAAATTTGAATCTAAGGTTTTAGCCTTAGAAGAAAAGAAACACTTTGATAAACTTAACTTAGATAGCCTGCAAGGAATACTTACTACCTATGAAATAAGAACTAGCAAAAAAAATTCAACAGGAAAAGAAACTACCTTTAACACTGAAATGAAAGAAAAAGTTGAAGTCAGTGAATTAGAGTTGTCTGATTCTAAAGAATCCCATTTTGTTAGAATATTTAAAAAGGGATTAGGAAAATATAAGGAAAAACTTCCCTTTAAATGTTTTAACTGTGGCCAAATAGGTCACTTTGCTGCAAAGTGTCCCTATGATGATCAAATATGTGACAACGAGACAACTAAAAAATAGCCTAAGAATAAGACCTTCAAACCTAAACAAAACTTCAATTTCAAAAAGAAGAAAAGTATATTTAGTAAGGATGAATTTGATATTGAGTCTAAAGATTCATCAGTTGAAGATGAAACATTGTTCATGAATAAAATTACTCAGCAAAATGATTCAAACACCATTGACATTGAAGAAGGTGAAGTAGATCTTGAAAGTGAACTGAAATGTGCTTTACAAGAGATCAAAAAACTCAAAAAACAAGTTCTTGCTTAAGAACATAAACCAGATCTAGAAATGGTCTCTCTAAAAACTCGGCTTGAAGAAGCTAAAAGAGTTGAAGATTGTCTTCGAGAGACTGTAAGTTGCAAAGATCAAGAAATTCAAAAACTTGACAAAGAAGTAGTCTGTCTTAGGAAGGAAATTGAAAAATATGAAAGCACTCTAAAATTGAATGAGATGCTCAACAAGCAGAGGATGTATAAAGATAAAATTGGTGTTGGTTTTGAAAAGGGTGAATGCTCAATTGACAATGCAAAACAAAACCCCTCTTCTAAAGTCAAAGGTTCAAGTTCAAATCACTCAGAATTTGGTAAGGATCATGTTCAGTCTTTAAGAGGTGATAGATCTTCATATAGAGTCAATCCTTTCTTCTATGGTTATTGTTTTTTTTGCAACAAATTTGGCCATAAGGTGAGCACTTGTAGGCTTATGAATCCTTGAATACCCAGGTTTGGTCTTAGACAACAGTATGGTTTTGTAAAATAGATCAGATGTTTTAAATGCAATACTTTGAGACATTCTGTCAAACAGTGCAGAACTGATCTACAATCTAAACAGTAGAAAATTAAAAAGGTTTGGAAACCTAATATTGTCAACAACATTGAGCAAACTATGTTGGTTCAAATAGCTTTTCATTCCAAGAAAAAGGACTTATAGCTCTTGGACAGTGGTGTTCTAACCATATGACTAGCAACAAGGATAAGTTTATAAATCTTGAAGATTATGTAAGTGGATATGTTAAGTTTGGTGATAACTCTAGTATTCAAATTAAAGGTAGAGGTTCACTTCTTTTGAATGAAGACACTCCTATCTATAATGTGTACTATGTGGAAGGTATCAAGCATAATCTTCTAAGTGTTAGTCAAATTTGTGATAGTGGTTATCATGTTCTTTTCACTTCGTAGGGATGTGAGATTAAGAACAAGCTTGGAAAGGCCATTGTAGCTAGAAGGAGGACAAAAGGAAATGTGTACAATATTCTTGACACATCAAGAAATGAAAATAATCAAGGTATGTGTTTAATGGGAAAAATTGAAGAGAGCTAGTTATGGCATAAAAGATTAGGACACATAAACTTTGAAAATCTGGTTAGAATCAGTAAGAATCAGAATGTTAGAGGTTTACCAGTCCTTAACAAGCCAAAAAATTTTGTGTGCAAAGAATGTCTAAGTGGTAAACAAACAAAAGTTAGTTTCAAAACAAAAGAACATTCTTCTTCAAATCCTTTACAACTTGTGCATACTGATTTATGTGGACCAACTAGAACAAGGTCTATTAATGGTGAAAAGTACTTTATGTTGTTTGTGGATGATTATACTAGAATGATTTGGGTCACATTTCTTAAGCACAAATCAGAAGCATTTGAAAGTTTTAAAATATTTCGTAAATTGGTTGAGAAGGAATCTGATTTGAAACTTAAATGTTTGCGATCTAACAAAGGAGGTGAGTTCACTTCTTAAGAGTTTATTGATTACTATGAACAACATGACATTAAAAGATCGTATGTTGCAACAAAACACCTCAACAAAATGGGGTAGTTGAATGTAAGAATAGAACTGTAAAAGAAATAGCTAGAACCATGCTAGATGAAGCTAAGTTCTCTAATATGTATTGGAAAGAAGTTGTTCATACATTTGTATACATTTTGAATAGAGTGTAGCTTAGGGTGAAATCTAAACACACTCCTTATGAACTTTGGTATGGAAAAACTGCTTTTGTCAAACACTTCAAAAATTTTGGAAGTGTTTTATCAAGAAAGATGATGATAACCTTGGGAGCTTTCAATCAAAGAGTGATGAGGGTATCTTTTTTGGATACTCAACTCACAACAAAGCTTATAAATTCCTTAACAAAAGGCTTAATAATATTGTTGAAGTTGTTAGTGTAAAATTTGATGAAAGACCACATTTGTATGCTGAATCTTTGCAGGATAATGAGGAAGAAGAACTTGAAATAGAAATAATTTCAAAAGGACTTGAAATAGCCAAACCTGATATTGATTCAACAAGCCCTAGAAATGAAACATCAATTCCTAAAAAGGTTACATCAAAAGCTCTAGCTAAATATCACCCCAAAGATCAGATTATTAGGGATAAAATGTAGGAGTTCAAACTAGAAGAAAGGCTGCAGAATCTGATGAAAAGGCACAAATAGTTTTATGTCTAGTTACTGAGTTTGAGCCTAAAATTTTTAATGAAGCTCTCACAGACTCATGTTGGCTTAAAGCTATGTTGGAAGAAATTGATCAAATTGAGAGAAATCAGACTTGGGAGTTAGTCCCAAGACCAGATGACAAGAATATCATTGGAGGAAAATGGATATACAAAAACAAGATTGATGAAAATGGTAATGTTATTCACAACAACGCAAGATTTTTTTGCAAAGGATATGCTCAACAAGAAGGTGTTGATTTTGGTGAAACCTTTGCACCCGTTGCTAGATTAGAACCTATCAGAATATTCTTGGCTTATTCTGTTTATAAAGATTTTATTGTTTATCAAATGGATGTCAAAACTACTTTTTTAAATGGCTATTTAGATGAAGAGGTCTATGCTGAACAGCTTAAAGGATTTATGTGCAAAGATAATCCTAATCATGTTTACAAATTGAAAAAGGCCCTCTATGGCTTAAAACAAGCACCTAGAGCTTGGTACTCTAGGCTGGAAAGTCATTTTCTTTCAAATGGCTTTGTTAGAGGAGGTGTAGATAGCAATCTTTATGTTAAAACTAAAGGTTCTGATATTCTGGTTATTGAAATTTATGTTGATGACACCATCTTTGGTTGCAACAATGTTACATTGACTAAAAAAATCTCTCAGCTAATGAAATCTGAATTTGAAATGTCATTGTTATGAGAATTGAATTTCTTCTCGGGTCTTCAAATCTCTCAACGTGAAAATGGAATATTTCTTTCTAAAACCAAGTATGCTAGAGAGATGCTTAAGAAATTTTAGATGGATGAATGCCATCTAGTTAGCACTCCAATGGTTACTGGATGCAAACTTACTAAGGTTGATGATTCTCCTAATACAAATCAAACTGAATATAGATCAATGATTGGCAGTTTGTTATATTTAATTGCTTCTAGACCTAACATCATGCATGTAGTTTGCACTGTTACACAGTTTCAGGCATCACCTAAAGAATCCCATGTCACTACCGTTAAAAGGATTTTTAAATACATTAAGGGCACTTTTGATTATGGTCTTTGGTATCCTAGAAGCAATGATTTCTCTTTGATTGCGTATACTAATGTTGACTGGGCTAGTTGTTTGGTTGATAGGAAAAGCACCAGTGGTGCTGCATTCTTTCTTGGTGATCATTTAGTGGCATGGCACAACAAGAAACAAGTATCTATTTCTCTTTCTACTACTGAAGTAGAATACATTTCTGCCACTTCATGTTGTACTCAATTTCTTTGGATGATTCAAACTCTATCTAATATGGGTGTTGAAGTTCCTAAACCTGTTTCAATTCTCTGTGATAACACAAGTGCGATAAATATCTCCAAAATTCATGTTATGCACTCTCACACTAAACATATTGCTATCAAGTTTCATTTTCTGTGAGAAAAGGTACTGGCTAATGAAGTATGTTTACATTTTGCTAGATCACAAGATTAGGTGGCTAATATTTTTACTAAGCCCTTAGCAAAAGAGTTATTTGAAAGGTTGCAACTTCGATTGGGAGTTATCTCTCAATCATTACTTCTCTAATTCACCAAGCTTCAGCTTAGGGGGAGCATGTTATTTATTTTGATTCACTTATAGCTCTCCTACAATCTTGGTTGTTGCATTGATACTCTTTTTTTTGTAGCTGTTTCTCATGATATTTTTGTTGGATTCTCAGTTATGTTTTCATGGAAATGCACATTCTTCTCTTCTATATCTGTCATTGATGCAAAAAGGGTGAGAGTCATTTTTTTTTCCATCAATGACAATGGGGGAGTTTGTTGGTTCTTAGTTGTGTTCTGGTTGGTTTGTCCTTGATGACAAAATTCACCTTTGGGTATCATATCGGCATAACATTCAAATGGTATTTTTCGGTATGAGAATTGAATTCTCTTGGTGATCTAAGGTGTTCAGGTTGTTTCGGTATGACACAAAATAATCTACAGGAGGTCTCCCCAATATTGGCATGTTATAGTGACCCACTTGGGACAGATGGTCTCATCGGAAAAAAAAACCTTATGTCATGATGACCAATGTGTATCATGTGGACTTTCAGTGAAACGTGGGGAAATCTACATAACGTATCCCTGACAGCAAAATGTCATAGCAAAAAATAGAGGGATGACTGACGATGATAAAGTTTCCTTTGACATAGGTATTGAATTGTCACAGCAACAAGTTTGATCACAGGGGCTCTCAGCAAAACAAAGACTTGTCTACAAGATGTCTCTCCGATATCAAAAGGCTATAGCGATAGTGAATGGAACAAAAGGGCATCTCGATGAGAAAATTTCCTATGTCTCAGCGATTGGAAAGAACATAACACATGGCTCTCAACGTAACATAATGTATTCATTTTTTTCTCCCCGACTCTGATGGCTCATGGCGAAAGTGATAACTAAGAGGAATGACTGGCAATTTAATTTCCTTCGGCAGGACTATATGGATGTCTCAGTGAATCATTAACGAAGTCTTAAACTTTGTGGCCGTCATGGAAATTTCAAAATACAGTTGCAGGCTGACATCATTGGTTAGCATCAAATCTCAGAATGGTTATAAGGTAGAATAATCATTAAGTTGCTTTTTTTAGCAGTTGCATTTTTGAAATAATTGATGATTTGCAACTCTCTGGATAAGCATTACTCTTGATTTTTACCATCATCTACAGACTGTCATTATTCAGCTAAAATTAGCAAATGAGTTTTAGTTTCTAGTGAAAAACGCATTCTCTGAGGACCTTCTTATTGACAAACATACTTGAATTGTATATAAATACCTTTGTTGAAAACAGTATGGGTTCGCTGGTTTTAATTCTGAGAATATCTTTCCTTGTCTATATGGAAATGTATGAATAAACTTTGATATGAAATTTTCTTCTCTATATAGTATTTTAAGGATTCAATTATCAAATCCTTAGGGTATTCTGTAGATGAGAAAATAGAGAGATATGTGCTTAACTAAAAATAGAGAAATCCTCTAAGTCATTATTATTGTTCAAAACATAATTTGAGGGTTTGGTACTCCTTGAGATGGGTGTCTCAAAATGAGGGGTTGGTGCTCAAAAATCAACCTATAAGGCATTGTGAGTAGTTTTTTAAAAAGATTAAGCCTGCAAGGTATTTCGGGAGTGGTTTTTATACCCCAGGAGGGTTTTCCACTTAGAAAAATCTTGTGTCTCTTAGTTCTTCTGTGTGCTCTCTGCTTTACTGTGTTGTTGTTTTAGTTCACTGTTGGGATTATTACTTTTCTCAATTCTATTTATGAATGATTACATTCAACTCATGAATGCTTTAATCAAAGTAATATTGAGATCAAATCTGAGCTATGTTTTGAATTAATGAAAATTGGTGAAATCTGTTAAGACACTGATTCACCCCCCCTCTCAGTGTCATTTTAACTCCAACATATTCTTCTCCAATTTTTCTTCTAGTTTGCACTCCTTTACTCTTATCTCCTATGATTTAATTTTAGAGTGATTCAACTTTACATACCTTGGATTCTTGGGACTTTCTCAAACTTTTATGTCTTTGGAATTGTCTTCTACACTTGCACTTGTCCGTGCTTCCTGACTGACTTGATTTGTTGGACCAAATTTTTGTTGCTTCATTGGAACATATGGAACAATCTTAATTAGATTCCTTGTTTGAGTGTTCTTCCCTTGATTTGTGTTGTCTTCATCTAAATCATAACTACAACATCTAGATAATTTGATAGAGTCCTCATCAACTTTGACATTTTCACTCTCAACAATCTTTCTCAGTCTTTTGTTATAGCATCGGTATCCCTTGATCTTTATGGAGTAACCTAGGAAGATCCCTTCATCACTTCTAGCATCAAAATTTCCTATATCATCATCTCTCCTGATATAACATTTACTTCAAAAAATCTAGAAATACTTAATAGTAGGCTTGTAACCGAACCATAATTCATAAGGGGTCTTGCCAGAATTACCATTCACATTTACCTGATTCAAAGTATATATAGTAGTGCTTACCACTTCACTCTGGTACATCTGAGACACATTCCCTTCCATCATCATTGTTCTGGTAGCATCCAAAATTGTTCTATTCTTTCTTTCTGCAACTCCATTCTATTGAGGGGTTTAAGGAGCAGAAAACTGTCTTTTAATTCCATGTTCTTCACAATAAGAATTGAACTCTTTTGAAATGAATTCACCACCTATGTTAGATCTCAGGCATTTGATTTTCAAACCTTTTCCATTTTATGTCATGGCCTTGAAAATTTTAAAATTTTCCAATGCTACACACTTTTCTCTTAAGAAGGAAAACCCAAATCATTCTAGAGTAATCATCAATGACCAGCATAAAATACCTTTCTCCATGAATAATTCTTACTCTAGAGGGACCACAAAGATTAGTATGTAGCAATTCCAACACATTATTTGAATGAAATTTTTTGCTATGGAAGGAGACTCTAGTTTGTTTACCCATTTGACATTCTTGGTAGATTACATTAGCAAGCTTCACTAACCTAGGAAAATCTCTCACTACTTGAGTATAACTTATCTTGATAATGTTGTCAAAGTTTACATGACACAACCTCCTATGCCACAACCAACTTTCATCTACTTGGGCAATTAAAAAACTTCCACTACCAGTATTCAAGTGAAAAATATTACCTTTAGTTTGCACACCAATAGCAATCATGTTTTTGGAACTCCCACGAATCTTGAATTTACCATTCTTGAACTTCATGTCATATCCATTGTGTACCATCCTTCCAACACTTAACAAGTTATGCTTTAAGCATTCAACATAGAGAACATCATCAGTGTTTTCCATACCACCAAGGATAATAGAGAATCTTGCATGAATCATACAAGCATTGTTATCTCAAAATTTTACAATCCCACCCTCATACTTCTCTAGACTCACAGACTTGCTTTTATCACCAGTCATATGATGTGAGCATCCACTATCAATGACCCACTCATCTTTCTCAGTAGGAAAAAAATTATTTTCAATGGTAGCAATGAAATCTCATTCATCTTCATTTCCATTATCTTTATCAAACTCATCATCAGTTACTGCTTCTTCAGCAAAGTAGCATTTATTTTGGAATCTAGGTTTTCTAGGCTTAGTCCTAGGAACTCTTTCAGGACATATTGAAGAAAAATGACCTATCTTACTACATGAAACACATTTAATAGGCAATACATCTTCATACTTACCTTTTCCTCTTCTGTCTTGCTTTGCAATTAGTGCTTCCCGTTCTTGTACTTCTCTTTCTCTATCTTTGAGCTGTTTTAGTTCTTAATCATATTAAGATATCTTTCTGGAGCTCTCTCCTAGACTATATCTTTTCCTGTAATTCTAGACATGGTAGCTTTGAATGTAGATTCAATTTTTGGTGTAGATTCACCAAATTCACTTATTTCAAAAGCAACAAGCTTCACTATCAGTGTATCTCTTGTCATCTTGTTTATAGAAATAAATTCTTCAATAGCATGAACCTTCATTTTGTAAGGAGGCAAGGATCTGAGTATCTTAGCTACAATTTCATCCTCACTCATTGAAGCATCAACACATTTAATACCTAGCACTATTTCATTTACTCTTTGCATAAAAGAAGTAATATTTTCATCTTCACCCATCTTTAGATTCTCATTCTTTCCTTTTAAGCTTTGTAGTTTAGCCATCTTCACCTATGTATCTCCATACAAATTTTCTAGCTTCATCCAGATCTCATAAGCTATCTATAGACCTATCATATTAGCCATCTTTGAATCTATTAGAGTGCTCACCAATTCTTCCATAGCTCTGGTATTACTTTTAGCATCTTTGATCTCATCAATAGAGGAGGGACCATTCTGAGGAATAATATATTGATCTCTTTTAATCTTCTAATAAGCATCACCAATGCACTGCAAATGAAATTGCATCCTGAATTTGCACAGTGAGTAGTTGGTGCCATCAAATCTAGGATTGTCCTTATTGAATGTTGATGTTGCCATCTCGGATGACCTCAAGCTGTTAGACTTCTTCAGAGGAACTAGATTTGATACCAATTGTTGGAAAGACAAGGAAAGACAACTGAGAGGGGTGGTGAATCAATTGTCACAAAAATTTAAACTTTTTCTAACTTAAATTATCCTTAATCTCAGAACTGATGAATGAATAATTATCCATAATAAATTAACATATCAGAGAGACAAAGAACACCAAATTTTTTTACATGGAAACCCTTTTAGGGAAAAACCATGGTGGATGTTATTCCACAAGATTATACCCTACTAAAAGTATAATGAAGAACAATAAGAGGAATGCACATGCATTCAGGCACACTGCCTAGAGCTCACTGCTCAATTACAAAAGGGGCTCACTGTCCAACAAATTGGATTAAAAATCTGAAGGGTATGAACTAAGAAAATAGCTTTTGTTCAAGCCTGATTATGGTTCCAACTAAGCTCAACACTTATTCACACTTCACACAATCTTCTTGACACTTTTCTCAATAATGATATTCACACATAGGAGCACATGAAGCATACTTTCCACTGATCACACAATAAATCTTATATATTTGCTACATGAGATTACATCACAACTTCGTCGGCCAAGAAAATAAAATATATTTGCAATGTCGGCCCAATTTTATATATAAAATTTTAATGTGTATCCCCCAAGGTCGGCCACAACATAGTGGAGACCCAAATTAACATCTCCAATACAAAAATACTTTAATTAATTTCACCTCGAAGATCCACAACATGCTATCACCAACATGTTGGCCAGAAACATGAAAAATTGAACATGCACACAAATATCTTCAACCACAAGATCACTGACTAATGTGGACATACCACAAAGATAAAAAAATGAACTAGAGACATTTGAGAACACCAAGAAACAATAGAGAAGCATCCACAATGACTGAGATAACCAAAATCACACAATCTTCATTCAAAAACACTAATAGAGACCAACAAAACATTGTCAGACCATAACTCACATAGAAATTCATGTGGACCTCTAAAAATTCTAATAGATGATCTAGACATAGTCAACAATAAACCCTTTAATTCACATGCTAATATTTTACATACAAAAAAAAACACCTTTATGACCTGTGTAGTTCCACTAGGAACCTGGAACACTTTTCCTTATAATTTTCTCAATATCCTTAACATATATAGTAATACATACACCAAATTCTAATAGTGTTGATATCAATGACAACCACATATCAACAACACATCCACAAAATCGAACAATCTCCCAACATTCAAGTCCTTTCTTTGTGAACCTATGATGAAGGAAACATGTTATGTTGGGGTTCCAAGTTGAGAATATGATTTTAAAGGAAGGCCTGTGCGGATTTTGAGAAAAGATATGTTGTCAATGAATAAATTTTCTGAAAAACTAAAATGTTAAAGATAAGGCATTGCCATACATGAAAGGGACAACTCAAGCAAAGAAGAGAGAAAGACAATGAGAAAGAAAAAGAGAAAAGAAAAATATAAACAAAGGGAATAGGGGGATTTGGTTTAGTGAGGTTAGATCTGTCCACGCTCATATAATAATAGGTAACCACAATGCAAGGTGAAATATTATCAATGCCCAACCAAATCAGAAAGAATGCATAGAAAACAAAGTAAAAATAAAAAATTGGGTCAACATGGAAGGGAAGCCTAAATTCCCCCAACACTTTGCATCATCCCTAATTTATCAAAAGTCAAGCACAAACATGGAATAATGATGATACAAATAGAAGAAGGTTTACAACATAAAAACCATTCCTGTATCCAAGCACCAACAAGGGTGATGAGGGTCATCTAGGTACACGTATTATGAGCACAAGGGAACACATCAAAAAATACACACACACAAGATCAAGAAAAGGGGCCTCCTCCCAGCATTGATCAGCTAAGAGATCATCTGCTTCCCAATCTAAATCCTCATAAAGGGAAGGAGGATGATCCTACAATGGCGGGATGTTAAGAGGAGGAGCGTCTGACCCTCTCGCAACAAGGGCCAAGGAAGAGGGCCCCTCAAAGTCCTCTCCACTAAGCTCTTTTGGAGTCAAAGTTGATGATTTCACGAAGATTGCTGACAAGGATGAAACCTTCTCCACAGATTTAAAAATGCACCCGACAAGAGTGCTATGTCTTAATTTAGTAGATGGGATAGGTTGTGCTTAAGGTTCACTGCTAATCTCACCAAGTGACTCGAGAGCGGTGATGAACTTAGGGGAAGCCAGGACTGGTTTTGTCACTAGGTAAAAACAAGTTAGAATAGGACCACCTTGTGAAGAAGGTGGGCTCTTCTTACATCCTTTGTGGCTAGAAGGACCACCCTCTTCCTCTTTCTAATTTGGAGGAGATGAACTCCCAATAGACAAAGCTAGGGTGCAGAGGAAGAGGAAGAAAGAACCACAGTGGACACAACCAAGGTATTAATCATGTCCATGGGTTTTGAGAAAGGTTGGATATCCAGAATGGAAACTAGAAGAGGTGGCTCCACTGAAGGAGTGATGAACACTTGTACTTGTTTAGGGTTAGGTACATTCTTGCTCACAATGGAAACTAGGAGCAGCACAAGACTTGCCTAAAGAGAAGCAGAAGGAAGGGAGGAAGAAAACACTATAGGAGGTCCTGAAGCAGGGGAGAGCATTTCTTCCTCCTTTCTTTGTGAGGTAACTTGCTCAGCCAGGAGATCCTTTTGTTGGCACTTGCATTCACATGCAAGGTGGTTTCTACAGCTCTTGGAGTTATAGGTTGGAGGCTATGAGGGAGGAGAGGGTTCCTACTCAACCATAGGAATGTCCACCATGGTTGTTTCCGGTAGACAAACAAGTTCTTGCACCGAAGTAGAAGGAATAGGCTAAGGAGAGATAAAAGGAGTCAACTCGAGAGCCTTGGAAATGGGCCTCTTTCTGCTCACTACCTTATGAGCAGGAGCAGTAGGAGGCCATAGATCAAATTCTCTACGAGAACCTTTCTTTCTACCATATAAATCATACCATGGTCTGGGGTATTCATTAGGGAGGTTTGTGATCCTGATCATGGGCCTACACCAAGGAGGGATCATCAGATTGAGTGTGTAACCACCAGGCCAACTCATCCAGTACTCTTCCCAAGAAGGGGGAGAGGATAGTGCAGGTTAGGAGGAGGTAGCCTTCTCTTTACCTTTATGAGAAGGAGAGGGAGCTCGCATGGACTTCTCCTTCCCTTTGGGGGAAAGGAGAGTAGTCGATGCAAGCTTCTTCTTCTATTCTCGAGAAGAGGAAGTTACTAATTGTTCTCTCATGGGTAGGGTCAGCTTTGGCTCCCCTTTTCCCCCAGTTTTATACTTCACATAGTTCTTGTAAAGTAGGTCCATCATTGGAGGAAGCAGAACAATCAAGGAGGGCCAAAAGTGATTCAACGAGTATCCACCATGGGACACTAAGGGCTGATATCTTGTGTCATGTACTACATGCATGACACCTTCATGGGAGAACTTTTGAACACTTGTGGATAACATAGGTGATCCCATTCATGGAAGCTAGCTAAGGAATGCCCATCTTCACTCTAAACAGATCTAATTTTGGGATAACATTGAAAGTCATGTCAACAACTCTAGGTCCAACTAGAATGGACAAGGTTATCGAACCATAGGGTTTGAGACTCATACCATCATGTGCATGAATGGTAAATTTTGTTTCTTCATATTTTTCCTTTTGTAATGAATTTATTACTAATGTTTCTTCATTAATAACATTCACACAGCTCACAAGGTTAATCAAGACTCCTGTCACAATGTTACCATTGACACAAATGAGAATGTAGAGAGGCGAAGGTTTGTTGTTTAAGGGTAAATCCTGTGATGTGAATGTAATTTCTAGTGAACCGGATGAAGGTGGAACAGTGGAGGTTACCATGACCATATTAACATAGGCCTTAGGTTGAGTGACAAAATTAGTGGGATCAATAATCATGTTAGCAGAATGCAATGGAAATGGGTTCATGTATATTTGTAGTTCACTATTAGCTTTCACCACTAATTTGTTAGTGTTATGTTTATTCCCATTGAGATGAATGGTACCATCCTCGATGCGGTCTTGTATCTCGTGACATAGCCACATACGACATTTGGTATCATGTTCATTAACACAAAGGTATTGACAATAATTTCTCTGATCATACTAGTTCGAGTAGGGCTCCTTAACTGGCTTAGGGGTTGGTAAAGTTACGATCTTGTCCTTCAACAACTTTTGCAAGATGGAAGTATAAGATTTTGACAACTCCATGAACTTTTGATTCTGTTTGAGGCCATTTTCATCAACAATGGCTAATACATTTGCAATAGATTTTCCTTTCCCAAAGATTGATACAATGGAATTTCCCTTAGAATGGGAGCACAAGGAGGAGCCCCCGAACTAAACAACCATTTGTTGGTACTCTTGTAAAGTTGCACACAAATGCATGAAATAAGAATATTTCATCAAGGAAAACTTATTTTGCCAAGGCCTTTTTAAGTTTCCTATGAACACCTTCTACATGTCGAAGTTGGCCAGTTGATACAATATTTTTGAAAGAAGCACTTGGTAGTGTGCTATGAAATCAGTAATCTTTTCATTATCACCTTGTTTACATCAAACAAGATTCAAAAAGGTCATCTTTGGCCTAATGTTTTCTTGGAACTATTTTAGGAACTAATTAAAAATTTCGTCAAATGAGAAAATAGAATTTTCATGCAAGGAACAACACCATTCAAGTGTTGTGTCCTTGAGAGATCAAGGAAATAGTTTAGCCATCAACACATCATGATGGAAGAAGTTGGTGCACAGGGAATTAAAGGAAGACATGTGTGTCTGTGAATCTCCTTTACCACCATACTTCTCAAACTTAGGGATTTCCATTCCTTGAGGGAAGGGAGTGTTTAAGATTGCAACCGACAATCGACTATGTAGAAGAAAGGCTAGAAAATCGACTATGTCAGAAGAAAGGCTAGAAGATGGGTTGGGTAGAGACCTAGGAAACTCTTGCTAACTAGCTTTGCATTTTACCCATATTCTAAAGTAGAGTGTTGAGAATGGGTTTGCTAGAAGATAGAGGGCTAGAGGAACCTCCTCTAGAATCACTGCCAAGCCCACCTCCAGAACCACCACTGGTATGACTTCCGCTATAGCCACCATTAGAGCCACCCCTGCCAGTAGAGCCTCCACTAGAACCACCACTATGACCTCCACCGGAGCCACTTGTGCCCACACCACCTCTTTTTCCGAATCCAACACCACTACCAAAGCCCCCACCACTCAACCTACCAAATCCTCCACCACTAGAGGTGATAGAAAGGGTAAAAATAAAGTCCAAAGGGACCTTATTCACTTTGAAAATTTTGGGTTGCTTAGAGGCAGAAGGGATATTGATAGAAGGGACCGCGTCGGCCATGCAAACGGAAGTGGGAGGCATCAATACCCCTAACTATCCCTCATGCTCTTTGAAAGTGACTCCTTGTGCAAAACTAGGGTTGCTCGAAGGAGTGCACACTTCAGCAAGGCCGAGGAGACTACTTAGAATCTCTATTCTTGTTCTATCTTTACCCATCATGTGTTTCAATTCACTAACAACCCAAGTGGCTCTAGCCATCTTAAAATTTCTTTCTAAGTAGTTTTCTAAGTCACCAAATCCATTAACAAGTGTGGCAATGTATTCTATAGGAATCTGAATGACGTCATGCTCATCTACTAATGATGTTGTAGCAGATGTATGAGGAGTGGGAATGTGATTAGTTTCATTAGAGAATCCCATCTCATTCCTTGATAACTAATCCTGCACAACCAAATTAACGGTAGGACTAGAGAAAAGGCCTATAGAGAGACCAAGCGAGACCTTCATCCTTTCCATTGGAAGGTGTCATACACTTCTCCTAATGACATACCCATAAGTTGTGGATTAGGTTGTGATGCTCATAAACCTTCACAATGCTCAAGAGCACAACAACCACGAAGTAGCCACAAGAATTTTGAACACCAATAGATGAATAGACATTGGTTCACATTGGGGTCACCAAAAATGTAAGAGAGGGGGACCACCACATGCAAGACCCCAGGAATAGAGGGTCAAGATGTGAGAGGCTGCCCTAAGTTACCTTAGCCAAATGAGATGTTTAGGGTAGGAGGATGCAAATGATGAGGACTATGAAGTCCTACAACCAATCTGCAATCCTAAATTTTGAGGAGGGTTGGGTGAACCAGTTTTTAGGTTCAAATCTACACCTTAGGGAGCTCTCTTCCCAAAGACAAAAGTGCAATCTTTGGATGATAGCATGGCGTGTTAGCATCTCTAAAGCACGCTAGCATTTATATGACCAAAAAATAGCAAAGACAAGGTCAAACCTGCTAAAATGGCTAATGGCCTAGCTGACTAACTAAAGGGCTAGAATGATATGACTAGATAAATTAAATATTCTCTAATGTTATAAAAAAACATGCAAGAGTGATAAAAATAAGGAGAATCTCACCAAGGAGCACATTTTCCAGCTAGTTCTCCAAAAGCACTTTGACGTACACAAAAAAAGAGGGAAAATGTTGGGTTTCTGCATAGGGGCCTCTCTTAGTCAGACCCACATTTAGGTGTTTCCACCTCCACAGATA
>VDFB02049217.1:130187538-130251726 GCA_007258455.2 Sequoia sempervirens | reverse complement strand
CCAAATTCTAATAGTGTTGATATCAATGACAACCACATATCAACAACACATCCACAAAATCGAACAATCTCCCAACATTCAAGTCCTTTCTTTGTGAACCTATGATGAAGGAAACACATTATGTTGGGGTTCCAAGTTGAGAATATTATTTTAAAGGAAGGCCTGTGCGGATTTTGAGAAAAGATATGTTGTCAATGAATAAATTTTCTGAAAAACTAAAATGTTAAAGATAAGGCATTTCCATACATGAAAGGGACAACTCAAGCAAAGAAGAGAGAAAGACAATGAGAAAGAAAAAGAGAAAAGAAAAATATAAACAAAGGGAATAGGGGGATTTGGTTTAGTGAGGTTAGATCTGTCCACGCTCATATAATAATAGGTAACCACAATGAAAGGTGAAATATTATCAATGCCCAACCAAATCAGAAAGAATGCATAGAAAACAAAGTAAAAATAAAAAATTGGGTCAACATGGAAGGGAAGCCTAAATTCCCCCAACACTTTGCATCATCCCTAATTTATCAAAAGTCAAGCACAAACATGGAATAATGATGATACAAATAGAAGAAGGTTTACAACATAAAAACCATTCCTGTATCCAAGCACCAACAAGGGTGATGAGGGTCATCTAGGTACACGTATTATGAGCACAAGGGAACACATCAAAAAATACACACACACAAGATCAAGAAAAGGGGCCTCCTCCCAGCATTGATCAGCTAAGAGATCATCTGCTTCCCAATCTAAATCCTCATAAAGGGAAGGAGGATGATCCTACAATGGCAGGATGTTAAGAGGAGGAGCGTCTGACCCTCTCGAAACAAGGGCCAAGGAAGAGGGCCCCTCAAAGTCCTCTCCACTAAGCTCTTTTGGAGTCAAAGTTGATGATTTCACGAAGATTGCTGACAAGGACGAAACCTTCTCCATAGATTTAAAAATGCACCTAACAAGAGTGCTATGTCTTAATTTAGTAGATGGGATAGGTTGTGCTTAAGGTTCACTGCTAATCTCACCAAGTGACTCGAGAGCGGTGATGAACTTAGGAGAAGCCAAGACTGGTTTTGTCACTAGGTAAAAACAAGTTAGAATAGGACCACCTTGTGAAGAAGGTGGGCTCTTCTTACATCCTTTGTGGCTAGAAGGACCACCCTCTTCCTCTTTCTAATTTGAAGGAGATGAACTCCCAACAGACAAAGCTAGGGTGCAGAGGAAGAGGAAGAAAGAACCACAGTGGACACAACCAAGGTATTAATCATGTCCATGGGTTTTGAGAAAGGTTGGATATCCAGAATGGAAACTAGAAGAGGTGG
Source organism: Sequoia sempervirens (assembly GCA_007258455.2). Taxonomy (NCBI): domain Eukaryota; kingdom Viridiplantae; phylum Streptophyta; class Pinopsida; order Cupressales; family Cupressaceae; genus Sequoia; species Sequoia sempervirens. The sequence goes on along the minus strand of VDFB02049217.1, from coordinate 130,250,416 downwards.
CTCCACTGAAGGAGTGATGAACACTTGTACTTGTTTAGGGTTAGGTACATTCTTGCTCACAATGGAAACTAGGAGTAGCACAAGACTTGCCTAAAGAGAAGCAGAAGGAAGGGAGGAAGAAAACACTATAGGAGGTCCTGAAGCAGGGGAGAGCATTTATTCCTCCTTTCTTTGTGAGGTAAATTGCTCAGCCAGGAGATCCTTTTGTTGGCACTTGCATTCACATGCAAGGTGGTTTCTACAGCTCTTGGAGTTATAGGTTGGAGGCTATGAGGGAGGAGAGGGTTCCTACTCAACCATAGGAATGTCCACCATGGTTGTTTCCGGTAGACAAACAAGTTCTTGCACCGAAGTAGAAGGAATAGGCTAAGGAGAGATAAAAGGAGTCAACTCGAGAGCCTTGGAAATGGGCCTCTTTCTGCTCACTACCTTATGAGCAGGAGCAGTAGGAGGCCATAGATCAAATTCTCTACGAGAACCTTTCTTTCTACCGTATAAATCATACCATGGTCTGGGGTATTCATTAGGGAGGTTTGTGATCCTGATCATGGGCCTACACCAAGGAGGGATCATCAGATTGAGTGTGTAACCACTAGGCCAACTCATCCAATACTCTTCCCAAGAAGGGGGAGAGGATAGTGCAGGTTAGGAGGAGGTAGCCTTCTCTTTACCTTTATGAGAAGGAGAGGAAGCTCGCGTGGACTTCTCCTTCCCTTTGGGGGAAAGGAGAGTAGTCGATGCAAGCTTCTTCTTCTATTCTCGAGAAGAGGAAGTTACTAATTTTTCTCTCATGGGTAGGGTCAGCTTTGGATCCCCTTTTCCCCCAGTTTTATACTTCACATAGTTCTTGTAAAGTAGGTCCATCATTGGAGGAAGCAGAACAATCAAGGAGGGCCAAAAGTGATTCAACGAGTATCCACCATGGGACACTAAGGGCTGATATCTTGTGTCATGTACTACATGCATGACACCTTCATGGGATAACTTTTGAACACTTGTGGATAACATAGGTGATCCCATTCATGGAAGCTAGCTAAGGAATGCCCATCTTCACTCTAAACAGATCTAATTTTGGGATAACATTGAAAGTCATGTCAACAACTCTAGGTCCAACTAGAATGGACAAGGTTATCGAACCATAGGGTTTGAGACTCATACCATCATGTGCATGAATGGTAAATTTTGTTTCTTCATATTTTTCCTTTTGCAATGAATTTATTACTAATGTTTCTTCATTAATAACATTCACACAGCTCACAAGGTTAATCAAGACTCCTGTCACAATGTTACCATTGACACGAACAAGAATGTAGAGAGGCGAAGGTTTGTTGTTTAAGGGTAAATCATGTGATGTGAATGTAATGTCTAGTGAACCGGATGAAGGTGGAACAGTGGAGGTTACCATGACCATATTAACATAGGCCTTAGGTTGAGTGACAAAATTAGTGGGATCAATATCATGTTAGCAGAATGCAATGGAAATGGGTTCATGTATATTTGTAGTTCACTATTAGCTTTCACCACTAATTTGTTAGTGTTATGTTTATTCCCATTGAGATGAATGGTACCATCCTCGATGCGGTCTTGTATCTCGTGATAGCCACATATGACATTTGGTATCATGTTCATTAACACAAAGGTACTGACAATAATTTCTCTGATCATACTAGTTTGGGTAGGGCTCCTTAACAGGCTTAGGGGTTGGTAAAGTTATGATCTTGTCCTTCAACAACTTTTGCAAGATGGAAGTATAAGATTTTGACAACTTCATGAACTTTTGATTCTATTTGAGGCCATTTTCATCAACAACGGCTAATACATTTGCAATAGATTTTCCTTTCCCAAAGATTGATACAATGGAATTTCCCTTAGAATGGGAGCGCGAGGAGGAGCCCCCGAACTAAAAAACCATTTGTTGGTACTCTTGTAAAGTTGCACACAAATGCATGAAATAAGGATATTTCATCAAGGAAAACTTATTTTTCCAAGGCCTTTTTAAGTTTCCTATGAACACCTTCTACATGTCAAAGTTGGCCAGCTGATATAATATTTTTGAAAGAAGCACTTGGTAGTGTGCTATGAAATCAGTAATCTTTTCATTATCACCTTGTTTACATCAGACAAGATTCAAAAAGGTCATCTTTGGCCTGATGTTTTCTTGGAACTATTTTAGGAACTAATTAAAAATTTCGTCAAATGAGAAAATAGAATTTTCATGCAAGGAACAACACCATTCAAGTGTTGTGTCCTTGAGAGATCAAGGAAATAGTTTAGCCATCAACACATCATGATGGAAGAAGTTGGTGCATAGGGAATTAAAGGAAGACATGTGTGTCTGTGAATCTCCTTTACCACCATACTTCTCAAACTTAGGGATTTCCATTCCTTGAGGGAAGGGAGTGTTTAAGATTGCAACCGACAATCGACTATGTCAGAAGAAAGGCTAGAAGATGGGTTGGGTAGAGACCTAGGAAACTCTTGCTAACTAGCTTTGCATTTTACCCATATTCTAAAGTAGAGTGTTGAGAATGGGTTTGCTAGAAGATAGAGGGCTAGAGGAACCTCCTCTAGAATCACTGCCAAGCCCACCTCCAGAACCACCACTGGTATGACTTCCGCTATAGCCACCATTAGAGCCACCCCTGCCAGTAGAGCCTCCACTAGAACCACCACTATGACCTCCACCGGAGCCACTTGTGCCCACACCACCTCTTTTTCCGAATCCAACACCACTACCAAAGCCCCCACCACTCAACCTACCAAATCCTCCACCACTAGAGGTGATAGAAAGGGTAAAAATAAAGTCCAAAGGGACCTTATTCACTTTGAAAATTTTGGGTTGCTTAGAGGCAGAAGGGATATTGATAGAAGGGACCGCGTCGGCCATGCAAACGGAAGTGGGAGGCATCAATACCCCTAACTATCCCTCATGCTCTTTGAAAGTGACTCCTTGTGCAAAACTAGGGTTGCTCGAAGGAGTGCACACTTCAGCAAGGCCGAGGAGACTACTTAGAATCTCTATTCTTGTTCTATCTTTACCCATCATGTGTTTCAATTCACTAACAACCCAAGTGGCTCTAGCCATCTTAAAATTTCTTTCTAAGTAGTTTTCTAAGTCACCAAATCCATTAACAAGTGTGGCAATGTATTCTATAGGAATCTGAATGACGTCATGCTCATCTACTAATGATGTTGTAGCAGATGTATGAGGAGTGGGAATGTGATTAGTTTCATTAGAGAATCCCATCTCATTCCTTGATAACTAATCCTGCACAACCAAATTAACGGTAGGACTAGAGAAAAGGCCTATAGAGAGACCAAGCGAGACCTTCATCCTTTCCATTGGAAGGTGTCATACACTTCTCCTAATGACATACCCATAAGTTGTGGATTAGGTTGTGATGCTCATAAACCTTCACAATGCTCAAGAGCACAACAACCACGAAGTAGCCACAAGAATTTTGAACACCAATAGATGAATAGACATTGGTTCACATTGGGGTCACCAAAAATGTAAGAGAGGGGGACCACCACATGCAAGACCCCAGGAATAGAGGGTCAAGATGTGAGAGGCTGCCCTAAGTTACCTTAGCCAAATGAGATGTTTAGGGTAGGAGGATGCAAATGATGAGGACTATGAAGTCCTACAACCAATCTGCAATCCTAAATTTTGAGGAGGGTTGGGTGAACCAGTTTTTAGGTTCAAATCTACACCTTAGGGAGCTCTCTTCCCAAAGACAAAAGTGCAATCTTTGGATGATAGCATGGCGTGTTAGCATCTCTAAAGCACGCTAGCATTTATATGACCAAAAAATAGCAAAGACAAGGTCAAACCTGCTAAAATGGCTAATGGCCTAGCTGACTAACTAAAGGGCTAGAATGATATGACTAGATAAATTAAATATTCTCTAATGTTATAAAAAAACATGCAAGAGTGATAAAAATAAGGAGAATCTCACCAAGGAGCACATTTTCCAGCTAGTTCTCCAAAAGCACTTTGACGTACACAAAAAAAGAGGGAAAATGTTGGGTTTCTGCATAGGGGCCTCTCTTAGTCAGACCCACATTTAGGTGTTTCCACCTCCACAGATAGCCAAAGAAACGAGATAAATAAATAGTAAAGAGAAAATAAGCACTAAAAAATAGTGTTATTCTACTCAACCAAGTGATAGAGGAGAGAAGAGGGAAGTTTACCACCTCCACCAAGAGAAATCAAGGTTGCTTGGGGGATAAATGAGAGTTCTCAAGCCTCTACTACAATGGCGTGGTCCCAAACGTGGTCTATTGAACTGATGGAGTGTTTCTTTTTTGCAATGGAATGCTTGAATGCTGGGAGTGAGTGAAAGTGAGTGCTTGAAAGTGAATGTGAGAGTGCAAGAATGGAAGCTTGATGTGGTGAAGAGTTGGAATGCAAGTTGGAAGAATGAATTTGAAGGAAGGATGGAGAAAAATTGCCATATTTGAGTCGAACGACCAAAGGGGGCATTACAACTTCACCTCTAATGTGAAGAGTAATGCCTCTGTAGGTTTAGCCACACAAATCTTTCAAGGATGTAAGCACATTGTGTCGATGTCTACATGTTGTGTGGGTGTCCCCGATAGAAATTCCTCCACTGACACTCAAAACAAGCACCAAGTGGGATGCAAGCAATAGGTTTAGGTGGAATTAAGCCTCCAAACTTGGTTTTCTAAGGTGGGTAAAGGAAAAAAGGGGAATTTGCATAAGGGGTGCAAATTCACTCTTATACAACTATAAGTTGATGCCATGTGGAAATCCTATGGTATGTGTAGGATCATGATGGACCAAAAAGTGGTGATATGTAAGTGATTTGATGACCCATGTGGCTAACGACTTTTTTGTAACCCAAAATTGATGAAAAGAAAAGGGTTTTAAAAGGATATTCTCAGCTTTCCACTAATATAAATTATGCTTTACTTTGAATTTAATAAATAATTATTATTCATTTTCTATTTGAATTACGACTAAAGTCCTAATTGATAGGCTGATTGAAAAATATCTATAGCTTTCAAATGGTATCACATTTTTTGAATCCAAAATATGCATCACATTCTATGCTTCACATACTATAGGATTAATTAAAAAAAAAAAAGAATTTCATGAAGCTTTGACCAAGTTAAGGTGGTTAGTCATATGCATTTTTATATTTTTAAAAATTTGTAATAAAAAATTGATAATTAATTATTTACTTGGAAAAATATTACAAAAAAATATGCATCACATCGAGGCATGAGTCCTCTACTTATATCTAAAATTTTATTAAAAAATATTATCATTTTATTGTGGTTAGAGTGGTCAGACAGACACCTACTTCTTATTTTTTCCTTGAAATTTAAGTACTGCTGCATTGAAATTTTAAATTTTCACCAAATAGATTTTTTTTTTTATATAAATAAACCCAGTAGTTTAGAAACTACATTCAATTTTCTAAAAATTCTATTCTTACATATTTTTGAAATAATATAGATAACTTATTCAAATTTTTACGTCAAGTTGCCTAACTCTAACTTTTCTATTTTTTTTGCCACTTAAGGGCTTGTTTTTTCCATGATGATCCTACACATACCCCGTAGGAAAACACTTTGGAGCTCTATAAATATGAGAATTCAAGAGTGATATGTGATGAGTTTTATAGGTTTTTCATAGGTAATGTTAGGTTGTTAGAATTGATTCGGGAATCTTATGTTGTGATCTCCTTAAAAATCTTAGTTTTGGGAATCCTCTTGTTTATTGATTAATACATTGAGTTGTGCTTTCAAAGTGTGGAATTTTCTCCCAAAAGAGTTTTCGACACATAAATATGTTTTTATAGTATATTGTTTCTTTATTTTATTTTATTTGAATTCGCATCTCCTCATTCTAACTATAGAAGGGTTATTTTATAATTTTTCACTATCTCCCCTTAGATTAGTGTTGGAATTTGTTTCCACTTACTTTGCTTTCTTTCAATAACCAATAATGGAATTGTATATAATAGTATGTCTAACTTAGTTGAATACCTTAACCAAATTTGGTTTCTAAGGTTCAACTTAGAATATAAAATCCAACTTTGGGTAAATCATACCCATTAGATAAGGTTAGGTGCAACTCCTAAATGACTTTGTTAGAAGAGATACCCAATGTAATATGAATTTAACAAGCAAGAAAGACTAGGAAGTAATTATAAAAAAATTTAGAGTCATTACTCATTAAGAGTTTGGTTTGTATGTATGTAGTGTAGAAAAATGTACTCCTTAACATCTTCACACTTTGTTTGGGCCCTCATAACTTCTCCTTAATAATCCCTCTTTTACATCTACAAGCCTAATAGATTACATTTTTTGAAAGGGAAACCTGACAATAATTAATGTCAATACATAACACTTTTCGTTGAGAAATGTGTGTTCCAGGAATAGGGACCTGGGACCCATTTTCCCAAGTGTGAATGGGTCCTCCCTAGGCCTTTCAACCTAAATTTAAATTATGTTTTTGGTGATATCTAAACATCTCTAAATTCAATTTTCAATGTTGGATTGTAATGTTTATTTTTTGTGAAATTAAGGATACATACTTATAAATATAAGGTAATCTTATCATTCAACACCTAGAAATTTTATGATATTTCAAGAGTAAGTTTACAAGAGAAAAGTTTATGATCAAGGGAATTCAAGAGTAGATTTATCAGTGATATTTTGCATCAATCAAGATCTCAAGCATCATGTCAAAGTCATATTTCAAGCATTAAGATCCACATCCATTGAAGCCATCTCATGCAAGATCAAGATCAATATTGCAGATTTCCAAAGGTTTATTCAAGGGTTTGGAGACTTGCAACATATCTTTTTAATTCATCATTCCTTTCCTACTTTCATTATTTCAATTCAAGGTTTAATTACCCAAATGGGGTTTGACCAAGGAAAACTCGCATTCACCAAAAATAGAAAAATTTCCCTCTTGTGTTTATGTTGTAGATTTAGTTTGAAGAAGGATTGCAAACCTCTTGGAGAGAAAGATTGGAAAAGTTTTCAAAGTTATTCATAGAAACTCACTTGTACATATATGATTTCTGACTTTTCAATACTGCAACCCCAATCAAATGAAAGCTACAGATTGACATCAAAGGTTCTCGAAAGTTATTTGAAATCCCCAATAAAGGACTCATTCATGCATGGGTGAATGAGTCTCAATCAACCTACCAAAACTACCTTTTGGCGATTGGTAAAAAATGTTATATCCTTCTTAGATTTGTAGAAAGTTTGGTGTTTCTATTAGTTTTGACCTTTAAATTGTTGTTTCAAGTTTGAATTGGCATAATTGAGCAGATTTTCTATTTTTAGTTTTTCTCCTAAAATTATTTTTGAGGTTGAAACCCCCATCCTCAAGAATAAGGAAATTAGTAGATTCCCTCATTGAGTTCACTCACCTAAGGGTTGTAAGTCCATTCTTTGCGTGTATCTCATTTCCAAATGAAATAGTGAGAAATGGGTCTACAAATTAAAATTGGTGAACCACCCCTTCTAAAAACACACCTATTTTTCACAAATTCATTTTGGTCAACCCGACTTTGTACAACAAAATTCTAAAATTTGGAGTCCATTCAAACCTTATATCTATGATTTTCATTACTTTACATTGCATTGTATTAATTTTCATCTTATTTAGGGTTGTTAACTTCCATTAATTTTCATCTCATCTAGGGTTTTAGGTTTGCAATTTTGTATTCTCTAAAATCTAAAAAATTCAAAAATTTAATTCATTTTGTAGAGTTTTTACATAAAATTGCATGATTAGTCACTTAAATATAAAAAAATGAATACAAATTTCATTTCAAATTAGGTATTTTTTCTTTTCATTTAAAATCATTTTGCACTTATATTTAGATCTGATTTTCCATAAATCTGAAACTGTAACTACCTGTTTGCAACTTGAATATGAAAAGCATAATTTTTTTTTATTCAAGGGGTAAATGCTTTTGACCGGAGCTATGAACCGGGTACAACCATTCAACAATACCACCCCAATGGGGTTTGAACCTTGGTGGCAAGAACAACAATGCCACCTATAAACCATCACACCATGCCAATATCAGCAAAAAAAGCATAAGTATTAACTTAGAATTTTTTAATTTGATTTTTAAAAACCTTGAAGTGAAATCCATTAACCCATGGGTGAATGAGTCCTTGATTAGGGTTTTTTTTCTAAATTTCTGGGCATTAGAATGCTCAGCTTGCATTCCATGTTTCTGCATTTAGATCTCTATTTTAGTTTCTAGAATTTTTGTTTTCTAAAATTATTTACATTAAGGCTAATAAGTTAAATTCAAGTGTATTTCAAAATCAAAATTAGAATTACAAGATATCATTTTCAATTTTTTACATAGCATAATCAAAAATTTATCTTGTTTAAAATTTGGATATTGCTTTCTACATACTTGTATTGTACTTTATATTCTAGGGTTCTTGATTGCATTTTACGTATTCTCCATTTTTGGTTGCACTTTAGCTTTGTGAAAATTGTATGAGCTTCACAATTGAGTGTCCTATTTCCAATAGTATAGTGTTTGACATAGTTTAAGACTCATGTCATCCCATGATACATCACTCACTGTGGATCTTCATTTTTCTAACTCTTTCACTTATAGTGTTGACACTAGTTAGCCCACAATGGATCATACCCTTGACACTTTGTTTCCTATGACCACATTACCAAAAAAAAATGTTACTAATGTTGAATCAATGGTTTCTTATTTCCCTCAAGAGAACCTAAGAAAAATGGATGAAGAATTAGACAAATTGCAAAAATTTCTAAGTTTTGAATAAATTGTTGGTATTGTGATTCCTATGATAGATAACATGAGGAAAATACTTAAATATGAACAAGGACTAGAAATTTTGTGTAGAATCACTTACATCATTGATCATCACGTGAAAAATTATCCTATAAATCCTATGGTCAACTTCATTAAAGTTCAAAATCATAAGGTCCTAACCATTATGTCCCTTAACATTACTATTTTTTTAAATGACATACTTAAACATGCACCTGATGGTCCTCTTTACATAGCTGGAAGAATCAATAACAAGGCTACTAATGGGATATTAATTGATCTCATTTGTGTAGAGAATATGATAACTAAAGAATTATTATTTGTGCATGAACTTTATCAAGATACTATGAACAATTGAAAGCATGGATCAAAACACATAATATTTTTTCTAGCCCTACGATAGGTTCATTAACACGTCCTCTACAAATTGGACCAAAAATATTGAATGTCTCATTATCCATCATCCTCATGTTGGATCAATTTCATGTGGAGTTAGGCTACCCATGGCTTCACTCCATGAAATTCATCGCGTCAATAGTACATAAATGTTTAAAGTTTCCATTTGGCAAAGAGATATTCACTATGCACCATAGTGGTTTTAATCATGTGTCATCCTATGGGAATTTCTCATTGGATTCATTTTTTCCCTAACCTATGGAACCTATTAGGCCTCGTGAGGACTTATTTTTTAAATATTAAAATTTTAATGCAAAGTGCATATCAAAATTATCTCTTAGCAATATGCCTCAACCAACGATTGAGCCTCCTATCCATGATGAAACCATGATTGAACCAAAATATCTTCCAAGTAACTAAGACCAAAACATAACAAATAATTCACCCATTTCCTATAAGAGACGACAAGATAACCATATAAGTCCCATTGTGCCTCCTAGAATTAAAAAAATATATTATAAACTCAAAGAGAAAGTAGTTGAAAAGCCTCTCATGTATCCTTTTGTTCCTCCCTTATGGGAAGAAAAGAAACATATGGTTGATAAACCCACTCCTATAGAGTTACAACTTGAAAAAATTAAAAAAATAAAGTGAAATGATAGAAAGCGTAGGCATAGACATCATTTTATTGCTTGTCTAATACAAGCAAAACATGAATCAAAAACTAAATATCAAAACAAACTAAAGAAATACATGATGATTCTCCACCTTCATTGCAACAAGAAAATCCTAAATCTTGACCACAACAAGAACAAGCACCTTCCATGGATATTATCATTAGACCTCTTGTTTTGATTAAATTGGATGATGATGATGAGATTGCTAAGATTGATGAAGAAGTGCATAATGAGTGGAATACATTATTTTCCTCTTCTATGGGCATAAATGATAACAACTATGATGATCCTCATAAAAGGAGTGACTCACCACATGTTCAACTTTGTGATGTTCCTAGTACAACACTTCTTGCTGTCCCTTTCGCTAGTTATCCACCTTCTACATATAATGAACAAGATTTGGATGTGGACTAATTGCTATAGGTTGAATCACATGTGCCTTAGTAGTCTTTTTTTTTTTCTCTTCATGTTCTTTTGTGTGATTGCATGTGCATAATGTGATCCCCCGTATCATTCTATTTGACATGTCTTTATGTTCATTCCTCTATTTGTACCTACATTCTTTTATATGCTGTAAACCTTTTAACTTTTCTTTTATCTTGTGTTTATCTTTTGGTGATGATGCAAGGCATCAAGACATTTAGGTCTCTTCAATGTTGACCAAAAATCTTTTCTTTTCTTTTTTCTCTCTATGTGTCATTCTTTCAGTTCTATGAGTATTTGGGGAATGATGATGTTTATGAGCTTTATAATAACATTGTAGCAAAGACATACATTGACCCTAAATCTATGGATCCCCTATGTGTAAGGTATTTTATTTGGGGGAAACCCCCTTTTCATGATGTAGCTTCATTTGGAAACATATGCTTAGCATAAGGCTTTTCAAATAATCTCCCATGTCTTGTTTAGCATTGAACATTTTTTACTTTAAAATAATTTCTCACAACATGGTGTTTAGCAATTTCTTTAAAGTGGGGGCATACAATGGAATTATCATTTTTTGACTATAACTTATGTTTCATAGTGTGATCTTCTTACTTCATGTGATGTGTCTTCTTATTGGTGGTGTCATTGGGTTTTATGTCCTCCATGATTGTGAATTTTCTGAGCATATGACATTCCTCTTAGCGATAATGCTATGCGTTGTATGCCCTAAGTTGTGAATATTTTATATTTGACTTGTCCTCTCTTGGAGGCATTAGGCATGATGTTTCCTAAGAGGAGACCTTTCATGAACTAAGTGAAACCCCTTTAAATATCATATTTCCATGTTTGTTCATAAGTTCTTAGAATAACATGGCTTGTTAACCTTGTGAAGCTCGAAGATACAACCTTTTTTCATGGCCACCAAGAATAACACACCTTTATTTTTAGTAGGGCCACATTTTTTCATGAGTTCTTAGCATAGCATATCTTTTCTAAGCCTTATGAAGCTTGAAGTTCATAATTTTTGGCACCTTATTAGATTTATCAAAGGTATAAATTTGGTATGGTTATGGGAGCCTAATAAGATTCTCTCATTGGCCACTTCTGGGGGCTCACCTAGTGGACAATAGATTTCACTAGCCTATGTGAGTGCACTCTTGTTTGTATAGTGGACAACGGGTTTCACTTGTAAACATTTTTGGAAAGAAAACTAAGGCTTGATCCACACCGAGTTGGAAAAATAATTAAGGCTTGATCACCCCTTTTTGTTTTTTCTTTCTTTCTTTAAGTCTTTTACATTGTATTTTTGTGTATCTTGTTTTGTTGTTGCATATCATACATCTTGTGTGTGTTCCTTTGTGCTTATGTTGGTTTTCCATGGGATCCAGATCAAGTGGGGGCTTGTACAACCTCCTTGATCTTTGTCATCCTATCTCAATAAAAATTTTACACTTGGACCCGCTCTTGGTGCATATTTATCTACTTTAGTGTGAGTTTAACACAATGTTATCCTCTCACTAAAGTGGGGGCTAAATATAGTGTACAAAAATGTACATAACATTTTCACACTTTGTTTGAGACCTATTAATTAAATTGGAATTAATTATGCCTTAATAAGCCCTATTTTACATCTACAATCCTACTAAATTATATTTTCCTTAAGGTAAACCCAACAATAATTAATGCCAATACATAACACTTTACCTTGAGCAATGTGTGTTCTAGGAATAGGGACTTGGGACACATTCACACATGGGTGAATGGGTCCTCTCCATGCCTTTGGACCTAAATTTAAATTATGTTTTTGGTGGTATTCTAACATCTCTAAATTTAAATTTCAATGTCAGCTTCTAATATTTAATTTTTGAGAAATTAAGGACACATACCCATAAGTACAAGGTTATTTTATCATTTCAACACCTAGAAATTTTATGATATTTCAAGAGAAATTTTACAAGAGGAAAGTTTATGATCAAGGGAATTCAAGAGAATATTTATCAATGATTTATTGCAGCAATCAAGATCTCAAGTATCAAGTCAAATTCTTAAGCATCGTGCATGTTTTTAGATATAACTTTATGATGTAGGTTTCAAAGATTCAAACAAGCATTCAAATCCATATTTCAAGCATTAAGATCCACATCCATTGAATCCATCTCATGCAAGATCATGGTCAATATTGCATATTTCCAAAGGTTTATTTGAGGGTTTGGTGAATTACAAAATAGCTTGTTCATTCATCATTCCTTTCCCACTTTCATTATTTCAATTCAATATTTAGTTACCCAAACGGGGTTTGAACAAGGAAAACCCACATTCACCAAAAGAAAACAAAAATTCCTTCGTGTGTTTTTGTTGCAGATTAAGGTTGAAGACATCTTGGAAAGCAAGATTGGAAAAGTTGTCAAAGTTGCAAAAGTTGTCAAAGTTGCAAAATGTTGTAAGGAAATCTAGGAGTGCATCTAGTGAAAACTCCATACAGTAGTGCCTTCGGTAACTTTCATTTTGATTTGGTTACCTCAAAGACATGGACAACTATGTCCAAATGTAGAATAGACATAGTTTATTTCCTACATTAATCCTTCTGAGAGAAACATAAGTAGATTCAACAGCAATCAACAACACAGATGAAAGACACTACAGAAAATATAACACAAAGATTTTACAGGGGGAAAACCCTTTCAGGAAAACAAAACCCACTCTCCAAAGTTTGAGCCATTGTATTATTTAGCAACGAGAAGTTACAATATAGTTTCAGGCTCTTAGCCTTTTAGAGATTACATCTTGTTCATCTGGATACAACTAGTAGCAGACACCTCCAGAGAGATCAACCATAGCATTCATGTTCGGGAGAGATTCCAACATAACCCTACCTCTCTCACTATCTATCTTGACCTCATGGCTTTGGCCTTTCAGCCAGCCACTCAGCCTTTCTCTATCAATCTCTCTCTGGCTCTTAGCTCTTTGGCTTCTCAACTTGTCAACCTGATCAACAGAATGTCCAATGCATACATATATGTATTCGTTCTCTACAAGATCTCTATGAATTGGTTCAAGATCACACTTCAGCAATCTACCAATTTGGCATCCCTATTGTCATAGATGTTTCCACTCTTGTGTAGATTTTTCCTTTTAGACCACTAAGAAAATCCAACAACCAACCATTTGAATTTTGCTTCCTCTGATTGGTCCACGTGTACCACATCAGACAGTCTTCACTCAGTCAATAGCGATCAACTTGTGTCGCATGTCAGTGAGACACTAGAAGTGTCTCCTCGATGCCACAAGACCCAATTACATGTTGTTGCTAAGAGTCATCTCCATCGGCAAGAGGTTCTACTGATATCCACAAGTCATACCAAAATTAACATTCTCAATGGCGTGACAATCGCCATTCAAGACCTACCATTGGGCAGACATTCAACATTTTCTAGGAGATCATATCGAGTCTTCAAGTCATGCTGAAACCCATTGTATTCCTATCAGCATCCATCTATCGAAAACACTAACATCTTTCACCAAGATGTCACAATGAGCTTCATGTTAGATTGATCTCCAAACAATCACCAAGAGTTATACCGAAGTCAGGATTCCATTAACAAGACTATTGCTCTTCACCAAGACATCACCCCGCAAGTTCCAAGTCATCCTGATTCAATCTTGTTGGCCAGACTTATTGCTTTTTCCAAGACTTCATACTGAAGCCTTTAAATCACATCGATTTGTTCCACTGTCGGCAAGAGAATCAACCTTCGGCAAGACTTCTTACCGAGGGTTCCATGTTATCCCGAAACAGTTGTTCACCAAGAGTCACACCAAAGACATTTGATAATCGGCAAGACATTTGTCTTTCACTGAGACTTCATACAGATTGCCTTACGTTACATTGATGACCGCTAACACTGTCGTTGAGACATCTCTTGGTTGCCAAGAGATCATGCCGATAGGAACAAGTCATACTGGTTTCTCCATTGGCCAGACAGACCGAAGGTCATGTTGATATTGGCAAGACTTCCTATCATCACCAAGACTTCCTGCTGAATCCATTTGTTAGCCCGAGTGTATACCATCGATGAGATATTCCTTAGTCACCAAGAGATCTTCTTGAGAGTTCAAGTCACCCTGAACCAACTTATCAATGAGACTTCTCAAAGTCACCATGAATTCCTACCGAATCCATTTGTTATCCCGAAGACTCCAAGTTGCCATGAGTCTCCCCAAAGCCCGATAACAAACCCTTATGTTGTTGAGACATTCCACTCGGTAGGAGATTATAGTGAAGGCCACAAGTTACAATGATAGACTTCTTCGGCAAGACAAAATCATTGTCTTGGTGACATGAGCAAAACACAAGGTAAACATCTAGTCGGCCAGACAAAAAAAAGTCACAATGACTAAGCTTTCTCAGAGGTTTCAGCCTATAAGATTGAGGCATATTTTCCAACAATCTCCCACTTGATGAAGATCACATAAGAACCTCCAAAACAACTAGGAACTAAGAACACACTAGCTCCACTAGTTCAAACCTTGCAATACTCAAGACATCCAATCAACAAGATTCCATAGATAACAATCCATAAGACAATCTACAACAAAGACCAGGAATCCAACTGCAACTCACTGTCCAACAAGGCAACCAAAAAACAACAGATCACCGCCTCCAAGAAACAACATAGACCTTAAACATGCTGCCATGCTCCAACAAGAATTATGCTCCAACATCCAAGATGTTCACCATTCAGACAACAACCCTATCATCTTCCATGTGTGGAAGAAAGATACAAAGCCAAGGTGTATAAGCACCATTCCAACTAACACAAGAAAAAAAGATCCTAGTGATATCTTCAATAAGATACTACTAACACTTCACTGTGCTCAAACGCTATACAAAAGCAATAACAACTTCAAAGCTTCAATCAGAACAAAATAGTGAAGTCATTATCCAAAAACAAGAAACTAAACATTAGTTAGAACAACAATCAAACTGATTACTTCTATCCAACTGATAAACCCACACGACTAAAAATAGCACCCACAGCTCGTGCTACACAATCCAATCTCACATACCTCATAGGTATCACCTTTAGTAAACTTCTGCCAATCCATTAACAATAAATACAAGTTCCAATGTCAACTAGTCGAAGAAGACAAGACACATACAGGAACTCCCACTGCCTGAGAAATCAGATCTGAATGATCAAAAGGAATCACAAGCCTACCAATACTAGCACAAAGAAAATGTAACCATGTAGTACCAAGGAAATATCCACAATGGCATGCACAACCTGCAACAAAACTGCTACAAGAAACATTTCTCTCATCACAAACCTTCACAGCCATAGAGAAAAACTTTTCCAATCATCTTCCTGTAGAACATCCTCCTACATACACTTCTAATAGCTAGCTATGTTAAGAATGATCTTCTTCACATCCCAAAAGAAATCCTTAACAACATCCATCTGTTGAATCACCAAGATTAAACCAACTTCTAATATCATGTAATCAATATGGATGTAAGCTTCTTAAAGAAGATCAAACTAAAACATTTCCTATTTTAGGAAATCAACCCATACATCATCTCCTAACAATTCTCATTAGTAAATGACATAACACAAAATCTCGAGGAGATTAAAAAACTGTACAACTTCCACTATGAATCCTCCAGAACCAAAAGTTAAACAGTAATTCAAGATCCATATTATAAAAGTGAACTTAAATACATCTAAAAGGTATAATGAGCCAAATACCTCTTAGATAAACTGTCAAGTAGACCAAGAGTGGGAACAAGAAAACTCCTTCAAGATATAAAAGCCATCATGACTAATCCAAGAGTACTCTCCTCATAGGTCTCTTATTGAACTCACATTCAACCAAGGTGAAGGCTTCTCGGACTTTCTGCTGAACAACTTTAACAAGAGTAATAAGCATCAACATGTCTCTCATAAGAGAAAAACAACCTCACCTTATTCTTCATGTATCCATGAGTACTAGAAACTGATCATCTCATGCTAAACTTCAACTACATTATTGCACTAACATGAAGTATCAAGCAAGTAATCAAAACACTCAATACACAAAGAATTACCAGACCACTATCAAAGTTCCAATCAATTGAATCAGGAACTTATCATGACATCATGATCTGCACATCCCCATAGGAGATCCCATGCTCCAGGTTACTTTTCCATTGTCTCAAGTACAATGCACAATTCCAAAACTCTAGTGTACAAGCAAGAGTATACCATGACATAAGAAAATAGACTCAAAAATAGCATCACCTATCAAGCACCACCAACACCTTAGCCAAAGACTCCAAGTGTCTTCCATGGTTCCAAGATGTTGCACATCTTCAAATAATGTCCATGCAAAAGTGCAAGAACCCTTCTGCAACACTAAAGAAGCCCATTCACCACCATGTGATGAACCCGCAGTCACTACTAGAGCTCCCACTGAAACATGACATCCAAGCTCTCCAAGCCTCATGACCACCTACTACAGGTTCCATAACCAACTATTGAGGTACTCAATAGTATCCATCCTTTCATCGGAAAACAATCACACCAATGCACAAGTGACCACAGACAAGGCCAGCTAACAAGTTTGTACCAACAATGAATCAACCTCATGGATATAGATAGTCCACATTTTAGTTGTCTCATAGCAAACATGTAGGTAAAGATAGCCCACAACATTGCACAACCTGTAGATCCATTCAACAGTAACATACAAACCCATCATTACGTTGGAAACTACATCACTAAGATATCAAAGAGAATAACCACGTAGACAACATGACTCAAACACTAGATCACACTAGATACAACTTGCCAAACATGTCCACAACAAGCACCATAATCAAGGAGCACCACCACAAGAATGCTGAGTGACAAATCACTTACCAACACTCCCATGTAGAGAAGAAAACATACCTCCTTAAACCATGCACCAAGCATGCATGCAGACCTGCAACTATCCCATCCAGCAACACCCCAAAAGGCCAATACCTAGACAATAGCTTATTAGCAACTCTACATGATCACAATTTTTTGCTTAACCATGTAAAACGTACAAAACCACAAAGCCATGCAAGTATAAAACATCCTTAGAAAGGAAACAGTAGTTCAAGAGAATCCAGACCCCTTTCAGGCCAACTCAAAACCACCAACATGTACATGCATCCAAGAAAGATAGAAAGGCTATTCTAGAAGCTTGCAAATCATCTAATGATTAACTTCATATCCTTCAAGCATTCGAGGTTAATAGGAAAAAGTGCCTTCCAACACTAGGAACCACCACCTAGCATAAGCACTTTGAAAAATCCACCTCATACTTCAAGGTTAAACCTCTACCAGCCAGGAGACATAGATCATAACATGATCAACTCCTTTTTCCATCTTGACCATCCTTCTAACTACATATTGTCTCAAAATACCACAAGGCTTCCACTCATCAAAGAATCAATCCATCAGTCCATTCCTCTAGATTTATTCTAGCCCATATAGCTAAGAAATCTTCACAGGAGAAATATCTAGAACCAACAACCAAAAGAAGGCTATGATACCAATTGTAAGGAAATCTAGGAGTGCATCTAGTGAAAACTCCATACAGTAGTGCCTTCGATAACTTTCATTTCAATTTGGTTACCTAAAAGACATGGACAACTATGTCCAAATGTAGATTAGACATAGTTTATTTCCTACATTAATCCTTCTAAGATAAACATATGTAGATTCAACAACAATCAACAACACAGATGAAAGACACTACGGAAAATAGAACAAAAATATTTTACATGGGGAAAACCATTTCGGGAAAAAAAACCCACTCTCCAAAGTTTGAGCCATTGTATTATTCAGCAATAGGAAGTTACAATACAATTTTAGGCTATTAGCCTTTCAAAGATTACATCTTGTTCATTTGGATACAACTGGTAGCAAACACCCATAGAGAGATCAACCATAGCATTCATGTTCAGGAGAGATTCTAGCATAACCCTACCTCTCACTATCTGTCTCGACCTCATGGCTCTAACCTTTTAGCTAGCCACTCAGCCTTTCTCTATCGATCTCTCTCTAGCTCTCAGCTCTTCAACTTCTCAACTTGTCAACCTGATCAACAAAACATCCAATGCATACATATATGCATTTGTTCTCTACAGGATCTCTATGAATTAGTTCAAGATCACACTTCAGCAATCTACCAACTTGGCATCCCTATTGTCATAGATGTTTCCACTCTTGTGCAAATTTTTCCTTTCAAACCGTTTCGAAAATCCAACCACCAATCATTTGAATTTTGCTTCCTCTGATTGGTCCACATGCACCACGTCAGATAGTCTTCACTCGGTCAATAGTGATCAACTTGTGTCGCATGTCGGTGAGACAATAGAAGTGTCTCAACGATGCCACAAGACCTGATTACATGTTGTCACCAAGAGTCATCTCCATCGGCAAGAGGTTCTACTGATATCCACAAGTCATACCAAAATCAGCATTCTCATTGGCGTGACAATCGCCATTCAAGACCTACCATCGGCCAGACATTCAACATTCACAGGAGATCATATTGAGTCCTCAAGTCATGTCAAAATCCATTGTATTCTTATTAGCATCCATCTATCGGAAAGACTATCATCTTTCGCCAAGACATCACAACGGGCTTCAAGTTATACCAATCTCTGAACAAAGGCCAAGAGTTATATTGAAGTCAGGATTCCTTCGACAAGACTATTGCTCTTCGCCAAGACATCACCTTGCAAGTTCCAAGTCACCCTGATTCAATATTGTCAGCGAGATTTACTGCTTTTTCCAAGACTTCATACTGAAGCCTTTAAGTCACATCGATGTGTTCCATTGTCAGCGAGAGAACCAACCTTCAGCAAGACTTCTTACCGATGGTTCCATGTTATCCTGAAGCAGTTGTTTGCCAAGAGTCACATTGAAGACATTTTTTTTTTGCTGAGACTTCATACCGATTGCCTTATGTTACACCGATGACCCCTAACACTGTCGCTGAGACATCTCCCGATTGCCAAGAGATCATGCCAATAGGAACAAGTCATACTGATTTCTCCATCGGCCAGATAGACCGAAGGTCATGTCAATATCGCAAGACTTCCTATCATTGCTGAGACTTCCTACTGAATCCATTTGTTAGCCCGAGTGTATACCATCGGTGAGACATTCCTTAGTCGCCAAGAGATCTTCCCGAGAGTTCAAGTCACCCCAAACTAGCTTATCGGTGAGACTTCTCCCGATCACCATGACTTCCTACTGAATCAATTTGTTATCCCAAAGACTCTAAGTTGCCATGAGTCTCTCGAAGCCCAATAACAAACCCTTATGTGGCTAAGACATTCTACTCAATAGGAGATTATAGCAAAGGCCACAAGTCACAGCGATAGGCTTCTTCGGCAAGACAAAATCAATGTCTTAGCGACATGAGCAAAACACAAGGTAAACAGCTAGTCGGCCAGACAACAGAAATGTCACAATGACTAAGCTTTCTTAGAGGTTTCAGCCTATGAGATTGAGCCATATTTTCCAACAAAATTTGTCAAAGTTGTCGTCAATTCTTAGAAACTCACCTACAGATCTAATTTCAGACTTTTCAATACTGCAACCCAAATAAAATGAAAGCTACATATTTACATCAAAGGCTCTCAAAATTTGTTTGAAATCCCTAACAAAAGACCCATTTTCCCATGGGTGAATGAGTCTCAGTTAGCCTCCCAAAACTACCTTTTGGTGACTGGTAAATAGTGTTCTATCCTTCTCATATCTACAAAAAGTTTGGTTTTTCTATTAGTTTTGACCTTTAAATTGTCGTTTCAAGTTTGGATTGGCATAATTAAGTATATTTTCTATTTTTATTTTTTCTCCAACCATGTAGTTTAGGTTGAAACCCCCATCCTCAAGCATAAGGAAATCAGTAGATTCCCTCATTGAGTTGACTCACTTAAGGGTTGTAAGTCAATTCTTTGTGTGGATCTCATTTCCTAATGAAATAGTGAGAAATAGGTCTACACTTCAAATTGGTGAATCCACCTTCTAAAACACAGCTATTTTTCACCTATTCAATGTAAAATAGACTTATCTACCTTTTTTACATTATATAAGCCACATTGTTAGTAGCCTTAAATACTCCTAGTGCTTGAGCATTACCAATTTAGAAGAAAATAATTAAAAATCACATTAATCTACCAAGATGGTATTTTTTCAATATTTGAATTTCATTATTAAGATATTTCTTTAAGATTAACAATAACTGACATTGCATGCTAGGACCAAGTACATTGATGTACACTATCATTTTATTAGAGATATGATCAAATATGGCAAGGAGAAGTTAGTTAAGGTAAATATTTTGATGAATGTTGTTGATTCTTTAACTAATCCTATGAGCACATAGAATTTTAGATGGTTTTTGGAGTCTATGGGCCTCTTAGCTCCTAATAATTAAAAGATGATGCATATACTCCCTCCCATTGCTCTTAGAAGGTGTTTGACAAGTGGGAGATTTATTGGGAAAACATGTCTCAACCTTGCAATTACAAAAGGTTTACTTTTGGTAGGTAAGAATGGGGGGTACAAAGGGGTCCAAAGGTAGCACCCTTGAAAGCCGCATTTTATGTAAATTTTATTATTATAAATTTGGACTATTCATCATTACATCTCAAACTTGATGATAGATTTTTGTTGGCTTATCTTTCTCTAGAAGGAAACCCTATTTTATGAGGGCATTGTATTACACTTGTGTATGGTGATGTATTATAAGAGTTTGATAGTGGTCATGTTGCCTTTGGATCTCTAGTTGGTGATACACTTGTGAGAAGCTTGCTCTACAAGTATATTGTAATATTTGCAATTTCTAAATAATATATTGGGTGAATTTTGGAGTGGGGTTTTCCTATTGAAAGGGTTTTCCCCATGTAAATAACTGTGTTGTGGTATGCATGAAATTTAAGGTTTATTTTTATTTGATTTTATGTAACTTTTGTAAAGATGGTATGTGTAGGATCATCATGGAAAAAACAAGCCCTTAAGTGGCAAATTTTTTAGAAAAATCAGAGTTAGTCAACGGGTATGTGCAGGATCATGATGGGCCAAAAAGTGGCAATATGATGGGTATGTGGCTGACGACTTTTTTTTACCCAAAATTGATGAAATGAAAATGGTTTTTAAAGGAGATTCTCATCTTTCCACCAACATAAATTATGCTTTACTTTGAATTTAATAAGTAATTATTATTCATTTTTTATTTGAATTATGACTAAAGTCCTGATTGATAGGCTAATTGAAAAACATCTATAGCTTTCAAATGGTATCATATTTTTTCAATCCAAAACATGTGTCACATTCTATGCTTCACATACTATAGGGTTACAAAAGGAAAAAATGAATTTCATGAAGTTTTGACCAAGTTAAGGTGGTCAGACATAAGAGCTTTTATATTTTTTAAAAGTTATAATACAAAATTCATAATTAATTATTTACTTGGAAAAATTTATAAAAAAATATTCATCACATCGAGACATGAGTCCTCTACTTATATCTAAATTATTATAGAAAAATATGATCATTTTATTGTGGTTAGGGTGGTCAGACAAACACCTACTTCTTATTTTTTCCCTAAAATTTAAGTACTACTCCATTGAAATTTCAAATTTTTACCAAATAGATTTTTATTTTTTTAAACAAACCTAGTATTTTAGAAACTACATTCAATTTTCTATAGACTCTATTGTTACATATTTTTGAAATAATATAGATAACTTATTCAATTTTTTACATCAAGTTGCCTAACTCTGATTTTTCTAAGTTTTTTGCCACTTAATGACCTATTTTTTCCATGATGATCCTGCACATACCCCAACTTGACATAAAGATTTGAATAAGTTATCTATATTATTTTAAAAATATGTAAGAATAGAATCTCTTGAAAATTGAATGTAGTTTCTAAACTACTAGGTTTTTAAAAAAAAAAAAATCTATTTGGTGAAAATTTGAAATTTCAATGTAGTGGTACTTAAATTTTAAGGAAAAAATAAAAAGTAGGTGTTTGTTTGACCACCCTAACCACAATAAAATGATAATATTTTGTTATGATATTTTCAATATAATTAGAGGACTCATGCCCTGATGTGATGCATATTTTTTTGTAATTTTTTTCCAAGTAAATAATTAATTATGATTTTTTGTTACAACTTTTTTAAAAATATAAAAACTCGTGTGTCTGACCAGCTTAACTTGGTCAAAACTTCATGAAATTCAATTTTTAGTTTTTTAATCCTATATTATGTGAAGCATAGAATGTGATGCATGTTTTGGATTCAAAAAATGTGATACCATTTGAAAGCTATAGATGTTTTTCAATCAACCTATCAATCAAGACTTTAGTCATAATTTGAATAGAAAATGAATAATAATTACTTATTAAATTCAAAAGTAAAGCATAACTTATATTGGTGGAAATTTGAGAATCTCCTTTAAAAACCCTTTTCATTTCATCTATTTTGGGTAAAAAAAAGTAGTTAGCCACATACCCGTCATATTGCCACTTTTTGGCCATCATGATCCTGCACATACCCAAGATCTATAATGTTTTGTATTATCCCCCTCTCAAGATTAGTGTAGGAAATTGTTCTGCAACCTTAGCTTCCTTATAGTAAAACACTAACATTTGTGCCACTAGGCTCAAATGAGCCATTGATAAATTTAAAAAATCCATGTGCCCTATTGGATATTCCCCAAAAAATGAAATTTCACACCTTCATTGTTTCCTTGGTGCCTTGTGTGGAAGATAATTGATTAAAAATTTGAGATTTTTTGAAATGGATCCCATTGATTAATAATGTTTCTTGTTATATATCCTATCCCTAATTAACATTTTCATTGTGCCTTAATTTTATAATTTCATGTTTGTAAGGGGTTTGTATTCACGTTTGCAAGTTTTGAATCTTATTTAGAAGACTTACTTGGTTTCAAATTTTACACGTTTCCTTGCCAACCTTCTCCTTTGCTCTGAAAGCTTGCAACATTCCTAAGTGATGGGTTTGCAATATTTTTAAAGAACTACATAAAATTTGTAAAATATAAATTAGAAGTTGTATTCTACACCTTGTGCATTACTTTTTTTTTTAGAATTCTTCACTTTTCTTATATATTAAAAAATTTATCGTTACACATGCTTTCATCATATTTGCAACACTCTTGATTGGTGAGTTGGTAGGACTCACATGCACACATACATATAATTGAATAATATTTTCATACCTCCTCATCTTACACCTTGTTGTTCTCTTATTTTTGATGGCCCATAGACATATTCCATCATCTTGCACCTCCATGTGTTCCTTCTAAACTATTGCTTGCTCTCCACACTCTATGTTGCATTGAAGCCTTTGGTGGAAAAGTTATAGATTTGGTCCCTTCATAGTTATGATACAAATGTATTTTATTTCCTTTTGTCTCTACAAGCTTCACCCTTTGCAAAATTGAAAAACAAATTGTAAATAGGCATGCATGTTGAAAATTGTAAGTTATACTCCAATATCTAAAGCCCACTACTCTTATTTATTTTGTAGACCTAGCCCTCCACTTTGCAAATTGCGGATGGAACTACATTGATACCCTAGCATTTGAGCACGATTCATAATGTACCTTATGGAATGATTTGGAAAATTAATGCTCTCATTTAGAAGTAACTAGGCTTGTTAGTAGTTTAGAACTAGTGCAAATATGAATGTGCACCTTAGGGGATGGTGAAAATTCATTCTAATAACATGGGTAAAGATTGTATGGGTTGATGTACATTATTGACCTAATTTAAGAAATTTATTTAAAATGTGGTAAATTAGATATTACTTTAGTTATTTATTTTGTGTGTGTGTATGATTTAAAGAAAATGAGTCATATGCAACTCATGTGTAACTAAGGCTAAAGCGACACTATTTACATGATGGATTTGTATAGAATATATAAGTGAACAAATTACAAAAAATTGATAGCTAAACTAAGAAACAAGCATAAGAAATAAAAAAAATATTGATTGACATATTTTCAAACTTCTAGATGTAATCTTTATAAGTAGAGTTTTAGAGACAAAAGAAATATATGCATCTAGTTAATCCTATGTAATATCATATACATATTTGAAATTATAGAAAGGTTTTTAAATTCACAGATACTTTCTTAAGAACAAAACCCCTTCCTCTCTTGCTCTGATGAAGGAAGTGAATTCTTCAACTTGCCTATGGTGTCCACTTTCACCTATTGAACTTGGACTTTGTGTCACTCATTGAATAACACAAAAAACAACAATATATATATTTGAAAAGGTTTATGAAGGATAGTTTTAGTTAATGTACGTTTGTACTTGGTACTCTACTTGGTTAACCAAAAAGTAGGCCAATGTAAAATATATCTTTTTCTGCATTTTGCATCTTCTTGAATATATTAACTTTTCTCCTTAGAGACGAGATGCCAAATATAGTTGTAAATTGTAAAAATTGTAAATATAAATACCTTTTTCTTGCCAAGAAATCATTAGGAGTTTCAGAGTCATTTTCTCAATTTTTAGATGTATGAACAATATCTCAATGTTTTAGGTTTGCTACCCATGTTTCAAAACACTTAAAGAAACATGAAATGATACAATGCATGATATTAAATGTGGTCTATTCATGGGTTAACTTAAACAAGATATAATTTCCTCCTCCAATATATTAAAGTAAAGTGAATACATCTACAATAGATAGTTAATTTAAATATCAATAGAAATACATGTGCCCAATTAAAGAAGCATTCCAATGTTGCCAACCAACATTTTCTCGATTGATCTTAAAAATATTAAAATATAAATTTACTAAACTATACTTTTTGTTTGACATTTTAGATGTAAGTCACATTTAACTGTATGATGTCTCATCCTGGCCTAAGGTTAATTGGAATAAAAGAACAAATTTGATAGAAGATATATCCCCTTCTTATACATGGGATGATTCAGCACATAAAACCTCATCTCTTTCACATACATTGTTTATGTGAAACCTTTTCTCTTTCTTCCTATGTGAATTTGTGCAAAAAATTCAATGATATTTATGTAATGTTTAGTGGTGAATATCATTTTTGATGATTTTTCCACATGCACCTACTAACTCAGAAATACAAGTGATGTGAGGAAAATGAGAGTGAAGAATAAAAATGATTGTCCACACTTGACTAGTGGTCAGTATTGTAGCATTAGAAACACTTATTAATCTTATTTACCAAAAAGGGACGATTGATGCCTCTGAAACCTTAAAAAGCAAAAAAAACCAATCTGAATGATTAAAAAGCCAAACTTTATATCCAATGAAAATAAGACCAAACTATTTCATTATATTTGAAACACTTAAACCAAGATCATTGAACGAAAGACAATAGTACAATTCTCTAACACTTCATAGCATTTCATTATCTGAAATTTTTATTATACTACCATATTAAAATTCTCACATGCTTAGGGGTGGGTGAGAAGCTGAGAGCTGACTGGCCACTAAATATAATCCCAAGAGACTCTCTTCACATTGGCCTTCACATCTTCATAAATCAAAGTTCCATTCTCATCAAACTTATGCTAGGGTGTATAGGAGTTAACAAACGCTTCTAGTTTGTTAGCAAAGAACAATTGAAGGTTGACCTCCATTTGTCTCAAGTAATATTGAGACCTTGCACCACCAAGCTCACCAGAAGCAGTCATTACTACAATATATTTTCTTCCAAGTATATTGGGTGGTGTTGTGTAATTTTTGCACTCACACCCCACCAAAGGCAGGGACCCTCTTTTGCTTGCTTTTCTTTCTTTTCTTTTTTTTTTGGTCTAACCTTTTCCCCTTACGGATGGGCTGCTCATTTTTAATTCACTTCACTTGGTTGAGTTAATGATTTATCTACACTTCAAGTTCTTTTTCTTTCAAAATTCCAACCTTGGGTTATGCCTTGAACTTAAGTGCTTTATGAAAGTTTTGTTAAGGCAACAAGTTGTGCAAGTTTTGGGAACTTTTGCAGAAACCCGTCCCAGGAAGATTTTCCCAAAGAGGTGTCTTGCTCATGGAAATCCATCCCAACCAAATTTTCCTGAGGGATTTCATTTTTTAGGAATTCATCTCTTGGTGTATTCCCTAGGTGTCTAAACATTCATGAGAATCCTTTGGTGATGGATTTTCCCGAATTTGTCACAACTTCGAATCCTTGAACTTTTGGCTAGTCATGTTTATACATTTATGAAATTTAACGATCATAATTTTGGTCATTAATGTATCTTTGGGAAAAATTTAAATATATTTTAATTTCATTCTCATCATTCACCACTTATTCCATTTGGAAAACATTTGGTCTCTCATCTACATTTCAAAGAAAGATGATTTGTGTGCAATTGCTCAAATTTCCAGCTAAGGTTTGTTCCAAGGAAAGTGTTTCAGTGTTTGAATTCTCCTTTTTCTAAGTTTTAAGGTATGTTTTCCTATAATTGCAATGTTTTCAATGGAGTTTCTAATATTTCCCTAGTATTTTGAGTGATATTTCATGTTAATAATTGTTATTGGGTTTGCTTTTTCATTCATGCTTGACTCCATTAGTGATAATTATCTTTGAGTGGTGGATATACTATTTTCCCTTGATTTTATTGCATGTGTTTCTATCATCATTTGAAATTCAAGCCAACTAGGGCATTGTTCTTTTTCAACTATGGTTTTTGAGTTTGCATTTACCTGGGATTAGGGCATCGAAATTCAACGTAAGATTCTGGATTTAAGTTTTTTGTTTTTATTATGGTTATTGTATTTGTTCATAGTTGATATATCTCTTGCAAAGCCTTAGGATTGGATTGAGGAACCCTAGTTGTTGTTTTTCCCTAGTTCTTTTTGGAAAGGTAATTAAGGTCATTGAAATTTTGGGCATCATAATCATTCTGTAGCATTGCATGTATTTGATTGGAAATCCATTAGGTAAGAATATTTAAGCTCAAATGAGAATTGTGAGATGAGAGATTTGAAAAGTTCATGTTTTTAAAGAATAAGTATCGACAGGTGAAAACTTCGTGGAAATCCATTATCAATGAAAAAAGTTGACAATCTTTTTCTTCTTTAAAATCCCTTGACTTTGGATTTCCCCAAGCTTAGTGTTCTTTGTGGAATTTGTCTAAGGGTGGATTCCTTGATAGTTTATCCCTTGGAAAAAATTTCTCAACCTCGAATTTCCCTAAATCCTTCATACTTAAAAATCCCTAAGGTTAGGAATGTGTTTGGTATTTATGGGTTAAGTCTTAAGAATGGTGAGTTTTGGGCCTTCATGAAGTTGAAACTATCTGATGACTGGGCCTTAGCTAAGTACTTGGAGTTTTGCTAAAATCTTCCTATGGGGGAAATCTCTGAGCCTCTAGTCCTTCATGGAATCCACCTTAGGGAGTATTTCCCAAAGAAGTTTTTATCACTAAAATCCATTGGAGATGGATAAACCTGAAGTTTTCTTAAGATGCACTTTAAAGGTTTAAACTTGGTATCTTAGAATCTTGGTAAATTAGGGGATGATTCTAGGATACATATGCATTTAATTATTTATTCAAATGATGTAACTAATTATAATGGCTTTTTCTCTTTAACAATGTGGTAATTATTGTCTTCTCTCAAATAGATGCAGGGTGAATCCAGCAAGGGAGCAGAGTTAAGGAAAAGTCTGTTGAACCTGTTAAGGAAGGTCCTCAAACCAAAATAAAAAGGATGCAGTATGATTTTAAGCATATAAATCTAGAGCCCAAGATCATTTCCACATGGAGCAAGATTGGAGACACTAATATGGGCCACATAGATTATAATGATTTCAAACAAAGAATGTTTGGTGATGCACAAACCCCTCTTGCACAAGTCATCACTAATATAGGATTGGCTCAGGTAGCTAGTTTTCCACCTTCTATGCAATGCCCTGAGCTTGTTATATAATGTGTCAGGCACTACGATTTTAAAAGGAGAGTAATTGTAGGCCCTCAGGGAAGAATAATGGAAAACATAACTGAGGAGTTCATAGTTGACACTTTTAACATTGGTTCCCATCATAAATTGGTGTGGATAAGTATAAAGAAAGCTCAAGAATTCTATGAGAAATATCCCAATAAAGCTTTGGACATGATGAATAGCTCTTGAATTAAAAAACCAAAGTCACATTACTCTAAATTTTCCAAGCAGTCACACAAGAATGATTTAAAATTTGAATATAATGATATGATTACTCTTTTGGGTAGAGTAATGGGGTTGGATGAATCTTTCATGTTTATAGACTATATTTTTTATGTCATCTCATCGATTTTTAAAGGAACTCACTACCATTGGGATAGCATCATCAGTGAGAACTTGGATATGCAACTAAGAATTGTGCAAGACACAAAGAAGTTCATCATGACCTCATATCTTGTCTACTTGCTTTTTGGAAAGAAAAAATGCAAGGTTTTGAGTTGCAAAGGAGTCTTAGGAAAAGATAGGATCTATGTTGTACACCCTCAGGTACAATTCCATACTTCCAATTATAGGAGGGCAAATGATGCTTTTCTCATGTACATCACAAGAATGCTTCAAGATGCACTTCATGCCAAGATTTTAGTGGATGCAATGGATTTAATCAAAAGATATGGTTATTGGTTCATTAAATTTCCAAAGTTTTCTTATATCATAGTGCATTGTTCACTAGAAGTTCCCTTTAGACTTCCAAGGTACCCAACTGATAAGCTCACATTGTTTGAAGTATCTAGGAAGGTTGTTGCATTTGATATTATTTTGAAGAATATGCATCGAATGAGGATAGGATGCAATTTTCCCTTGAGAGTGGAAAGTTTGGAAGCTTTCACCTCCATACAAAGTGCTCATCATTCATGAAAGGACATGGTCAATTTCCACTTATATTCAGACATAGATAGAGGGAACTTTGATCCCTATGGTATAGCATACAAGATGGTTAGCAGAGAATTTAAGTATATAGACCATATTGAAGACTATTGGGCTAACTGTAGGGATGTGTTTGAGGTGATCAAAAGGAAATTCTCTAGGCTATCCTTGAGATTAATTAAGCTTCACAGGATAGCCAATGTACCTGACTAAGTAGATGATGAAGAGGACTTCCTGCAACACCATGACTATGAGCAATAGAAAGACAAACCACTTCCTACTATTACTTGGATTGAGGAGGAGGTAGTTGATTTGAATTTACTCAATGCCATTTTGTTAAAGTACTCTTAGTTGTGGGTGAAACACAAAATTTTAGACTTGGAGGAAAATGGCATTAAATTCACATATGATTTGATGGTAGATCTTGAATCTCATTCTGAGGATGAAACTAAAATCACCAAGGATGATACTATTGAGAGTTATTTAGAGGAAGACATAGAGAAAAAATAAATATAATTAAGACAAGAACTAGGAGTCGGGTAAGAGGGAAAGGATCTCCAAGACAACCTATCACCAAAGTAAGAAATCTTACAAAAGAGATTACTGAAGAGGGAACTAACGCAACCCAACCTTCTAAAAAAAGAAGAATAATTAGTGAGGGACAAAGGATAGCTAAGTCCAAGTCCAAATAGGCCAAGATTAGTGAAGAGGAAAAAACTCATGGTAGGGTTGTTGATGTAGAAAGTTCGAGAGAGAAGCCTCAGGTGTATGTGTGAAGGAATTCTCTAAAACAAAAAAATTTCCCTCTAGAGGATGTCTGCCAAATGATGAGTGAGCATGAGAAGGATAATAAAGAGGCACCTATTGATTATGCTCAAGAAGAAGAAAAGAGAACAACTACAAGAGATAATATTTATCCTAATTCTCCTATGCAAAACATGCCAGTGGATAAAGATACTATTTGTGATGAGGAAAATGTTTCAAGAAATCTAGAAAAAGGAACAAGAGGATGAGGATGTGCCTACACCCAAAAGTGGGGAGTTTAATAATGTTGGTAGGTAATAGAGGATAATGTTACAAAAGTAAAAATCAAAGAAGCAACATCAAAGGTAATAGTGGAAATGCCTTCCCAACCTCCTATGAAGGAGCATGAAAATGTAGTTGATGAAGAAGATAAAAATGAGGAGAAACATGATGCAGAGGATGAAATGGATAAAAATCAAGAGGACATTGAATCGGCCTTCAAAGGATCATCCAAAACATGAGGTTTCTCAAGAGGAACCATAATCTGATATCCCTAATTGGCTAAAAGAGTGACTAAAACCTAAGCCAATCATTGTTGAAGAGGAAAATCCTGATTGGTATACATTCCTAAGTAGTTAGGGTCAGCCCAAGGAGAGAAAGAAGGCAAGGATAGTCTCTAGGTTTACAAGAGATGAATTTGATAATATGGTTTTTGACATTGCTACTTTTGCATACAACAAATTCAAAGATGAGATCAGAACATTAGACTACAAAGTACAAACTATCAACTTGGGTCCAACAACAAAAGAGCAAGAGAAAGAAGATCTCCAAGAGTTAGTTCAAACCATACTGAAAAGATTGGATAATGAGACTCAAGCTAAGGAGAGGTTGTAGCAACAATTAAGAAATGTACAAAAGTATTTGGAACATTTTATCAAACCATTGCATGTTGGTACTAGTGAAGGATCTTCATTTGTAGAAGGATTGTTATCAAATGATGTTGTATCTGAAATTGAAAATATGATATCTTCCTTATAGGTCACCCAATAATGGTTGGATAGTATAAGCTAAAGAGGATATGTGATGATTGAGAAGATACTAAATATGCATGAAAAGGAAACATCTCTTCTCGAGGACATAACTTAGCTTATTACTCAATATCAAGCACCTAATGATACCGTCATTTCTAAGTTAAAGAAGGTATTTGAAGTCCCAAGGGATGTGTTGATCAAGGAAGGGGTCCTCACAGTCAACAATACAAGCAAAGCAATGGATTGGTTAGAGGCCTTTAATTTACAAAATGATCTTGAAGTCAAGGCACTAAAGAAAATATCAAAGGATCAAGGTAAATTTAGGGAAATCTCTGATAATTCCAATAAATTTCTAGAAATTGTCACTGGGAGGAAGAAATTTGGATAAAATAAATCGAATGCCAAGAAATTGTAGAAATGGTGGCATGAGGTTTATGGTCCCAGCAATGATGGACCTATGATAAAAGATCAGCTAGAGGATATTGCAATTTACATTTCTAATTTGGATAGGTATGAGGGGCTTCATCATGACTAGGAAAAAGATTTGAAAAAATATGGAGAAGAAATAAATATAATTAAAAAAAGAATTAATTTGAGACCAATCCCAACCCAAGATGACTTAGATGTTGTAATTTCAAAGGTCAAAGAGCTTTCTAAAAATGGAAAAGATGAAGATAAGCAGGATGACCCAGCTTAGCTATATTAAGTATGTCAAGATCCGCTAGCTAGTACCACATTGGTTTCTATGCCAGAATCTTCATGCAATTGGAAATTCCTATGGAGATATTTAGCTTGTAATTCTTATTTCGTGGATAAAATTAGGAAATTCTAGAAACTGCTTAGGCTGACTTATCAAGCTGACTTTATGTAAACCCTAATTATTAAATTTTCCCTCCAAAGTCGACCTGCATGGAGAGGTTCTATAAATTGGGAACTCTTCCTCATTTGTAAGGCTGATAGAAAATAGTAAATAGTGAATAGTGAATAGTGAACAAGTTGATAGCTGCTAGGTTGTTGATATTGTTGCATTTGAGTAATTCAAATTGTTGCAAATTATTGGTGAAGTGAATAAAAGTGAAGACATTATCTTGCGGTGTTTTTTCCTTGTGTTATTTCATCTGTGCATGGTTCTTGTGACTTGGGTTTATTATCTTTTTAGTAAATTTTTTATGGTTAATCTTAGAATTAGTTGCAGTTCACTTGTGTTCATGACAAAGTGTTTGGTGTTGATGAATCTTTGGTCCATACTTTTAGTGATCTATTTATTATATATTGCTTTGTAAAGTTAGCCTGGGCCTACTCTATTTTACACTTAAATTCAATTGTGAATGTTTAAATGTATGTTTGAATATTTACAATCTAAAAATAATTAATTCCTTTGGAGATTGCACTTTGTGATATTGTGGATGTAATATTGGTTAAACAAGAATTGGTTTTGAAGATTGGTCCATCTTGAACACTCTGTTATTTACATAATGGATCTTAGGTTTTAGATTAGATAGCTCTCTTAAACCCTACATCATTTGCTATTTCTTTGAAATTGTTGTTAGAGAAAGATTCACAAAGCATCACCATTATCACTACATTTGATGAATTGGAAGCTTATGGTATTTTTTTTGTAAGGCCCTTGTGATTACTAGTATTTTCAAATTTATCACCGATTTGTTTGTTGCATTGGAAAAACCTGACATTAGATACCTTAGGGTTATTTCTTGAGTCTTGCAGATAGAAATTTACCTTTCAAGAGAGTTATGATACTTGTATTCTGTTTGAATTGTTGTAGTGCTAAGAACACCATCAACAGGTGGTTGCAGATTTTCCCAATCCACTACATTATTTATTACACTTTCTTGGCAAACAAAACAACATACTTCAAAACTTATTCATATGTAAGATACTTTTCAATAAAGATTGCATGATGGGTTATGAGATTAAAAAAATAATAACCAAATATTGAATAGACATATTCTGGCAAGGCAAAAAGTAGACATTTTTCTTCTTGGATTTTACTCCTAAATATTTTTACTTCATATAGCCACCCATAAGCTTTAACATAATATGTGTTGAGAAGAGGCAGATGAATTATATCCACCAATTCAATCTCCATTCATGGAATGAACACCTTAGCGATTTCAATGGCTTCCAAAGGAAATGAATTTCATCAAGTATCATAATCTAGAAATGGCTAGAAATGGCTAGTAGTGGAGGAGAGAGAGCTAGAAATGACTGCCACTTTAAGTGTCATGCCCACCATAATATCAACTTCCATTCCTAGAACCCTTCCTCCATGGATTTATTCCTCAATGCAAATAAATAGCTAACAATTCTCAATGATGACTTCCACTCCTTCCAATCCCCTATTTATGGGGAACTAGTAAACATTTGTCTTCAATTACAAGCCATAAACATGAAACATGTTTTCATTAGCTGATTCAACACTATAAAATTGTAGGTTGTTCATGTGAAAAACTTATCTCTTTCTTCCTATCTACTTCTCCATGTTTTTATTGTGAATTTATACATCAGATGGGAAGAGAGAACGATAATTACATTTTTTATTTTTTGAAAAAGACTTTTTTTGTGAGATAAATGAGAGCAATAAACAAAATGGGTTTGTACAAGTCTAGTCATCCACAATTTAATGTTATAACAAGTGTCATTAGTAGTAGTTAGTAGTGGTAAATACTTGTCATATTGCAATAGAAGTATTGATTAATGGTTAGTACTTGTTTTTTAGAGTTGTAGTAGAAGTATTCGGAGCAACAAATAAAATGTGTCTAGTGGTCCACACTTCAATGTTATAAAAAGTTTCATTAGTAGTGGTTAGTACTAGAAAATTTCATTAGTAGTGGTTAGTAGTGGTCAGTACTTGTAGTATTGCAATAGAAGTATTGATTAGTGGTACTTTTCGTATTGCAATACAAGTATTGATTAGTGGTTAGTACCTGTTTTCTACTGTTTTAGTAGAAGTATTGAGAGAAACCGATAAAATGGGTTTGTACTAATGGGAACCCCTAAAAATGCTTCATGTTCCATCTCAAAGTTCTACAAAATTTTGGTTAAATCCATGTCTCTAGGCTTAGGGTTTTGCTTACTGTCACTGTTTTAGGGTTTATGTTTTTAGAACCCTTCCTAAGTAACCCTTTAATCTTGTGTCCTTACCAATGTTCTAATTCATTGTTGACCCCTTATTGCCGATACATGGTCATTTAAGTTGCATCATATTCCATCAAAACCCATGAAGTAATCGACCCCTCATGCTTAGGTCTAAAATATATTTTATTTTGTAAAGGTCAAACGATCAACCTTGTTTGGCATTTACGTCCTTTGGTTAAAATGGTTTTAAGTCTACTGAGGCCTTTTCTTACATTTTCCTAAGTGTCCCCCCTTTTTAAAACTAACAATTAACATGTGTAGATCTCCTATTTTATGATGACCATTTGATCATTGAGAACATATCCTAGCCACTCCCCATGTTTGATTTTGTTTTGCATTAAAATATTATCATAGGTTGGCAAGAAGGTGCCACATATATTTTGCATGTAAGGGCCCTGTGTCAGTGAAAAGGTCATTAGATGATGAAATGGAGTACATCAACGTAGGTGATGAAGTGATGTTGCCACATCTGGATCATTCCCTGGTTCCCTATTCAATTTCTTTTTGCATTAAAATACTATCATGGGGAAATGGGTAGATGACATTTGTCTATGGGGCCCAATAGGCTTTGAAGAAGGAAAGCTATCCAATTCAATGAGATTGATGCTTGAGGAGAGGTGATGTGGGTCAGTCCTGACTAATCCTTGACATTCCATGGGGGAACCATCTCTACCTCTTGTCTCTCAACAGGGAAATGAGAGAATACCATGTGACGTCACCTAAGCTATGAACTAAACATTATAAAATGGAAGAAAATTAATGAAATATTTCACCACAGATTGAAGGTGTTAAAGTTCTAGTTACTAAAGGGAATTTTAGAGGCACGTGCTATAATAGAAGATGGATCTCTTAATGATGATCATCAAATGGGGCGGAGGGTTATGTGCATAGGCATGTGAGATCGTGTTGAGATACACATGTGTTGAAGGTGGGAGATTTACTCTTAGACCTTCCCCATCTTCCCATTTATAAAAGTTGCACATGGGTTAAGTTTGATGGAGGAGTGGGTAAGCTGACATGTGGCCTTATGCTTTAGTGACAAGGAAATGGTGGAGTCCATAGAACACTAGCAAGAGGCTCCAAGTGTTCTTTTGGGATTAGATAAATGAAATGGCTGCTCACAATTAGCTTTTTCAAACTAGGTTGATGCAATCTAAACTGATGGTTGTTTTATTTTGTTGCAAGATCAATGGATAATATTCAAAGTTGAGATCAAGGGCAAGTGATCCATTAAGGTATGCATGAGTGAGCCAAAATATTATATAGGACATTGAGCTAGAAAATTAAGGGATTGTAGGGCTTTCAAAACTTGTTTTAAAGCATAATTGAGGATTGATAAAAGCATTCTACATGTCTAGAGAGATCGTGCTACAATTTTCAAGCCAGTTTGATGTTAGAATTAGGGTTTTAAGCTTGCGCTAAGCTAGTAAGATGGTATACTAACCCACCTTTGAAATTATTAAACACTTGATCAATTATACTTCCTTTGTCATTTGGTCACTAGGGTTTTATTTGTTTTACATTTCTCTTAAGGTTTTATGTTCATTTAAGAACATTTAGTTGGTCCTACATTGCTATAATTTGTGTCAAACCCTTCTTCAAGCCATAGGTTTTATTTTATGAAACTAGAAACCCCAGTTTATAAAAACCTTGAATTATGGCCCCTAAAGCAAACACATCTTCATCAAAGGGAGAAGCCTCTGGTTCTAAAGTTCCTATTAGACCTTTGAGTAAGGACCTATCTGACCAACTAGCACCCTCAACCAATAAAAAACCTAAGGGTCAATTTCTTTTTTAAGGCCCATAAGTAGTACAGGGTCTCAGCGAAAAATATAGTGCTATTAAGGATGTCACATTGCCTTTTAGTGGGTGGGAATTGTTCACTACTTGGTTTAGAAATAGCAATTGTGGAATTTCAATTGGTAATCCTTGGAACCTTGATTTGGGAAAACTGACTATGTTGAATGTCTACCTAGATATTGATTTGTTTAAGGAAATAGTTGTCAATTATGACCCAGTCACTAGGACTGTGAGGTATTTTCAAGGAATTGACATGGCTAAAGTCACTAAGGAGGAAATTTCTCATGTCTTCAAACTCACCGAGTGGAGTGATGATATGACTAAAATTGATGAAAAGGCTCTTAGGGAGGAGTATGATAAGACTAAGCATTCATTTAAAGTCCATATATTTCCAAGGTATGTAGAAAATATTAGGGCCCAAAAGGTTACATTTGGACCATTTGATTTTGTGCCATATCATATTAATTATTTTGTTCCTTATTTCCAAAGAACTTATTACATTTTTTAGATAATTGGCTATGACCCAGTAACCAGAATGCCCATGGCAAGGACTATATGGCAACCCACATCTAGGATCCCCATTTTTGCACAATATATGATTATGCAAGGTTTCTTGAAAAAAAACCATGAGGGTTTGGTAAAGATGAAGAAGGTTGAGGTAGGAATAAGATTCGACGGGTATTCACTTCTCATGCACTTGTTTATTTTTCAAGGTTGCATCTTACTTTGGAAATAAGATGACATTAAATAGAGTGGAAGAGAATGTGGAATTTCATATCCAATGTTGGACCACTATCTTGGACAAGGATAATAGAGATTTTTACTATGTGATATTTAAGAATCTATTTTCCTCTAATTTGAGAAGAGATCTAGCTATGAATGTGCCAAGAACTCCCAAGGCCCTGCATGATTTGTTGAGATCTATAGATAGAAGGCCTAAATTGGGGGTGGATCATAATCGGGGAGATGTTATCCCTTGCCCTGCATACACAGTTTTGAGATTGTATGGTACTATTGTAACTATAAGAGAGTGGGACCAACCATGTTCAAGGTCCTAGGTCATGGAGAGCCAAGAGTGGAAGGCTTCCCTAACTTACCTCCACTTAAAAAAAGGTGGTTTGAGATGAGGTACAAGAATGATGAGGACTATAAGATCCTCCAATAACTTTGTAGACCTAAAATTAGTTTTGGGGATAGGAAATCCAAATTTTGGGTCCAACAATGTACCTTAGGAAGGTCTGTGCTTGAGGATGAAAGCGCAGTTATGAGATGAAAGTGTGGCGCACTAGTGTCTCTTAGGTACACTAGCGTCTGTAAGATCAAAGGACTGAAAGTACAATGAGAACTATCAAAAAATGAGCTTATAGTCTAGCTAATGATTTCTAGGAGAGAAAAAAAAACTATGAAATAAGAGATATATAAACAAATATGATAAAGAAAATAGATTAAATCTAGGGTGATGAAATTGATCTCTCAAAAGAGTTTGTTTGCCAGCTAGCTCCAAAAAGCATGTCCACCTATACAAAAGATAGAGGAAAATTTTTGGAGGGTTGTATAGGGGTCTACCTCAGTCAAACCCCCATTTTGGTGTTTCCACCTCCATGGACAACCAAAATAGAAACTATGGAGAAAATTATGATAAAGGAAGAATGAAAGTAAATAACACAATAAAACTACAAATTAATAATGTGCTACTCAACCAAATCATAGAGGAGAGGAGTGAAAAAGCTTACCACCTCCACCAAGAGCTCACTAGCTAATGGAGGAGAAAATGAGAGGACTCAAGCCCTTGCTACAAAGGTGTTGTTCCACACTTTCTCTATGGAGTTGATGGAGTGTTGTGGTTGTTGATATGGAGTGCAAAGTGTTGCTTAAAGGCTTAGAATGCAAGAAGTGATGCTAGAATGCTTAGTGAGTGCCAAAAGAAGATGGAATGCATGAAATAAAAGTTAATTTGAAGGGATAATGAGAAAAATGACCAAATTAAGATCGGTTGGTTGAAGAGGGGGTGTTACAAATTAACCACAATGGGAAGTGTAATGCCTATGCTAGCTTCAAACATAGGAATCCATCAGGGACATAAGCATGTCATGTGGATGTCTATGCACCACGGGGGCATCTCTGATAGTTATTCTTCTATTGATGCAAAAAATATATGCCAAGTGGAATGAAGGCAATGGACTAATGTGGATTTTCGCCTTTGAATTTTGTTTTCTAAGGTGAGAAAAAGTAAAAGGTGAATTTGTGTAAGGGGTGCAAATTTTCTCCTATACATTTTTACCCCACTTTAGAGAGCACAAATATTGATGAGTTCTTTGGTATAGTAGATTAGAGAAGTAGTAGAGTTAGGAATGTATACCTAAACCGTTGAGGAAGCATACCACGATCTAGAAAACTTGAGAGTGCAAGACAAGTAAAGGACTTCATAGCCTCGTAGAACTATGAAGCTAAAGAATGAAAGAATCTTACATGCTCGCAAACCTGGAAGAAGGAAATCCCCAAGATCTCTCACATGAAGGAAGCCCCAAGAATAAAATGCCTCACAGGCCTTCAAACCTACAAGGAAGATGTCCTCCAAGATCTCTCACATGAAGGATACCCAAAAAATTTCCCTACAGACATGAAGACCTACAAGGAAGCATCCCCAAGATATCTTACATGGAGGAAGCCAAGAAAGTTCCCTACAGACCCGCATACCTGCAGGGAAGGTGTCCTTCAAGATCTCTCACATGAAGAAAACCCAAGGAAAGCTCCTTAAATATCCACAAACTTGTAGGGGAGCCACCCCCAAGATCTCTCACATTAAGGAAGCTTAGAATAAGCACCCTATAGATCCTCAGACCTATAGGGAGGTATCCCCAAGATCTCTCACATGGAGGAAACCAAAGGAAAGGGGACTCTGCAAAGTTAGAAAGCAACTTTATAGGTGCACGAGTAAAGCGACATGTTTACCCACAGATAGAACATGTCAAAAAGTGTCTACATAGGAAAGTAAGCAGAGAGTTGTGAAGACTATCAACAATTAAAAAAAAATTCAAAGGGGTCCCTTAGGAACTCAATGTGAAGATGGGGTCCACTAAAGGGATGCATTGTTTGAAAGTACAAAAGAGAGGTTTCTTTCTAGGATTGATTCATCATCAAGGAATTCAAAGGGAATAAGATGCCTCCACATGAGGGGAAGGTCAAAGTTGTTCCCATTTTGGAGGAAGGCTCTCAAGCTCTTTCTTTATGAACCCATGATGAAGGAAACACGTTTCATTAGGGGACCAAGCCAAGAATGTGATTCTTGAAAAGAAGTTTGTGAAGATTCTCAAGAAAAGATTCATTGGAAATTAATTTGTTTTCTAGAAATCAAAGTGTTGTAGAAGTGGTGTTATTACACATGAGAGGGAAAAATCAAGCAAAGAAAAGAGAAAGATTTAAAGGAAAAGAAAAAGAGAAAAGACAACACAAACAAAGGGCACAAGGGTAGCCTGATCTTTCAGGGTCAAAACTACTCATAAATATATATATATATATATATATATATATATTATTAGTATATAAAATGAACTATCATCAACGCCCTACTATACCAGACCATGTAAAGAATGCACGAGAAAAAAAAGTAAAAATAAAATTGGGTCAACATGGAAAGGAAGCCTAAATGCCCCCAACACTTTGCATCATCCCTAATTTATCAAAAATCAAGTTAGAAACGTGGAAGAATGACGATACAAATAGAAGAAGGTTTACGACACAAAAACCACACCTATATCAAAGCACCAATAGGGATGAAAAAGGTCATCTAGGAACACATAGCATGATCATGGGGGAACACATCATAACACACACACACACACATCTAGTCTAAAGATAAAGAAGGGGTCTCCCTCTAACACTTATCGACCAGGAGATCATTCGCTTCCCACTCTAGATCATCATATGGGGAAGGAGGAAAAACCTATAGTGGTGGGATGTTAAGGGTAGGAGCATCCAAACCTCTCATAAGAAGGGATAATGAAGAGGGCCCCACAAAGTCCTCTCCACCAAGCTCTTGTGGAGCAAAGATCAACGATTTTGTGAAGATCGCCGACAAGGCTGAAACCTCATCCAAAGAGTTAAACATGTACTTTATAGGAGTGACATGTTTTACATCAATAGATGGAGAAGGTTGTGCCTAAGATTGATTGCTAGGCTCATTGAGTGATTAAGGAGTGGTGACGAACTCAGGGGAAGTTGGGACCGGTTTTGTCACTAGGATAGAACAAGTCAGTGTGGGACCACCTTTGAGAGAAGGTGGGATCCTCTTATGTCCCTTATTGCTAGAAGGATCACTCTCCACCTTTTGCTCCATTGGGGATCTGAAATCTCGACATATGATGAAAGAGGTGCAGAGGAAGACGAGGAGGAGAGAATCGCAGTAGATATTGTATCAATGGGTAAATTTTAGGATTGAGGTTAGCAATGATTAGATCAATAATATAAACCCAAAGAAGTTATGAAGCACAATGAAAACAAATAACAAGAATGATTATACCAGATATTCATTAAAGCTTCCATGATTCACCTCCTAGCTTGCAGCATATGATTGATGTCCTCAGATCAAGTGTGTGAGCATTTTGACAATGACATTGTCCTATGCAAGTTTTGAAGGATTTAAGTAAAATTATGCCTATGCAAATGCCAATGATAAATGTATATAAC
This sequence comes from Sequoia sempervirens, assembly GCA_007258455.2. NCBI lineage: Eukaryota > Viridiplantae > Streptophyta > Pinopsida > Cupressales > Cupressaceae > Sequoia > Sequoia sempervirens. The sequence goes on along the minus strand of VDFB02049217.1, from coordinate 130,209,762 downwards.
AAATGATAAATTCCTATAATGTGTATAATAATCAAGTGGTCCCTAAATTATGAAAAAAATTGACATTTTATAGAAAACGTAATTTTGAATGGACGGATGAGATCGACTCTTGACAAAAACCTAAAATTAGAGGATGAGATTTCATTTGATAATCCCTGATTAGGGTTAGGGAAAATTCCTTAAACAAGTGGTCAAGATGTCATATGAGAGAATTGAATTAGAGGTGGAGAAAATATGAGATAATTGATTAGACAAATAAAGATTTTCAAAAATCAAGAAGATAAAGACTACCTAATTTATGAGATTTGAAAAATCAAGAAGATAAGAGGTGGATTGAAAAGAAAATTTGAAAAATCAAGAATCTACTCGCTTTATTTGATTTTTGGAAGAAAACTACCAATTTAAATTAAATCAACTCAAAATATGGATTTTGTGAGATAATAAATAATATTTTTCAAATTATTTACCAAAATGAACTCATAGTTAAGAAAATGAAATCATTTTAAATAATAAATTGATTTAAAATGATGTAAATGTTAAATTGAGTAATTAAATAATTAAGGATAATTACTTAATTTTAGAGGATTTTGACTAATAATTAAATAAATTCATAAATTCATTTAATTATGGAAATTAGGGACATATTGAATAAATAAATAAAATTTATTTATTTAATAATTAGGAAGAATAAATGGATAAGGGTAATTAAAAAAATTAACAAATTTATTTAATTAAAGGAAGACTTTAGACAATTAAAGATGTATTGAATAAATAAATAACATTTATTTATTTAATAATCATGAAGAATAAAAGGACATGAATTAATTAAACAATTATAAATTATTTAATTAATAGTTGAATGTGGACCAAGAACATAATTAAATGTCATAATTATGCTAGGATGAAAGTGGTAAAAATGAAGCTTGCTGGCCTAAGTCATTTTTAAGTGTCTACATTTTGCCCCTCTTTGTCATAATGTAGCATGTCACATTGTGACAAAGAAAATAAGTCAAAATATGCCCCAGTGCAAAATAAAATGGGGAAGAATGATGAGGGTAGCGGTATGCCACCTTGAGAGGACAGACAGGTTCCAAGAACACGGGTGTGCTCTCAAAATGGAGAAGACTAGAATATGAAGAGACAAAGAAATGTTAGTGAAAAAGATATGGATGATGATATGGATGCAATGCATATATGAGATGGGCAAGAGAAGATGACAAGAAAAAAGGAGATGTATGTTAGTTCCTAAACCAAATCCTTCAAAACTTTATCATAGGAATTTTAGATTTATTGCTCTTAATCATCATTAGGAAAACTATTGTAATGGCCAAAAAACACCATGATATGACATAGATCAAGGTGTGCAAGGTTGTACCATCACATAAGACAAGTAGTTATAGACAAGGATGATCATGACTCAAACTAAAGGCATGATTGCCTCAATCTTTTTGTCATAATCAACCACAAGTAGAAAAAAAAGACCAAAAGGACAATTCATGAAACGTTGTTGTTTCTCTAAATCCTATTTCTAGGACATCCTTGAGAAACTAGAGGCATGATTGCAAAAATAAAAATTAAATCCCTTATCATAATACGTCGTCATTTTTCTAAATCCTAAAACCAAGACCTCACTAAGAAACTAGTAATCATGAGTGTCAATTGTCATTATATGTCGTTGCTTCTCTAAATCATGTTATTGGGATCTCGCTAAAAAACTAATAACATGATAAAAAGAAAAAAGAAAAGTGACAAGTGTTTTCCAAGTGCATCTGGATATCCATTTTTCTGATGTCAAGATGTTAGGTTTGATGATGTCTAGATGCTGGGGTGTCAAAGTTTTGATGATGCAAAGATGACGAATGTCAAAAATTTCCAAATTTAGGAAGGACACATCTTGAATAATGTTGATGTCAAGAGGATTTATCCCTAAATGTCGAAAGGGGTCCCTCAAAATGATGACTATGCCTAGGAAGGACACATCCTGAGGCATAAATGACAGAGTTGGTTCTTCAAAAGGACACATTTGAAGAATATTGATGTCAAGAGGAGTGATCCTTAGATGTCAGGAGGATCCCTCAAAATGTCAAATGACAATGATGATGCCTAGGAAGGACCCATCCTAAGGCATGAATTATAGAGGTTATCTTACATAAGGACAGATTTGCAGGCTAACCAAGAGTTGACTCATTTTGACTAAGTTTGACTTGTGTTGACCATGTGTTGATATTGTCATGATGATATGATTGACATGCTGATGAAATTGTCATATTGAAATAGATGATTGCCATAATTTGTTTTTAGAAGTTGTATCCTTTTGGGAATGAGTCACTTTGTCTTTAAGACCTTTTAGCATGTGTGCCAGTGTGATGCCATGAACCCTAATGGACTAACCTAGTGTGGCCTCAGGGGCTCATCGACAAATGGCTTTGCCTACGTCATGCACTCAGAGACCTTGTAGTTCGACACAACCAATGACTTTGTCTTGATGACCAAAGATTGTGCCATGATTTTATTTTGACAAACCTAAAAGGACTGACTTAATGTATTGGGGACTTGAAAATGAGTCTTTCCTACATAGCAAATGCATAGAGACAACGTAGTTCAAGCAAATAACAAAGACTAATTGATTGACATGACAGACTTTAACAAGAGATGACTTTGTGTTTGTGCTCTTCGAGTAGTCTGACATTTTGTTGCAGTTTTCTTCATAATGTTTTTTAGTTTTTAGGTATTTCTTTAGGATGTTTTGTAATTTTTTTCTTTTTTTAGGACTTTTATCAATGTTTTTGGTCTTTTTTCAAGACTTTTTGTGATGTTTTTGGTCTTTTTTCAAGACTTTTTGCAACTATCAAAACCATGCATGACATCCACTGCAATGACATGATAAATTTTTTGCCCCCAGTCAGGTCCAAGACTTAGCCAAATTTAAAGGACGTGAAAGGGGTGTGCTTGCAGTACTAGATGGACATTAAAGAGGACTTGATGTCAACCATTTATCAACCACGAGAGGAAGGGTATGATATCATGGTGATTGGCATGATAATGGCAAGAAATGTATTTCATCCTAGGCCATGATAGACAAAGTAAGAGTAGATGGCAGATCGATGATTGATTACGCATGGCGCCTGTTTGCTAGGTTTTCACCATGGTACTTATCCAAAACACATGTTTGCCAAGTTTTCACTGTTGGATGAATCATTTTTTCTTTACTTTTTTTGTCATTTTTCCTATTTTTATTTTATTTTCTTTTTTTACCATTTTTTCATTTTTTTTGTATTTTACGGTTTTCAGCTCGATCTCTTGATGCTATGCATAGAACTTCCGAAGATGTAAAATATTGATAGGCTCTATCAATTGTTTTCCATCTAGAGTCACTAGCTAATAGGCTCCATAACCAAAAGAAGATATGATGACATAAGGACCCAACCAATTTGGTTCAAATTTTCCTAGCTTTTCTCTTTCAGCTTGGTTCTTAGGGTTTTGCATGAGGACTAAGTCACCAATGTCAAATTTCCTAACCATGACTTTCTTGTTGTAACTACAATAGAGATGATTCTGATATGCTTGTAGATGGTTTAGGGAATTTTTCTTTCTTTCTTCTAGCATCTCCAACTTATGCAGGTGTGATTGTCTATACTCCTCATCAATTAAACCCTTCAAGGAGACTCATAACAAAGGAATTTCAACCTCAATGGGAAAGATGGCCTTAGCTCCAAAGACCAAGGTGAAAGGAGTGGCTCCTGTAAGAGTACAAATGCTAGTGTGGTAAGTCCATAGAGCAGGGTTGAGTTGTATATGCCAATCATGGCCAGTGTCATTGATAGTATTCTTGAGGATTTTAACAATGGTTTTATTTGACACCTCAGCTTGACCATTTCCTTGCGGGTAATATAGAGATGAAAAATGGTGTTGGATGTGAAATTTCTCACATAACTCACAAATGTCTTGGTTTTTAAATAGATGTTTGTTGTTAGTGATGATGGATTGTGGAAGGCCATACCAACAAATGATGTAGTTAAGAATGAACTTGGATATTTGTTTGTCGGTTATATATGTCAGCAAGATGGCTTCAATCCACTTCATAAAATACTCAATGGTGGTGATGATGAATTTGTGGCCATTGGATGAGGTAGGATGGATCTTACCCATGAGGTCGAGTCCCCATTGAGCGAAGGGCCAAGAAGAAGTGATTGGCAAAAGTTCCTACACTAGAGCTTGGATCAAATCACTATGAATCTAGCATTTGTGACAAGTCTTGACATATTCTAGTGCATCATTTTCAATGGTTAGCCAATAGTACCCAAGTATCATTACTTTCTTGGCTAGAGTAGGACCACTTGAATGAGACCCGCATATACCGTCATGTACTTTTTGTAAGGTTGTACATGCTTCGTTGGTGTCAAGACAACTAAGGAGGGTTTTGTCAAAGCTATGATGATAAAAGGTGTCACTGACGATGGCATACCTTGTGGCTTTTCAAATAAAGGACTTCCTCTGGTTATTAGACAGGTTAGGTGGAAGTGTTTGAGACTTAAGGTAGTCATAGATATCTTGGCACTAGGGAGAGTCAGGACCAACAAGTTCACAAACCATTTCTAACTCTGGAATGTCATAGGTGGGGACCAAAAATTTCTCTATTAGGAATTCTAGCTAAGGCAGATCATTTGGAATGTCAAGGAGAGAGCCTATTGTAGCCATTGCATCTACTTCCTTGTTCTGTGCTCTCAGAATTTGTTCAAAAGTTACCATATGAAAGTACATTTGGAAACTATCAACCATCTATCTGTAGGGAATCAACTTCTCATCTTTTGTGTCATAGTCATCATTAACTTGGTTGATGATGAGCTAAGAATCCCCATAGACATGTAGTTCTCTGATTTTCCATTTTATTGCCATTCTAAGTCCTGTAACTAGTGCCTCGTATTCCACCACATTGTCTATACATGGGAAGGAAATGTAGAAAGACTTAGGAATGGAGTCTCCTTGATGGGTGATGAACAAGATTTCTGCCCCTGAGCCATGATTTGTGTGGGATCCATCAAAGTAAAGCCACAATGGTGTCTTAGGTTCCATATGGAATATTGACTCATCTAAAAAATCTGCCACTAACGGGTGATCACTTTGTAAAGGTGCGTCTGCTAGCTGATCTACTATGAATTGTCCTTTTATTGCCTTTCTTTCTACATATTCAATGTCATATTCACTTAGAATCATGACCTATTTTTCCAAACATCCTATTAACACTACTCTACTTAACAAATATTTGAAGGGGTCGATCATTGCTACTAGTTGTGTCTGATGGCTTAACATATAATGTCTTATATTTTGTGTTGTAAAGACTGCAGCTAGACAAGCCCATTCAATTGATGTGTAGTTCAATTCATACTCAATAAAAGTCCAACTAATATAATATATGGCTCTCTCTTTTAATTCTTGGTCGTTTTGTGCTAGTAATGCCCCTAGTGTTGAATTAGTGGCAGAGATGTATAGGATCAATGGTTTTTCCTGAATGGGAGGCATGAGGACTAGTGGTGATAATAGGTACTATTTTATTTGTTGAAAGGCTTCTTGGCACTTATCTGTCCACACAAAGGGGATACCTTTGCACAACAGATATTGGAATGGGTGACACTTGTAAGCCAATTAGGTTATGAAGCACCAAATAGATTGTAGAGTTATGAGTTCACTGATTCCTCTAGGTGGAGGAATGTCTATGATGGCCTTGACTTTTGTTGGATCGACCTCAATGCCTCTTTGAGAAAATATGTATCCCAAGAGTTTACCCGATGTTACACCGAAGACACATTTCTTAGGATTTAGTCTGACTTTTTATTCTTCCAGTCGCTTGAAAATTGTGTCTAACACCTTTAGGTGATCTTTCCTTGTTACTGATTTAGCCAATAGGTCATCTACATAATCTTCCATTATTTTATGCATCATGTCATGAAAGATTGTGGTCATAGCCCTCTGATATGTGGCACCTATATTTTTGAGACCAAATGGCATGACATTCTAATAGTATGTACCCCAAGGGCAAGTGAATGCAGTTTTGTATTTGTCTTCTAGGGAAATGTGAATCTGATTATAGCCAGAGAAACCATCCATGAGGGACATCTCATATCTTGTTGTGAGGTCAACTATGATATCAATATTTGGTAAAGGAAAGTCATCTTTTGGGCATGCCTTATTTAGGTCTCTAAAATTTGTACAAACGCAGATCATCCCATTTGGTTTTGTCACTGGCACTAGGTTAGATATCTATTCAGCGTAATTGATAGACCATATGAATCCAGTGTCTAGAAGTTTCTTCAACTCAGCCTTGACCAATAGAGCAACCTGAGGATGCATTTTGTGTAAATTCTATTTAACTAGTTTGACATTAGGCAATAGTGGCAGATGGTGCAGACCAATTCTGGGTCCAATTTCGACATGTTAGCATAGGACCATGCAAAGTTGATTTTATGTTTTGTAAAGAATTTGTGGAATTCCTATATCTCTTCTTTAGTCAATGATGCAACAAAGAGGACCATTTTGGGATCTTCTGTCATTGATATGTTTTCTTCTATGGTGTCTTCTATAAGCATAGTTGAATTCTCTTGTTGCATGGGAAGAAAGTCTAGTCCTCCATCTTTGGGCACCTCAAAGAGGTTTTCCCCCATAGATACGTCCTTTTTTTTACTTTTTTGTCATTAGAAGGCGCCTTTCATTTTTCACGTAAAGACGTTTCATTTTTTACTTTATTTTTTATTTTTAATTTTATGACTGGAGGATAGAGCAGTCTCACCGAAGTTGGCCGCACAATTTAGATCAATGGAAAATCTTGACTTGTGATCACCACTGGGTATGCCCTCACGTAATCCCATAAACTCTGCAATTGCCTCATCATTCTGAAAGGTGTCCAAGACTGGCAGGCCTTGTTGGTCCCAATCGACTAGTTGAGGATAAACTAGGGAAATGCCATCATCAGTGTTAGTGAATTGAGGGGAGGACATGGAAAGAATGCAAAAAGATTTAGAGATATTGTAGATGAAATTATCATCATCTAATTACACATTGGACTCTATCGAATATTCCCCTTCACTTGTTTCATATTTGTTGTCAAAATAAGGGGTGAAGGACTCAAAATTTGGATTGTTAGTGTCATTTGGTAATTTAGATCGGTTGGAATGATGGGATTCAGATGGTGGGTCTTGTATGTCACGGGGAAATGTAATGGTATTTTGACTATTGGGTGCCTGATCAATTTTAAATGTTTGCCAAAATTTTTGTTCAGAGGTGAGTTCCCCCATTTCGACAAACAAATCATCGAGGCAATAGTGACTTAAGGATCTTTCAGAGCCAAATTCCCACTCTTGGGAGTCAACTTTTATGAAGGTTTCCTTAGCAGTCTTGATACTTTCTAAAGCATGTACTCACTCACTTGAAAGTCCATTGGAATGTCTGTCGTCATTGTCAGGCAATCCATATCCTAGTCCAAGATACTTTGGTTTTTTAAAAGACTTTATGGGCTCCCTCCATCTAGTTTTATTTCTACCTAGGCCACTAGTTCCATTGTAGCCCTTTGCTTTCATTATATCATATCCCTTTCCATATTTCTTAACTGGTAATGGGGGTAGGTCGGTCATTTCCTTATAAAGCCATCCTATAATATTGACAAGGTCCTTGTTACTCATGTCTCCCCATTTTATGAAAACTATTTTTTGTGGAACTTTGAAGATTTCCATGGGTTCCATTTTAAAACATGGTCGACCATAGAATTTTGGAGACTTGGGAATTGTTGTGATGCTATATGCCATATGTAGTTTAAATTCTCCACAGCCTAGGTCCTGGATCTTGACATTGGATTCATTCTTAGGAAGTGTGAAAGATGGTGGCGTGGTGGAAGACATGGACAAAGTGGACGTGGAAGATGGTGTGAGTGTGGATGGGTCAATGTTCTTAGAAGAAGAGGGACCAAGAGCTTCTTGGTTGATGGACACTCTATTTTCAGAAATACCCCTCAGGTCGGTGCAATATTGAAAAGGGTTAGGGTCTCCATATATAGTTATTTTTGTGCCATCAAAAGGGAACTTTAAGCATTCGTGATACATGGAGGGCACTACTTGTAGGGCATGAATCCATGGGTGGTCGAACAAGATGTTCTAAGGTAATTCCAGATCCTGGACCTGGCAAGTTGTTTCCACAATGACTAGCCCCACTCTGATAGGAAGACAAATAATGCCTCATGAAGAGCATTCTTTCTCATCATATGCTTTTATCACTATGCTATTTGTAGGGTCTACACATGCATCAGAAAATCCTAGAGCCTTAACTAGTTTCAAGGAGCATATGTTCAATCCTGCTCTACCATCTACTAAAACTCTTCTGACCTTGTGCTTGTGGACAAAAGTTTTGATGTGTAATGCATCATTGTGGTTAGGCTTAGGTGACAAGCAGTCTTGATCAAAAAAGGTGATGTGGTGAGGCGTAGTGAGGTATCCCACCATGGTCTCAAACTGATTAACATAAATATACTTAGGGACTGATGACTCTTGCAAGGTTTATCTAGTATATCCTTATGCATGGGAGATATGCAAAGTAGCTCGAGTATAGAAATTTGCGCGGGCATTTTGCCAAGCTAGTCGATAAGGTTAAACTAGCTCTTGGGTTGCCATTGCTTTGTGGTCAAGGCAGGTTTTGACTATTCAGGAGATGGGCCATCTATGGTTATTTTGGGTTGCCTAGCTAGAGGTGGACCAGCTATGGTGACCTTGCCACTTTGAGTAGTAGCATTGCATTGAGGTGCTCTCTTAATTGTAATGGTGTTGATGTATTCGTTGTCAGTTTGGACATTATTTATAATAGGTCCACCAGAATAGTCGTACTTGGCATGGGAAAAGTTAGCTTGATTATTGTTTATCTGTGGGCCTAATGTGGAAGCATGATTAGAACCATGGTCTTGTAGTGGGTTCTTATGAATAGTATGGTATGAATTGGAGGCAAATTGTGATCCACCTACCTCAATGATACAACTCTCGATAAGGTCTTGAATTAGGTTTTTCAGTTGTCAACAAGTAGAAGTTTTATCTCATTTTGCATGATGATAATCACAGACTGTATTATTGTCCCACCATGTTGGTTTGAATTGTCTTGGGTCATATGCTTTTGGTTCTTGAAGTGTGATGACACCATTCTGAAGGTATTTATTGAGTACTTCCTCAATGCATTCACCCAAGGGAGTGTATGTGCGACCCCTAGGGAATTGTCTCATTTGGAAATATTGTCCTTGATTATTTTGGCCGCTTTGGTTGTTTGAAGGGACATTGGTAGGGGGTGTTAATATCGTTGTTGGTTTTTTTTGCAGTTGAACCCCTTTTAGGGCTAGTACAGGACCCATAGTGTTTGCAGCCTTGGCATCAACAACACCATCATTTGTAACATGTTTATTTTTGACCCAATATTTATTTTTATCAGTGGGGGGATTTGCATTTGTATTTTTGGGACTGTATCTTAGCTCTCCCTTTGCGATAATGGCTTTCTCAATCTAGACACCTTTTTCGACTAGGTCCATGAAGGTTGTGCAATGATGTACTTGTAATGCATATTTTAGGGGGCCTAGAATTGTTTGAACAAACATGTCCACCTTTTCCCTTTTGAGTATGCAATGTGACACCGACTAGCTAGACTCCTCCATTTTTGAAAGAATGGGATGAATGTCTCACCGGCATCCTCTTGCATGAGATTGCACAAGCTAGTAATGGAGGTGACCATGTCAATGTTGAATGTGTAATTCTTTATGAATTTTTGTTTAATCTCATCCCATGTTTGGATATCCTTTTGAGTGGAAAACTATTCAATGGCAAAACCTGTGAAACTTTTAGAAGAGTCTCATCAAGTATGTTTGTTCATAGGTGACATGCATACAATTGGTTACAAATTCATGAACATGTTTGATGGGGTTTGTCTTGCCTCTGTATTTTGTAAAATTGGGTGACACATATCTTGGAGGAAATGGTGGCATGTGTAAGCTCATGTCGAATGGGTAGACATTTAGATCATATGACACTTATGATTTCTTGCCTGATATTTGTATGTTTTGGATAGTTTTCTCTAGACCCATCATTTTTGCTTGTAAGGCATCTATTACAGGATCGTTTGTGGTCCCATGCATAAGATTGATTGGTACACCATGAGTCCCCAGTTGTTGTGTGTGAATATTGGTGTATTGTGGAGGTATGGATTGTTGTGACATGTATGATGTGTTCGGATTAGTGTGTTGTTGGTATTAAAAGTTTGGACTGGGGGTATGTTGGTGAGTATGAATGTGGGATGAGTAGGTTGGGATGTGTCTTGCATCCATTTGTGTCAATATTTGGGGAATATGGTGACCATGAACATTGTGATGTGCTAATGTTGCCATGAGCTGTGTGTTTTGACTACCTTGTCCAAATTTTTGGGTTTGGACAAGGGGAATGGTCAAATTTTGTCCTTGGGATTTGATGGTATTGGATAGTGTTTATGTGTTCATATTTTGTTGTTGTCCTTGAATAAATATATGTCATTTGACCCTGCCAAAGGATTTTGGGAGATACCAATGAGAGGATATGTCAAAGGTGTACTTATGGTACTCAATGTAGTTGTTAAAGGGGGATTGGTATGACTTGATGATGCCCCCATGTCATTTACCATAGTGGTAAAAAAAGGATTAGAGTGACTTTCCCACATTGCCAAGGAGCTGAAGGTGGTTCCCGTTGATTGTGACGATGTTGTGGATATTGTGGGCATTGTGACAGATTGTGATCCTCCAATGAATGTAGCGTCTATTGAGTTGGAGGTGTTTGGCATGGTGGGGATAGCATGCACTATCATTGTAGTGTCAAAGAAGGTATTGCTCATAGTATTTGGAGGTTGACCACTATTTGACATGTTATGCACATTGTTGTCATTAGGGTCTAGAGATGTTTGTCTCAACATGTTAATGTCGATTCCTTGAGGTAATTTGGCTCCTTAACTTAAGAGTATGGCCAAATATCTGTCTCTATCATATAGGACCATTTGTTCCATGAACTAAGAGGCCTCTGGGTCTTGTGCCGCTACCTCTAAGTTTTCCTCAAGTATTTTTTTGTATACATCCTTACATAAGAATGGTTCAAAGGGACTGTTTGATGAGGATGGTATTATTGCGAGAGGTTGATTGTTTTTGTTGGCAAATGGGCCGTCAAAAGTCCAATTTGGGTCATACATGGGATTGTTGACAATGGAAGTGGTGTCTTGTCAAAAGTTTGCCATTTGTCATTTCTGTTTTTGCAGTCTAGTTTCCACCATAAAATGAGATTGCTTAAATGGGACAACTAAATGCAAGGATGACACTATGCAAGGTCTAAGTTCAAAATGACGACTAGAATGAATAATATTTTTGGATTTTTGGGAATAAAATATGCAAGGTATAACCTAGAATGCAAGTTGAGAAAAGGATACCTAAACACTTCTAAGCTCAATTTTTGTTTTTGATTTTGGTTACTAAAGGACTTGTTTAAAATGACAAGATCACAAGGTCAAAATAACTAGTGAGTTTTTCAAACTAGACTATTGAGTTGGAAGATCTCACAAGAGGGACAATGAACGAAAAGTGGAATGATGATTAAGTCCAAGATAACCAAGTTTTGAAAGCAATAATGTTGCAAATCATGTTAGGGTCTACCTAATCCAAAGTATGGAAAGATGAAAACCTAGGGTCAAGTGAATGCTTAATGTATGCAACTAAAATTTGAAAGATGAAGCCTATGGTCAAGAATGCCAACTAATGGTCTAAAGTTTTAAGCAATTTCAAAGTTGGTTTCTGATAGAATTCCTTTGGAAAGAGTGTTTGACCAGAGATTGACAAAGTTTAGACTCAGTTTGGACTTTGGATGAAGATTTTTTTTGTCAGGAAAATGCATCATTTGAGACCTCAAATGCTTCTTGGTATTGCAAATGCAGTTTGGTTTTAGCGAATGTGGCTCTAGGACTAAAAAATGCAACTAAGTATTGCAAATGTGGATCTATAAGGTTTAGATGCATCACGATGCATACAAACGTGGTTTTTGAAGTGTCAAATGTAGTTTAATAGAGTGATTACATCTCAAAAACTCAAATGCGGTTCAACAAATATGACATAGTTTGTTTTCTTGATGTATTGTGAGCAAATTTGATCTGTCTAATGGTGAATTTTTTGTCCAAAAATGAATAATATTTGAGAAATCTAGTTAGAACTTGACAAGCACAATTTTTTAAATGTAAGCAAGCACACATAAGACAAGTACAATCCTAAAAGGCCGATAGGACAAGGGTTTGTATACTTGATATAGCCCACCGATATACCCTGGATTGGTGATAAACACCTTTCCTTCTCGAGAGTGGATAACTTAGAGTTTTGGTGGAATTGGCTCCCCTCCATGGCTCATTAACGTCATTCAAGGACACCAAATTTGAATTCTTGGGTAATGACTTCCCAAGAACTGCTATCTCTACTCAAGGGGATCAATAGTGAGTTTCTTCGAGCATGATATTGTACCCTACACTATATCAAGCAATGACCAAAGAATGACTAGATTCTAAAACAAGAGGTGTTTAATATGGGAATTCCATTCATAGGGCATGATCCATATGGTGATATTCCCCCTTTAAATCCATCTTGTTGAAACCATATGTGTGATTCTTGGGTTTTCTCCAAGAATCCACTTTTATATACCAGCTGGAAGTCCCTTGGTGTCAGGGTGCTACTAGTCTGAGTCATCCTGGGGTGAGTAATTTTTCCCACCAGAACAGGCCCAAGTTCTAGAGTTAGTAACTATTTCTCTTATAGCCAGGAGCACCCAAAAGTGCAAGGGGAGAGGATACTTCGATTACTAAGTCACAAGGTTGTATAACAGATAGAATGGGTTTGGTTTTCTAATCACCAAATTTTCACAAGGTGAGGGCATAATCACCTACCATTTACAAAAAAAATCAGACAAAATAGTAAAACATGTTCATTTTATGTGCACCAAAATAAATGTGTACTAATCTAAAAAATACAAGCACAATGTTTAGTATTTTGTCTTCGACACTCAAACCTGCAAACCACAAGTTAGGAGTTTCTTTGATTTTTAGTTTTCGGCAAATGTATGTTTATGCAAACCCGAAAGTTTTCAATTTATAATCTATTATATATGACTAATATTATTGCTACTATATCTCCTTATGATTACCTACAAGATCAAAAAATAATATTATAATATAGCCAAAGAAAAAAATAAGCTCATCAAAAAATTACATTTTCAGATACATGTTTTTGATATAACCAAATTAGATTTTATTATTTGAAGGTTTTATTGATCTAAAAAATGAAAAATCAAAGAAGATATCCTTGCTAATTTTCTGAGAGCTTTTCAGAAATGTAAAGAAGTCAAAAAAATTCCCTATTTTGCACCCAAAAACTTGGATTTGTGAAAACCATATAGAAAATGAAGATCGGATTTTTTCACATTGTAGTTGACTACCAAATTAAATCTGTAAAACATAGACCCCCATTATAATTTCAATATATTTCCAAAAATGTAATTTTTTTTGAAAAATTCATCGATTTGTGTCTAGAAAATCAATTTTATGAAAAAAAATAAAATCACAATAACTCCTACAAAAATGATGATAAACCATAGATTTTTTTATTGTAGCCTCTTGAGATGATGTAAAATACCTTTTGGAAATATTGTGGAAAAATTCACAGCTGTGTAGAAGATATGAAGAAATTTGTAAAACTGACAGTTTTGTCCAAAAACTAGCAAATCTACAACAAAATGTCAATAAAACCTGCAAAGTAACAAGCTAGATCAAAAGATTCACATCTGGGTCACCAATGTATCAATGGGTAAATTTTAGGTAATGAGGTTATCAATGATTAGATCAATAATATAAACCCAAAGAAGTTATGAAGCACAATGAAAACAAATAACAAGAACAATTATACTAGATATTCATTGAAGCTTCCATGATTCACCTCCATAGCACCTCCTAGCTTACAGTGTATGATTGATGCTCTCAGATTGAGTGTGCGAGAATTTTGACTATGACATTGTCCTATGCAAGTTTTGAAGGATTTAAGTAAAATTATGCCTATGCCAATGCCAATGATAAATGCCTATAATGCCTATAATAACAAAGTGATCCCTAAATTATGAGAAAAATTGACATTTTATAGAAAATGTAATTTTGAATGGATAGATGAGATTGACTTTTGACAAAAACCTAAAATTAGAGGACACGATTTCATTTGATTATCCCTAATTAGGGTTAGGGAAAAATCCTTAGACGAGTGGTCAAGATGTCATATGAGAGAATTGAATTAGCGGTGGAGAAAAGATGAGATAATTAATTAGAAAAATAAATATTTTCAAAAATTAAGAAGATACAGACTGCCTAATTCATGAGATTTGAAAAATCAAGAGGATAAGAGGTAGATTGAAAAACAAATTTGAAAAATCAAGAATCTGCTGGCTTTATTTGATTTTTGGAAGAAAGCTACCAATTTGAATTAAATCAACACAAAATATGGATTTTGTGAGATAATAAATAATCTTTTTTAAATTATTTACCAAAATGAACTAACAGTTAAGAAAACGAAACCATTTTAAATAATAAATTGATTTAAAATTATGGAAATGTTAAATTGAGTAATTAAATAATTAAAGATAATTACTTAATTTTAGAGGATTATGACAGATAATTAAATAAAATCATAAATTCATTTAATTATGGAAATTAGTGACATATTGAATAAATAAATAAAATTTATTTATTTAATAATTAGGAAGAATAAATGGATAAGGGTAATTAAACAAATTAACAAATTTATTTAATTAAAGGAAGACTTTAGATAATTAAAGACGCATTGAATAAATAAATAATATTTATTTATTTAATAATTATAAAGAATAAAAGGACATGAATTAATTAAACAATTATAAATTATTTAATTAATAGTCGAATGTGGACTAAGAACATAATTAAATGTTATAATTATGCTAGGACGAAAATGGTAAAAATGAAGCTTGTAGGCCTGGGTCATTTTTAAGTGTCTACAGATATGACCAAAGTTTTTATCATATCTATGGGTTTTGGGAAAGGTGGGACATCTAAAAGGGATGTCAACAGAGGTGGATCCACCAAAGGAGTGATGAAAACCCCACCTTTTAGGGTCAAGCACATTTGTAATCATAGTAGAAGTTGGAAGCAATACAAAACTAGACTGAATGAAAGCAGAGGGGAGGAGAGAGGAGGAAACAACAAGACTCCCTAATATAGGGGTGATCATCTCCTCTTCCTTCCTCTATAATGTAGCTTGCTAGGCCACAAGATCCTTTCGTTGCTGCTTGTGTTTGAATGTAAGGTGGTTTCTATGACTCTTTGAATTAGAGGCCAGAGGTTGTGAAGGAAAAAAAGGCTCTTGTTCAACCATGGGAGTGTCTGCTACAACCGTTTCTAGTGGAGGAACAAACTCTTGAGAGGAAGTAGGAGGAAACAGTTGAGAAGCAGTAGGGGGAGTTGGTTGTAGTGCCTCAACATCAGGCCTCTTCCCATTTAATGCTTTTGGAGTAGGAGTGGTAGGAGGCTGTGAAGGTCAATACATAGAGGATTCATCATGACATATCACAAATGAACATTTTACCAATCAACCTATCAATCAACCTAATGAGCTCTAATGAGATTTTGATCAAATATTATTGAATGTCTATCATTGACTCTCATTCATCATGAGATCAATCATCATCTATCCTATCATTGACCCTCACCTATCATGAGGTCAATCATCAACTATCCTAGGAAACATCATCAACACAATGGCTGACGCGATCATCAAACATCAAAATCAAGGAGAACAATAAAAAAATTCAAAACTCCATCAATGCACCAAAATAGGGTCTCTATGCACTCAAATACTGAATGAACTATAATAGATACCAAATGCACCATTTTTCAAAATAAATGCATTAAAACCCTAGATGCATTAAAACATTAAATGTATGTGCTACTTGGTGACACAAATGCGCTAAAAATCCTAATGCGCTAAATACTTTAATCAATGCGCTACAACAAGAAACTATTGTGCTAAGGTGGATCCTAAATGTGCTAAAACCTGCTAAAATATTTCAAAAACATCCAAACATGTGAAAAAAAAAATTCAAAATTCAAATTGTGGTTTCTTGGGGTACATACCAGAGGTCCATACGTGACAGGGTGGTTGTGTCATCGAACTCGCTCGAATCGGTGGGTTTGGTATGGGATCACCATCTTGCTCAATTGCTAAACTTTCTCAATCATATCAATCACACAAATTGCAAATGAATTCAAATGAGCTTAGTTTTTCATCTTTTTATCTTTTAAATGGGTAACTGGAGGGTAATTTAGTGGGGTTATTTTATATTTCAAACATGGCATCAATTAATCACTTGGTAGGGTCATTCTTCATTTTTGGGAGATAAATTATCTCAACATCATACAATTTTCAAATCATCAGAAAATCATTAAAATTTCAAAAAACTCAAAAGACTCTAAAAATTCAAAATTTCCTAATTTATCTCTCAAGGGGATACACGCATCATCGCTTGAAAATCAACGTCTGGGGCATATCAAATTTTTTTATCAGCACTATCAACAAATTTTTCTTTGAAGCTATGTGTCACAAACACATCACTTCAAAGAGGGGAAAAATGTATACACTTAAATTTGGTTTGGGGAAATTAATTAAATACAATAATTTAATTAGCAATCTTTAATTCTTCTACTTATAAATAAATTGAAAATTTTATTTACATAGTTCATTTTCTTCATGTCTTAATTAAATGAACAAATTTAATTAGTTTGTTTATTTAATTAACTTCCTCTTATTAAATTTGAATTCTAAATTTGAATTTAAGCACATTTCTACTAACTTCTTCTCACCTTCCACCTCATCATGTGTCTCATGAGATTAAATAATTCTAATATTTAATTTGGCATTTATCCTCAACAAATTCTAACCAATTTAAAACACTTGGCCTTCATCTTCATTTGATCCCTCTTCACACTTGGTAGTTTGTTCTTCTAAAGGGAACACACTCCTCTTTTCTATCGAACCTCTTCACTTTCAACCGTTCATTCTCTAGATCGAATCTAGACCGTTGATTTCTACCACCTAGGCTCATGCCTTGGAAAACCTATAAATAGGCCCTCATTTACAAAAAAAGCATATAGAGAGTTGAGCATAATTACACTCTGCAGAATCTTCATTAGCATTATCATCTTAGCATTGTCATTCTAGTATTTGCATTTTAGAATTAAGTAGTTTTATCATGGCATTACCATTAGGAGCATCTTAATTACAATAGTTTTGTCACATCATTTCCATTTAGCAACATCATAGCATCATCATTATCTTTGCATAATCATCTACAACAACTTTAGCAATCATGTAATGTAGGAAATATTTCTTGCATTTCTATTATCTCATTCTTTAGGTTGTCATTTGGAAATTCATGTGCACAAACAATCGAAGAGAAAAAATGACCTAAAGAATCCTTGGAGATAGAGGACAATGAGATGCCATTGAGGTATTTGTTTGTTTTAGTTTGATTTGTTATTTTAATTCCTTGATATAATGTTTCATTGGTGTGTTTTATAGCTTTTAATTTTCTTATGCATGATACATTTTACATACACACAGTGATTACAGGTGCATCATATCCATCTTTGTGCAAGAAGTTGATTAGGACAATCTCCTTAGTTATAATGTTTACTTGAGACGTTGGATCAATGAGAACACCTACTATGATGTTTCTATTGATTCATGTAGGGATGTAGAGAGGAGATGGTTCCCTATTAAAACCCATAGGAAAGTCCTATGAACTGAAGGTTATACTAGCACCACTGCTTATAGGTTGTGTAGAGGGGATAAGTTGATGCAGGAAGGAGACCAGTTAAAGGATAAGACGGTGACCCAATTAAGGTTTCATTACACAAAACCTTTGGAACCTTCCAACTATGGCTACTAGGGGTCGCAAGTTGGGTTGTAAGGTGAAAACATCACAAAAATCACACCTACAAAACTCCTAGAGTACAAGGAAATGAGCTTTCAGTATCACAAAATGAAATTGGAATGGTTCACATCAGGCTCACCAAAGATGTAAGAGAGGGGGACCAACCAAATTAAAGGCCCTAGGTCATGGAGAGTCAAGAGTAGAATTCTTCCCTAACCTACCTCAACTTAATAAAGGTGGTTTGAGATGAGGGAGGAGAATGATGAGGACTATAAGATCCTTCAATCACTCTACATACCCAAAATTATTTTTGGGGCTAAGTGAGCTAGTTTTTGGGTCCAACATTGTACCTCAGGAAGCTCTCTACCGAAGGATGAAAGTGTGATTATAGGAAAAAAAATGACACGTTGGTGTCTCCCAGGTGCACTGGAATCCGTACGACTAAAATACCAAGAGTACAATGAGAACTACTAGAAAATGAGTTGATAGCCTAGCTAATGGTTTTTAGGAGAGCAAAAGAAACTATGAAATAAGAAATATATAAAAAAATATGATAAAGAAAATACATTAAAGATAAGGTGACAAAAATGATCTCACAAAATATTTTGTTCACCAGCTAGCTACAAAAAGAACGTCACCTACACAAAATAAAGTGGAAAATTGTTGGGGGCTATATAGGGGTTTGCCTCAGTCAAACCCCCATTTTGGTGTTTCCACCTTCATGGACAACCAAGATAGCAACTATGAAGAAAAGTATGGTAAAGGAAGAACAAAAGTAAAGAACACAATAACACTATAAAACAATAATGCGCTACTCAACCAAATTGTAGAGGAGAGAAAAATCTTACCACCTCCACCAAGAGCTCACTAGCTAATGGAGGAGAAAATGAGAGGTCTCAATCCCCTATTGGAATGGTGTTGTTCTACACTTGCTCTTCAGAGTTGATGGAGTGTTGTTGTCACTACTATGGAGTGCAAAGTGCTTCTTGAAGGC
This sequence comes from Sequoia sempervirens, assembly GCA_007258455.2. Lineage (NCBI taxonomy): Eukaryota > Viridiplantae > Streptophyta > Pinopsida > Cupressales > Cupressaceae > Sequoia > Sequoia sempervirens. The sequence goes on along the minus strand of VDFB02049217.1, from coordinate 130,190,757 downwards.
TTAGAATGCAAGAAGTGAATGATAGAATGATTAGGGAGTGCCAAAAGAAGACAGAATGCATGAAGGAAGAGTCAGTTTGAAGGTAGAATGAGAAAAATGACCATATTTGGGTCGATTGGTTGAAGAGGGGCATTACCAATCGACCCCAATGCGAAGTGTAACACCTATACTAGCTTCAAACATAGGAATACATTAGGGATGTAAGCACACCACACAAATTTTTGTGCACCACACAGGCATCCTCGACAGTTATTTTTTTTCGATGCATAAAACATGTGCCAAGTGGAACAAAGGAAACAAGCTGATGTGGATTTTTACATTTGAATTTGGTTTTTTAAGGTGAGGAAGTCTAAAAAGGTAATTTTCATAAGGGGTGAAAATTTACTCTTATACAGTAACACCCAATTTTTTTCCCAGATGTGTACTGGAAAGGATTGGGTTTCTTGAAGTGATATGGCAGTTGGGAGTGTGGACAACAAGCATTTGTTGGAATAAGGAAAGGGAACATTCTTCCCCTCATATATATGCTTCTCTAATTTTGTAATGGTTAAAGGAGGTTGGAATCATATAAATAATATACTCAAAAATATTTACATGAAAAGAGTAGGAGTAAGAGAGTATCATGATCATGAAGGCTTCATAGCATGGTTAAAGTTAAGGAATAGAAGTTCCAAATTTGAGCATATTTTTTAGTTCCTTGAGGATGTAATAAGGAATATATTTGATCCTTTGGAACAAGATGATAGGAAAAAAATGGATTGCTTGTACAAAATGCAAAGAAAGGTAAGGGAATAGGACCCTAAATTCACTATTGTTGTAGAAATCCCTAATATAATACAGATAATGGAACATGTGTTCTAGAACTTTGAAACATTGGTTGGTTACCTTGAAGGTGAGAAGATGATTCTAGAGAAGGGGAAGGCCCCTATGGAAGAAGAATATAGTGGAGGATAAATACCTGTTATGGAGGAAAGGCCTACAGATCAGCCTCCTAAGGAAAAAAAATAAAGTTTTTCATAAGGAGGAAGAACAAAACAAGGAAGGATGATGCAGTTGTTGCTCCCTCTCAACAAGAGGAGCAGAGACCTTCTCTAGTGCCACAAATGCCACCACCATCTCCTCTGAGGTCAATTGGGCCTGAAACTATGGATATTGATGTCCCATCACAACATGCCTCACAACCAAAAGAGCCACCATTAAAGAAGCTAAAGGTCAAACTAACAGGTTTGGTGGATTATGATGATAATGAACCCGATGAGGAAATCTGGGTATCTGACTAGGAAATGCAGCAAGGAATTCCTCTTGCACCAATAGTGATTGACCATAACAACTGGGTATGATGTTCATCAAGGCTAACCTCACTGGGATAAATAGTACTGATGATGTCAGAATAAAGGCCTATGTAGAATTTATGTGTGATGATGCTTTTCTCAAGACCAAATAATTTAGAGACTTTTTCATCCATGTCAAAGGCTCTGGCATTAAAAGAAGGATTGAAGAAGTGAAGGAGAAAGTTGACCCCTCCCTATAAGAAGAAGTTGAAAAGGAGTAGGAAGATAAAATAATACAAGAAATTTCTAGCATTTCACTTGAGGAGGCAAGAAAATTGGTGAAGGGGAGTGGGAAAATCTTATTGCTTAGGTGGGACATATCATCTGTTATTGCACTAGATGCAATTAGGAAGGATCTCGATGCCTCTATTTCTGAGGAGGTATTTGATAATAAGGTCTTTGGCTTAGGTTTTAGCCCCAAGATGCATAAGATTTCCATCTGGTCTATGGATCCAAACATAGGGAAGCTTGATGACATAAAATCTATGGAACATGAGATTGGAGTAGCAGTTTTTGGGATGGAAATAGATATGACTACTACTACAATTGCACAATTGATAATGCATGTTGCAATGTTAACTCTAGATACTGCTAAAATTACAAAGGCTAACTACAAGGGGTTGTTGGATAGATATAGAAAACTAATGGATGAATATAATAAGATGCTTGCTACAACAAAAAGGGGTTTTCCATCTCCAACAAGTTATACCTCAGACTTGTCTACACAAGACAGAGAGACTGTCTCTCAGAATTCAAAATTTGAATCAAGATTTGAAATAAAAAAGGAGAATACAAAGAAGGCCAAATTGGAGAAAACTAAAGTGGAAAATGACATTTTCAAGGATGTATTGAGACATGCAGTGACCAAATTGGTCAATAGAGTTGATGGTGTGTGGGAAACCTACAAGAAAATCCATGAGGCTAACATCAAACATATACAGGTTCAGAAGGCCTTTCAAACTGAGTGGAGAAAATGGAGTACTAGGGTTGGAACAGTAAAGGAGATGATGTTCAAAATGTACGAAGATCCTAAAGCTCCTACTTATGTTCTTGAAATATTATAGACCATTGATTTGATTAATAAAATAACAACTTTCCATGGGAAGTTAGGAATGCAACTCCAAAAATAATTGATGATGTTTAGGGATATTGAAGAGAACAGTATGCCAAAAATATTAGATGGTAAGGGTGAGTTGATGGAGTTTTCCAAATGGAAGAATGAATTGGGAGAGTGGTTTCCAAGGGCTAAAATGATGTTAACTATAATTCCTTACTCCATGTTGAACCCACACATTGATAACATGGATGGAGTTGAGATGAGAATTGATGCATTTTTTAAAGAATCCAAAGCATTAATTGATGCAAGGTACACTCAACATAGTCCCAAAGTGTAGACCTTGCCAGACATGAAGTGGCCCACTAAAGATGAGTATAACACATGGTTGGAAATTTTCATTGAATTAACCTATGTTAGGAAGGTGATGAAAAACATGGTGAATAACATTTATGAGATAAACAATGCATAGCCTAGAAATAGTGTAGATTTGGATTTCGTTGAAGTATTGCAACATATTGTTCTCTCCCTATCATAGAGATTTATGGCATAAATGTTGACTTGAATGTGTTAGTCCTCTTTCTTTCTATTTATTTTCATACTTTTAGAGTATTTGCTAACTAGGCATGGACATGGTTAAAATTTTGGATCATGAAGAATATATTATAATGTTATTGTGATGAATGAAAAGTTCCTTTTGGAAGGTTGGTGTATCTTCTTCAAAAAATGAAAATAACTTTTGTCTTTTATGCTTTCCCCCACTTTGCAATGAGCAAATATAACTGTCTAGGGAGTTTTGAAATTAAAATTGAAATATATGTCAAATGTAAATGT
>VDFB02049217.1:130174378-130187438 GCA_007258455.2 Sequoia sempervirens | reverse complement strand
TTAAATTTGAAACCCTTAAACCCTCTACCATCTACCCTCAAACCATGACCCTCTACTCTCAACCCTTAAACCCTTAAACACAAGTAAACTCTCTACCCTTATCCATAAAACCTCAACCCTTTATCCCTTAGCCCTTAAACCATCAACCCTCTACCTTCAACCCTCAACCCTTAAACCCTAAACCCTCAACCCAAAAACCATCTACCCTATATGTTGGACCCTCAACACCAATCCATCAACCCTCTACCCTCAACCCTCTACCCTCAATTCTACACCCTAAACCCTCTACTCTATACATTGGACCCTCAACCCTAATCCTTCAACCATTTACCCACAACCTTAAACCCTCAACCCTAAACCCTTATACCCTAAAACCTTAAATATTCTACCCTCTACCCTTAACCCAATACCCTCTACTCTCAACCCTAATCCCTCAACCCTATACCATCAACCCAATACCCTAAACCATTAACCCTATATGTCATCAACCCTACAACCTCAATTCTCATCCCTCTACCCTATACATTGGATACTCAACCCTCATATATCTTTTTCCCTTTTCCCTCCCTCCTCTTCTATCCTTCTCTCACTCTCTCAGGTCACTCCCTCCCACACCCTCTCCCTCTCTCAACTCTCTCTCTCAAGTCTCTCCCTCCTACCCCCTCTTCCTCTCTCAACTCTCTCTCTCTCACTCCTATATCTCTCCCCTCTACCCTAAGTTAACCTTAACCCTTATACCCTCTATCCTCTACCCTTTATCTCTCTCGCACTCCCTCCCTCTCTCTCTCTCTATCAAGTCTCTCCTCCTACCCTCTCCCTCTCTCTAACTCTCTCTCTCACTTTCACTAACTTATCTCTCCCTACTTCTCTACCCTTAACCCTCTACTCCTCAACTCCTAAACCTTATAATTCTAAACTCCTTAAACCCTCTCTGTACCCTCAACCCAATACCCTAAACCATCAACCCTATAGGTCATTAACCCTCTACCCTATACATTGGATCCTCAACCCTCATATATCTCTATCCTTCCATCCTCTTCTCTCCTTCTCTCTATCGCAAATCTCCCTCCATCTCTTTATCCATCCATCCCTCCCTTTCTACCCTAATCCCTCAACCTTTAAATCCTTAAACATTCAACCCTAAACCCTAAACCCTCTACCCTCAACCCTAAACCATCAACCAAAAACCCTTACACCATAAACCCTTAAACCCTCTACCCTCTACCCAATAAACTAAACCATCAACCCTATAGGTCATCAACCCTATACCCTCAATTCTCCCTCTCTCTCACTCACTCACTCTTGTCTCTCCCCCCTCTACCATTAACGCTCTACCCTCTACCCTTAACACTTAAATCCTCTCCCTCTCTAACTCTCTCTCTCACTCACTCCCTCCTATCTCTCTCTCCCACCCCTCTCTCTCTCCATCCCTCTATTCCTCCCACCCTACCTAACTAAGTCCCTCTCACTTAAACCCCTTCTCTCCCACTCCCTCTATATTGTAAGGAAATTTAGGAGTGAATCTAGTGAAAAATCGATACAGTAGTGCCTTCGGTAACATTCAATTTTGATTAGGTTACCTCAAAGACACAGACAACTATGTCCAAATACAGAATGGACATAGTTCATTTCCTACATTGATCCATCTGAGAGAAACACCTGTAAATTCAACAACAAGCATTCACAGATTCTACTACATGAACAAACAGACATGAAAGATGAAACATAAAATTATAACACAGATTTACATGGGGAAAATCCTTTTAGATAAAAAACTACACACTCCAAAGATCGAGCCATTGTATTATTCAGCAATAGGAAGTTACAATATAGTTTTAGGCTCAGCCTTTTGGAGATTGCATCTTGTTCATCTGGATACAACTGGTAGAAAACACCCCTAGAGAGATCAACCATAGCATTCATGTTCAGGAGAGATTCTAACATAACCCTACCTCTCTCAGTATCTGCCTCGACCTCATGGCTCCAGGCTTTTAGCCAGCCACTCGGCCTTTCTCTATCGATCTCTCTCTAGCTCTCAACTCTTTAGCTTCTCGGTTTATCAACCTGATCCACACATCTATAGAAAATCCAATGCATACATATATGCATTTGTTCTCAATAGGATCTCTGCAAATTGGTTCAAGATCACACTTCAATAATCTACCAACTTGGCATCCCTATCATCATAGATTTTTCCACTCCTATGCAGATTTTTCCTTTCAGACCGTTCAAAAAATCCAACTGCCAACCATTTGAATTTTTCTTCCTCTGATTGGTCTGCATGCACCATGTCAAACAATCTTCACTTGGTCAACAATGATCAACTTGTGTCGCATGTCAGTGAGACACTAGAAGTGTCTCCCCAATGCCACAAGACCTAATTACATGTTGTCGCTAAGAGTCCTCTCCATCGACAAGAGGTTCCACCGAGATTACAAGTTACATCGATCTTATCAAGCACATCAGTGAGACTATCACTATCACTAGGAGTTCACATCGAGTCTTCAAGTCATACCAAAACCCAAATAGTCGCCAAGAGTCATAATGATATCAGGTTTCCCATTGGCAAGACAATCGCTCTTCGCCAAGAGATAATACTGGTGCCTCCATGTTACTCTAAAGTCTCCTACTGGCTAGACATTCCATCTTCGCTAAGACTCATACCAAGCTCAGGAGTCATACCAAGCACCCATGTCTTGCTGAGTCAGCAAGACATTTGACTTCACCAAGACCTTTCACCAGGTGCCGAGAGCTACACCGATGACTTCAGTTGCATCCCCATTGACGAGATCACCACCTATCACCAAGACTTCATGCTAAAGTCTCTAGGTTTCCCCAAGCTCACCTTTCGAGAGTCATTCTAAACATATCCCACACCATCAGTGAGACAAATGCCCATCGCCAAGACTTCATAGCAAAGCCTTCAAGTCATACTGATGTGTTCCACTGTCGGTGAGAGAATCAACCTTCAGCAAGACTTCCTACTGAGGTTTCCACAATATCTTGAAACCACTTCTCACCAAGAGTCACATTGAACCAATGACCCCACAAGCTATCGGTGAGAATTTTGATATTTGATGAGACATCATATTGAAACAAGCCTTTCAGCCAAGCGTCTTCTCGATATCTTCGAAGGTTACATTGTTGCCAAGACAATCCTTCATTGCTAAGAGGTCATATCAAGACCCTTAAGCTACTCTGAGTGTATATGGTCGGCCAGACATCTCCCAGTTGCCAAGAGATCTTCCTGAATGTTGAAGTCACCCCAATGACTACAATCAGTGAGACATCTCCCTATCACTAGGACCACATACCGACAAACTTGAGTTACCTTGATGGCTCTAGGAGAAAACATATCGGTGAGACAACCCTCCATCGCTAAGACTTCATATTGAAGCAAACATGTTACATTGATGACTCCAGTCACCATAGGTCACACCAACATATGCTAGGCACCTGATAACAAACCCTTCTATCACTAAGAAATTTCTACTCTGCAAAGGGTTATAACAAATGCACCAAGTCATAGTGATAGGTCCAGTCGTCAAGATAGAAGAAAAGTCATAGTGACATGAGAAAAACACAAGATTACTAAACTATCAGTCGTCCAGACACCATGAATGTCACAAGAACCATGCTTTCTTAGAGGATTCATCCTATGAGATTGAGGCACATTTTCCAACATATATTAAGCTCTCACTTCCACCCCTCTCCCTCTCTCCAGACTCTCTCTGTCTCTCTCTTGGGTCTCTCCCTTTGGAAACCTACCTATAAAACTCTCTCTCTATATCTATCCCTCCACCCTACGTAGATAAGTCCCTCTCACTCCACCCCCTTTTTCTATCTCACTCTCAGGTCACTTCCTCCCACACCCTCTCCCTCTCTCATGTCTCTCACTCACACTCCCTCTCTCTTGCACTCCCTCTCAATACCTATCTCTCAAGTCTCTCCCTTTGGCACCCTACCTACATAACTCTTTCTCTCTCTCATTGTCTCTCTCTCCCCCCTCTCTCTCCCTCTCTCTCTCTCCCACCCTACCTAGCTAAGTCCCTCTCACTCCAATCCATTCTCTCCCACTCCCTCTCTCTTAAAATCTCACTTCCACTCCCTCTCCCTATCCCTATCACACCCTACATAGACAACTCTCTCTCTCTCTCTCTCTCTCTCTCTCTTAAAATTCTCCCTCTCTCTAAATACATACATAAATACATACATACTTACATACATACAAAAATAATACATATGTACATACAATCCTACATCCATACAAGTATACATACATACATACATGTGTATAGACAATCTTACATGCATATACACATACATACAATATACATACATTAATACATATAAGCATACATACATAAATACAAGCATGCATACATACATACAAGCATGCATGCATACATACATACATGACATACAATCATACATTTACATACTAACATACAAATATATCAACATACATTCAATAGAGTGGAATTTAACCTAAAGGAAGACATAACCTAGGCATGTTATAACACACTCACGTTATGTCTTGGTTGACATGTTTCTTGCAAAAGAAAAAAACCATGTCAAAACTAAGATATAATGTGAGCATATTATAGCACGCTCATGTTATATCTTTCTTTGGGAATCCCCAAGCCTTAGGATTGGTATTTTCCTTGGAATACCAACACAAAGGCTTGGAGGGCATTCCCAACAACCAGAGATGTGTTTTTACAAATTCTAAAAAATTTCACATAATTGGGTTTGTGCTAGCCATCAAGATTGCATATGGTTTAATATCAAAAAAATTGAACACATGGGTAATGTTAGGTTCTCTCTTAGCTATCCAACAAAGTAATTTTTTTAACTTTTTGAAAATGTTAATCCTATGCATAATTTCTTTTGTTTGTATGTCTTTTTTTTTTCCAAAAAGAAATGCTTGGTGTTTTTTTGTTATAAATTAACCGGTCATCAAAATTTCAAATAAATTATATTTTTAGAAACTAGACTCCATTCTACAAATTTAAAAAATAAAACAAAAAAAATCAATTACTTTCCAAATTTTGTAGGGGGAGCACGAACAAAATTCTGTATTTCAGGAAGTGTCCACTTAGAAAATTAGTAAAAAATAAAATATTCATTAAAAAATTATTAGAAAAATTGTGCATCAACTACATACTATTAGCTAACTTCTTACTATAGCGATTTTAAAAATACTACAAAAATTTCACTGTGCTAGGGTCATACAAGAGTTGCTATGTTATGTTTATCTGACAAAAACATCACCAATTTGTGTATGTACCTCTTTTGAACCCCTTAATCTCAACCATTTTCAAAATAAATTAGTCATTTAGAAAGTAGACTCAGACCACTTCAATCCCCGTTTTCGTTCCATCTCAAAATTTTGAGTGTAACTATCCTCAATTTCACATCCAATGTCAATATTTCCTTATTTCAGAAAAAAAGTGACCACTTAAGCCCCCTTTTTGGGAACCATCTTGGTGCACTTTCCCATAAGGTTGGAAGTAAATAAGTGATCTATTTACATAAATCATCTCACTTTCATGAAAATTAGAGAAAATGGAACAAATACACATTTCAAGAGGTAAAATACTCATTTAAATTCTAGATAATTACCTAAATCCCTCAGTCCAATGTTTAAGACACAATATTAAATATAACCAATTAATCATAGAATCCATCATGTAGACATTCGTTAATTCCTTACAAGTAATTATATTTAAAAACAACTCTTAAGATAACAATTATCTATTTAATCTATACCATATTAATTTTGTTCACATTTAACAACATCTGAATGGCATAATTAAATCAGCTAACCAATCTATACACTTATAATATTTCCATGTTTATTAATCTTTGTACTTGCAAACCAACTCTTAATAAAAGTCCTCCATTAAATCTACTTTCAATAAAATTCTCTAATATATTTGCCCTAAATAAAATACATTACAATAGAAATTTGAGGTAAATCAATGAGGTTGCAAGAGTAGAGATAGATAGAGAACTTATTCTTTCATTCAAAGTCTATTCCAAGGGTCATTTAAGCCTAAACATTAAACAAACTATTTACAGGTGGAGAATACTAAAAGAAGGGTGATACTAAAGTAGATAAGGTACATAAGCAATCTATATGTAATAGAAATATATACTATGAATATGTAGTTATAAGGCATCATAAAATTAAATCTTTAACCCTAAAGAAAATTACTAAGTTCAACGAGTGATGGGATCAAGTATGAAGCCTGCAAGTCAAAGTAAGTAATCATGCATCATCTATAGGTTGAGAGAGAATTGGTTATCACATTTACCTACTGTAGAAACAAGGGATAAGCTTCTTTAGGATGAGGAATGCAAAGTTTACAATTGCATGCATGGAAGGAAATCGCTGCAAAAGTCTTCATTTAAATCATACATAAGGCCCAACCATTAAAGGTCAAACCTTGGTCCCTATGACATACACAAAATTTAAGGATGCCAAACCAATAAACCAGGGAAAAGAATCCAACGAATTGATTCTCCTATGTGATAAGTCTAGAAAGAAAGGTTTTATAAACAATAGATGCTAATTACAATGATAGTTGAGGAAAGACAATAACATTATTCATTCTGAATACAAATCAATGCAATCCCCATTCCTATAATAGTGACTAAAATTGATTTGCATGTTATAGGTTAATGAACACACAATTTCTTGAATAAGGAATGCAATCTAAACATAATGATTATGGAACTATTTGAGATAGAATGTTTCATTGAAAGGCAGATGGGGAAGCATCTAATGAGATGCACAAAATGTTTCTTCTACTCATACAAGCACTTTTAAGAAACTAAATCACTAAAATGCACCGATACAAAATACATAATGCTATTATTATTCTAATGGTTTCATGCAAGGGAAGGCATGGTGGATGCCACACCATAATCATTCTTTTACATTTAGGAAAAAATAGGAATAAATAGGTCATGTTACTTTGCTTAGTCTAAAATTAAAAGGTGTTAATCATGGGTAGAACACTATGATACTCTAGAAGTAATCCAAATGCTAAACTATAGACCCAAGACATGGTCTTCCAAATCAAATCCATAACAAACTCATGAGCTAGAAAAATCAGATCGTTAAAGCTTCTCATTTGGAGACTAGTAGTCGTTGAGTTTGCGACTAAGGAATAGGATAACTACAAAAAAAAATTAAGAATGGTTAGCACATGGAGACAACCACAACATGATGGAATCAACCTATTCAACATCAAATATAAATGCAGGGATTTAAGTTCCTTGAAACAATACAAGCAATGAAAACCATGTTGGAAAATTGATTGTCCATGAGCCTCTCCCCATTGCCACCTACCTATCAAGGGCATTTGATTCTTGCAGCTGAAAGAATGCTTTTGGGGATTACTTTCCTCACTTGCTCCTGACATGCACCTAAATACTGTAGAAGAATTAATGAAGTTAGGAACTTTTGAATTCCAATTCAATGCTAGTAGGTGATTTCAAATTAGAGAGGGAATGTTTGGAAGACAAAATGAATGAAGACAATTTATTTTGTCAAGTCAGTTGGATGAATTCTTGAGCAACAATAGACTATGTAGAGGAATGTTTTTTGTTCTTTGTGTGATTCCGAAAAAATTCTGAGTAGTAGTAGTTGCATGTGTGTTTTTTATATGAGCATTGATTGCTCCTGAAGAGCTTTGCATAGCTCCTTCTAGTGAACTCCTAGTAGCTCCTGAAGTTGTCTATTTTGGTTAAATAGCTAATGAAGGTCCCAATAGATTGTGATTCATAGCTTAGAATTATCTTTCAATAGTTTAAGTTTTTTCTTTCCCATATTATTCATTTCTAGTTATTGAATAGAAATAAAAGTTACATATCTCCAAGGTTATTTCGCATTTTGATTTGTGTATTTCCAGTTTGGCTGAAAAATAGAGTAGCAACTCTATGATTTATGTGCAATTAGAAATTATGACATGGTATCAAATCCATAGGCCCCATTTCCTGGTGAGTTAGGGCATTTGTTTTTTCTACGTATTAAGTTTTTGTGCAGGAGACATGGCTGGAGATGAAGGAAAGAGCTAGCAGTAGCCACCATCCTTTAATGGACAAAACTATGATGTTTGGGAAAAGAAAATGAAGACCATAATGGTCGCAAATGATTTGTGGGAGTTTCTGGTTAATGGTTTCAATGATGTAACTAACCCAACAACATATGCTATGCTCACAAAAAACCAAAAGAACCAGTTGAAGGAGTTGAGGAGGAAAGATGTTAAGGCATTAAGTTTGTTAGAAGCATCCTTGATAGAGACCATTTTTCCTAGAATATTAGCAACTAACTATGCAAAGGAAGCTTGGGAAATCCTCTAGATCAATTACGAAGGAACTGAAAAGGTCAGATTGGTGAAGCTCCATATGCTTTGAAGAGAGTTTGAGACTCTTGAAATGAAGGACAATGAGTCCATCTCATTTTTCCACACAAGGATCTTAGGTTTGATAAACTAGTTGAGAGTGAATGTTGAGATCATTGATGATCAAAGGATTGAGGAGAAAATCCTCATAAGCTTACCCATGAAGTTTGGTGTAGTGGTGATTGTCATTGAAGAGAAAAATGATAGCACAATGTTGTATGTTGATGAGTTGATGGGTTCTCTGCAAACCCATGACCAACGCCTAAATAGATCTACAAGTTCCTCCCAAGAGCAAGCTTTTAAAGCTTAGTAGAATGCAAGAGGAAGGGGGAGAGGTAGAAATAGCTCCAAACATGGTAGAGGGAGATCTAGACATGGTAATGTTGAAGAACAAAGCTGAGCATGAGAAATATCCAAGAGGGAGCAAGCAACTCTTAGACCAACTCTTGAAGAGGCAAGAAGAATATTAGTTTGAACTTGAAGAGTGACAAGAGCAATATTGAATGCTACTACTATCATAATTTCAGCCATTATGCAAGTGAATGTTGGAAAAAGTAGTGTGATCAGTCAAAACCAAATGAAAATGTGGTTGACTCAAATGTGGATAAAGGAAATCAATCCACAACCTTCATCATGTGCAACATTGGTGAAGAAGGCAGCCCTAAAGTATGGTATTTGGATAGCGGTTGCAACAACCACATGAGTGGTAATGAAAGTTTGTTTTCTTTCATTGATAAAAATGTAAAGTCTGAAATAAGAATGGGAAAATGGAGTAGTTCCAGTTGTTGGAAGAGGATCTATTATGATCCACAACAAGCAAGGTGAGAAGGAGATACATAATGTATTTCTTGCTCCTAGGTTAAAGCATAACCTCATGAGTGTTAGTTAGCTAATACAAAATGGATACATAGTGTTGATGGAGAAGGGTCAATGCATCATTTATGAAAAGAATGAGAGGAAGAAGGTGTTTGCAATAGTTCAAATGGCAAAGAAACAAATGTTTCCATTGAAGATCGAGGCATGCATCTCATCACAGTTTGTTGTTGCACCTCTCATGAATGGAGCATGTACAACATTACATCATGTAGCACTCAAGAGCACCATTCAAGACCCCTCCAAGCTATGGAATCTCAGGTATGGACATTTAGGCTATGTTGGTTTGAGTCTTTTGTCCAAGAACAAAATGATTGATGGTTTTTCAAGAACAGTAGAGCCTAATGTTAGATGTGAGGCTTGCATTTTAGGAAAGCAACATAGGCAACCCTTTCAATCAGGAAACTCTACAAGGGAAAGAGCAGCATTGGAGCTAGTACACATGGATTTGGTAGGCCCTATGAAAATCATATCTATTGGTAAAAGAAGATTTTTTATGACCTTCATTGATGATTACAGCCATAAGACATGGGTTTATTTTTGGCAACATAAATCTGAAGCTTTTGATAAGTTTTTGTTATTTAAGGCCTAGGCTGAAAAGGAGAGTGGACATGTGATTAAGGTCCTAAGGTCAAATTGTGGAGGAGAACATACCTCTAATTTGTTTGTGAATTTTTGCAAGAAAAATTGCATCAAGAAGGATCTAATAGTTAGTTATACTCTACAGAAAAATGGAGTGGCTGAAAGGAAGAATTAAACCATCATGGAGATGGAAAGGAGCATGATGAAATAAAATGGACTCCTGACTGGATATTGGAGAGACATTGTAGCAACAGTTGTTTATTTGATAAATAGAATTCCAACAAAGGTGGTTCAGGACAAGATCCCTCAAGAGGCATGGACAAGATGCAAGTGGATAGTTGAGCACTTGAGAGTGTTTGGGTGTGTAGCATATGCACACGTTCCTAAAGAAAAGAGGCATAAATTGGATGACAAGGGTGAAAAATGCATTTTCACGGGCTATAGTGAAGAGTCCAAAGCCTATCGGCTATACAATCTAGTCACCAAGAAGATAGTGATTAGCAGGGACATGGAGTTCCTAGAAGATAAGTCATGGGATGGAGTGGTAGATTCTAACACCTTAGAACTGCTCCTGATAGCTCCTGAAGAATTCAAAACTAAACATGAAGTTCAGCAAGAAGAGTTTGGCAATGCTTTTGAAAGTGTCAGTCGAGCTCCTGAAAGCTCTTGACGGCTCTTGATGGCTCCTAAAGATGGAAGATAGTCAGGCAGACTATCACAATTAGCTAGAGGATTGGCTCTTGAAGTTACCGGTTGAGCTCCTAAAAGCTCCTGACAGCTCTTGAAAGCTCCTAAAGTGAGAAAATAAAAAGAAAAGTAGCCAGAGACATCCATAAGATTGGCTCTCCAAAGCTCTAGAAGATCAGCTCCTGAAGAGCTCCTGAGAGCTCTTGAAAGCTTTGGAAGAGCTCTTGAAAGCTCTAGAAGAGCTCCTAAAATCACCGATACAGCTCCTGAAAACTCCTGACAACTCCTGGACCTGCCTGCTCAACATAGTAGTAGTAGTAGTAGTAGTGAAAGTTCATAACCACCTATTGCCTCCCTAATTCCAAAGAAGATCAAGATTCTAAGGGAGATCTATCAAAATGAAAGGTATAATGAAGACTTTGACGAGACTGTGAATTTTGCATTATTTTCTCATGGTGATCCAGTTTATTTTGAGGAAGTTGTGAAAGAGGAGAAATGGTGTGAGGCCATGGATGAGGAGATAGATGTAATAGAGAGGAACAACACATGGGAGTTAATATATTTTCCTCCCAACAAGCAAGTTATTGGGGTGAAATGGGTCTACAAGACCAAATGTAATGCCGAAGGAAGAATAGAAAGGCATAAGGAAAGATTAGCTATCAAGGGGTACAAATAGTAGTTCGGAAGAGATTATAATGAGACATTTTCCCCTATTGCAAGGATGGAAACTGTGTGGGTAGTCATAGCAATCGCAGCCCAACACATGTGGAAGGTATTTCAAATGGATGTGAAGTTCACTTTCCTTAATGGAGTGTTGAAAGAAGAGGTTTATGTGAAGCAACCTTTCATATATGAAGTTTTGGGTCAAGAACATAAGGTGTATAGGCTGAAGAAAGCTCTTTATGGGCTAAAGCAAGCTCCATGGGAATGGTACAGTAGGATTGACTCATATTGTATGAGCAATGGCTTTAGCAAAAGCGATGGTGAGCCCACTCTTTACATCAAGGTAACAAATGGTAAGATTTTGATTATTGTCTTGTATGTTGATGATTTAGTTTTCACTGGGGATGATGATTTCCTCATTATTGATTTTAAAGAGGCCATGAAAAGAGAGTTTGAAATGATAGATTTAGGTCTCTTGAGATTTTTTCTAGGCATAGAAGTAAAACAAATGCATGATGATATATTTATCTCTCAAGAAAAATATGCAAATGATATCTTCAAGATATTTAGGATGCTTGAAAGAAAGCCTACCCCAACACCAATAGACATAGGTCTGAAGTTGAGCAAGGAAGATTGCAACAACAATGTGGATTTGACCCCATTTAAGAGTTTGGTTGGAACCTTAATGTATTTAACTACAACTAGGCCTGATATAATGCATAGTGTGAGTCTTATTTCTAGGTTTATGGAGACTCCATGGGACACCCATTTCCAAGTGGGTAAAACAATCCTAAGGAATGTGAATGGAACCAATGGATATGGCATTCTGTACATGGCAACAAATGTGTTTGGGTTGGTTGGTTACATGGATAGTGATTGGGCAGGAATTTTGGATGATAGGAAGAGCACATCAGGATATGTGTTTCATTTGGGTTTGAGAGTCATCTCATGGGCTTCCAAGAAACAACCTATAGTTTCCCTATCTACAACCAAGGCTGAGTATATAGTAGCAAATACAGTAGCATGTCAAGCTATTTGGTTGAGAAGAATCTTGGAAAATTTGAAGGAAGAACAAGAGGATGGAATAGTAATTTTTTGTGACAATGTTTCATCAATAACATTGACGAAAAATCTTGTGTTTCATGGAAGAAGCAAGAACATTGAAATCAGGTATCATTTTATCATTTTATCTAAGCAGTAGCTAGTAGAAATATTCACCAAGCCTTTGAGGAAAGATAGTTTCAAGCACCTAAGGAGCAGATTGGGCATTGTTGATTTGGATCAAGATTGATCCTATTCATCGGCTCAGGACAAAGGGGGAGTGTTGGAAACTTCATTGTCCCTAAGCCCATTCTTGTAGCCACCTACCTATCAGGGGAATTCAATGCCTGCAGCTGAAAGAATGTTTTTAGGGATTGCTTTCCCCACTTGCCCCTGACGTGCACCTGAAGACTGCAGAAGAATTAATGAAGTTAGGAATTTTTGAATTCCAATTCAATGTTGGTAGGTGATTTCAAATTAGAGATGGAATTTTTGGAAGACAAAAGGAATTAAGGTATTTTATTCTATCAAGTAAGCTGGATGAATTCCTGAGCAATAGTAGACTATGTACAGGAATGTTTTTTATTTGTTGTATGATTCAAAGAAATTTATTAGCAGCAATAGCTGCATGTGTGTTTTGTATGTGAGCAGTGATTGTTCCTGAAGAGTTTTGCATAGCTCCTACCAGTGAGCTCCTAGTAGCTCCTAAAGTTGTCTATTTTGGTTGAGCAACAATGAAGCTCCCAACAGATTGTGATTTGTAGCTTAGAATTATCTTTCAGTAGTTTAATTTTTTTCTT
>VDFB02049217.1:130151315-130174278 GCA_007258455.2 Sequoia sempervirens | reverse complement strand
ACCCTCTACCCAATAAACTAAACCATCAACCCTATAGGTCATCAACCCTATACCCTCAATTCTCCCTCTCTCTCACTCACTCACTCTTGTCTCTCCCCCCTCTACCATTAACGCTCTACCCTCTACCCTTAACACTTAAATCCTCTCCCTCTCTCAACTCTCTCTCTCTCACTCACTCACTCCTATCTCTCTCTCCCACCCCTCTCTCTCTCCATCCCTCTATCCCTCCCACCCTACCTAGCTAAGTCCCTCTCACTCAAACCCCTTCTCTCCCACTCCCTCTATATTGTAAGGAAATTTAGGACTGAATCTAGTGAAAAATCGATACAGTAGTGCCTTCAGTAACATTCAATTTTGATTAGGTTACCTCAAAGACATAGACAACTATGTCCAAATACAGAACAGACATAGTTCATTTCCTACATTGATCCATCTGAGAGAAACACCTGTAAATTCAACAACAAGCATTCACAGATTCTACTACATGAACAAACAGACATGAAAGATGAAACATAAAATTATAACACAGATTTACATGGGGAAAATCCTTTTAGATAAAAAACTACACACTCCAAAGATCGAGCCATTGTATTATTCAGCAATAGGAAGTTACAATATAGTTTTAGGCTCAGCCTTTTGGAGATTGCATCTTGTTCATCTGGATACAACTGGTAGAAAACACCCCTAGAGAGATCAACCATAGCATTCATGTTCAGGAGAGATTCTAACATAACCCTACCTCTCTCAGTATCTGCCTCGACCTCATGGCTCCAGGCTTTTAGCCAGCCACTCGGCCTTTCTCTATCGATCTCTCTCTAGCTCTCAACTCTTTAGCTTCTCGGTTTATCAACCTGATCCACACATCTATAGAAAATCCAATGCATACATATATGCATTTGTTCTCAATAGGATCTCTGCAAATTGGTTCAAGATCACACTTCAATAATCTACCAACTTGGCATCCCTATCATCATAGATTTTTCCACTCCTATGCAGATTTTTCCTTTCAGACCGTTCAAAAAATCCAACTGCCAACCATTTGAATTTTTCTTCCTCTGATTGGTCTGCATGCACCATGTCAAACAATCTTCACTTGGTCAACAATGATCAACTTGTGTCGCATGTCAGTGAGACACTAGAAGTGTCTCCCCAATGCCACAAGACCTAATTACATGTTGTCGCTAAGAGTCCTCTCCATCGACAAGAGGTTCCACCGAGATTACAAGTTACATCGATCTTATCAAGCACATCAGTGAGACTATCACTATCACTAGGAGTTCACATCGAGTCTTCAAGTCATACCAAAACCCAAATAGTCGCCAAGAGTCATAATGATATCAGGTTTCCCATTGGCAAGACAATCGCTCTTCGCCAAGAGATAATACTGGTGCCTCCATGTTACTCTAAAGTCTCCTACTGGCTAGACATTCCATCTTCGCTAAGACTCATACCAAGCTCAGGAGTCATACCAAGCACCCATGTCTTGCTGAGTCAGCAAGACATTTGACTTCACCAAGACCTTTCACCAGGTGCCGAGAGCTACACCGATGACTTCAGTTGCATCCCCATTGACGAGATCACCACCTATCACCAAGACTTCATGCTAAAGTCTCTAGGTTTCCCCAAGCTCACCTTTCGAGAGTCATTCTAAACATATCCCACACCATCAGTGAGACAAATGCCCATCGCCAAGACTTCATAGCAAAGCCTTCAAGTCATACTGATGTGTTCCACTGTCGGTGAGAGAATCAACCTTCAGCAAGACTTCCTACTGAGGTTTCCACAATATCTTGAAACCACTTCTCACCAAGAGTCACATTGAACCAATGACCCCACAAGCTATCGGTGAGAATTTTGATATTTGATGAGACATCATATTGAAACAAGCCTTTCAGCCAAGCGTCTTCTCGATATCTTCGAAGGTTACATTGTTGCCAAGACAATCCTTCATTGCTAAGAGGTCATATCAAGACCCTTAAGCTACTCTGAGTGTATATGGTCGGCCAGACATCTCCCAGTTGCCAAGAGATCTTCCTGAATGTTGAAGTCACCCCAATGACTACAATCAGTGAGACATCTCCCTATCACTAGGACCACATACCGACAAACTTGAGTTACCTTGATGGCTCTAGGAGAAAACATATCGGTGAGACAACCCTCCATCGCTAAGACTTCATATTGAAGCAAACATGTTACATTGATGACTCCAGTCACCATAGGTCACACCAACATATGCTAGGCACCTGATAACAAACCCTTCTATCACTAAGAAATTTCTACTCTGCAAAGGGTTATAACAAATGCACCAAGTCATAGTGATAGGTCCAGTCGTCAAGATAGAAGAAAAGTCATAGTGACATGAGAAAAACACAAGATTACTAAACTATCAGTCGTCCAGACACCATGAATGTCACAAGAACCATGCTTTCTTAGAGGATTCATCCTATGAGATTGAGGCACATTTTCCAACATATATTAAGCTCTCACTTCCACCCCTCTCCCTCTCGGATTTTTGAATTAACGCATTTTGATGACGGATGAAAGCGGATGATTTTATTGATTTTTGACGGATGATCTCTTTTTCGACGATTGAGGCGGTGTTCTTTATCGATCGATGCCTGATTTCAATCTCACTTCCACTCCCTCTCCCTATCCCTATCACACCCAACATAGACAACGCTCTCTCTCTCTCTCTCTTAAAATTCTCCCTCTCTCTAAATACATACATAAATACATACATACTTACATACATACAAAAATAATACATATGTACATACAATCCTACATCCATACAAGCATACATACATACATACATGTGTAGAGACAATCTTACATGCATATACACATACATACAATATACATACATTAATACATATAAGCATACATACATAAATACAAGCATGCATACATACATACAAGCAGCATGCATACATACATACATGACATACAAGCATACATTTACATACTAACATACAAATATATCAACATACATTCAATAGAGTGGAATTTAACCTAAAGGAAGACATAACCTAGGCATGTTATAACACACTCACGTTATGTCTTGGTTGACATGTTTCTTGCAAAAGAAAAAAACCATGTCAAAACTAAGATATAATGTGAGCACATTATAGCACGCTCATGTTATATCTTTCTTTGGGAATCCCCAAGCCTTAGGATTGGTATTTTCCTTGGAATACCAACCCAAAGGCTTGGAGGGCATTCCCAACAACCAGAGATGTGTTTTTACAAATTCTAAAATTTTTCACATAATTGGGTTTGTGCTAGCCATCAAGATTGCATATGGTTTAATATCAAAAAAATTGAACACATGGGTAATGTTAGGTTCTCTCTTAGCTATCCAACAATGTAATTTTTTTAACTTTCTGAAAATGTTAATCCTATGCATAATTTCTTTTGTTTGTATGTCTTTTTTTTTCCAAAAAGAAATGCTTGGTGTTTTTTTGTTATAAATTAACCGGTCATCAAAATTTCAAATAAATTATATTTTTAGAAACTAGACTCCATTCTACAAATTTAAAAAATAAAACAAAAAAAATCAATTACTTTCCAAATTTTGTAGGGGGAGCACGAACAAAATTCTGTATTTCAGGAAGTGTCCACTTAGAAAATTAGTAAAAAATAAAATATTCATTAAAAAATTATTAGAAAAATTGTGCATCAACTACATACTATTAGCTAACTTCTGACTATAGTGATTTTAAAAATACTACAAAAATTTCACTGTGCTAGGGTCATACAAGAGTTGCTATGTTATGTTTATCTGACAAAAACAACACCAATTTGTGTATGTACCTCTTTTGAACCCCTTAATCTCAACCATTTTCAAAATAAATTAGTCATTTAGAAAGTAGACTCAGACCACTTCAATCCCCGTTTTCATTCCATCTCAAAATTTTGAGTGTAACTATCCTCAATTTCACGTCCAATGTCAATATTTCCTTATTTCAGAAAAAAAGTGACCACTTAAGCCCCCTTTTTGGGAACCATCTTGGTGCACTTTCCCATAAGGTTGGAAGTAAATAAGTGATCTATTTACATAAATCATCTCACTTTCATGAAAATTAGAGAAAATGGAACAAATACACATTTCAAGAGGTAAAATACTCATTTAAATTCTAGATAATTACCTAAATCCCTCAGTCCAATGTTTAAGACACAATATTAAATATAACCAATTAATCATAGAATCCATCATGTAGACATTCGTTAATTCCTTACAAGTAATTATATTTAAAAACAACTCTTAAGATAACAATTATCTATTTAATCTATACCATATTAATTTTGTTCACATTTAACGACATATGAATGGCATAATTAAATCAGCTAACCAATCTATACACTTATAATATTTCCATGTTTATTAATCTTTCTACTTGCAAACCAACTCTTAATAAAAGTCCTCCATTAATTCTACTTTCAATAAAATTCTCTAATATATTTGCCCTAAATAAAATACATTACAATAGAAATTTGAGGTAAATCAATGAGGTTGCAAGAGTAGAGATAGATAGAGAACTTATTCTTTCATTCAAAGTCTATTCCAAGGGTCATTTAAGTCTAAACATTAAACAAACTATTTACAGGTGGAGAATACTAAAAGAAGGGTGATACTAAAGTAGATAAGGTACATAAGTAATCTATATGTAATAGAAATATATACTATGAATATGTAGTTATAAGGCATCATAAAATTAAATCTTTAACCCTAAAGGAAATTACTAAGTTCAACGAGTGATGGGATCAAGTATGAAGCCTGCAAGTCAAAGTAAGTAATCATGCATCATCTATAGGTTGAGAGAGAATTGGTTATCACATTTACCTACTGTAGAAACAAGGGATAAGCTTCTTTAGGATGAGGAATGCAAAGTTTACAATTGCATGCATGGAAGGAAATCGCTGCAAAAGTCTTCATTTAAATCATACATAAGGCCCAACCATTAAAGGTCAAACCTTGGTCCCTATGACATACACAAAATTTAAGGATGCCAAACCAATAAACCAGGGAAAAGAATCCAACGAATTGATTCTCCTATGTGATAAGTCTAGAAAGAAAGGTTTATAAACAATAGATGCTAATTACAATGATAGTTGAGGAAAGACAATAACATTATTCATTCTGAATACAAATCAATGCAATCCCCATTCCTATAATAGTGACTAAAATTGATTTGCATGTTATAGGTTAATGAACACATAATTTCTTGAATATGGAATGCAATCTAAACATAATGATTATGGAACTATTTGAGATAGAATGTTTCATTGAAAGGCAGATGGGGAAGCATCTAATGAGATGCACAAAATGTTTCTTCTACTCATACAAGCACTTTTAAGAAACTAAATCACTAAAATGCACCGATACAAAATACATAATGCTATTATTATTCTAATGGTTTCATGCAAGGGAAGGCATGGTGGATGCCACACCATAATTATTCTTTTACATTTAAGCAAAAATAGGAATAAATAGGTCATGTTACTTTGCTTAGTCTAAAATTAAAAGGTGTTAATCATGGGTAGAACAATATGATACTCTAGAAGTAATCCAAATGCTAAACTATAGACCCAAGACATGGTCTTCCAAATCAAATCCATAACAAACTCATGAGCTAGAAAAATCAGATCGTTAAAGCTTCTCATTTGGAGACTAGTAGTCATTGAGTTTGCGACTAAGGAATAGGATAACTAAAAAAAAAAAATTAAGCATGCTTAGAACATGGAGACAACCACAACATGATGGAATCAACCTATTCAACATCAAATATAAATGCAGGGATTTAAGTTCCTTGAAACAATACAAGCAATGAAAACCATGTTGGAAAATTGATTGTCCATGAGCCTCTCCCCATTGCCACCTACCTATCAAGGGCATTTGATTCTTGCAGCTAAAAGAATGCTTTTGGGGATTACTTTCCTCACTTGCTCCTGACATGCACCTAAAGACTGTAGAAGAATTAATGAAGTTAGGAACTTTTGAATTCCAATTCAATGCTAGTAGGTGATTTCAAATTATAGAGGGAATGTTTGGAAGACAAAATGAATGAAGACAATTTATTTTGTCAAGTCAGTTGGATGAATTCTTGAGCAACAATAGACTATGTAGAGGAATGTTTTTTGTTCTTTGTGTGATTCAAAAAAAATTCTGAGTAGTAGTAGTTGCATGTGTGTTTTTTATATGAGCAGTGATTGCTCCTGAAGAGCTTTGCATAGCTCCTTCTAGTGAACTCCTAGTAGCTCCTGAAGTTGTCTATTTTGGTTAAATAGCTAATGAAGGTCCCAATAGATTGTGATTCATAGCTTAGAATTATCTTTCAGTAGTTTAAGTTTTTTCTTTCCCATATTATTCATTTCTAGTTATTGAATAGAAATAAAAGTTGCATATCTCCAAGGTTATTTCGCATTTTGATTTGTGTATTTCCAGTTTGGCTGAAAATTAGAGTAGCAACTCTATGATTTCTGTGCAATTAGAAATTATGACATGGTATCAAAGCCATAGGCCCCATTTCCTAGTGAGTTAGGGCATTTGTTTTTTCTACGTATTAAGTTCTTGTGCAGGAGACATGGCTGGAGATGAAGGAAAGAGCTAGCAGTAGCCACCATCCTTTAATGGACAAAACTATGATGTTTGGGAAAAGAAAATGAAGACCATAATGGTCGCAAATGATTTGTGGGAGTTTCTGGTTAATGGTTTCAATGATGTAACTAACCCAACAACATATGCTATGCTCACAAAAAACCAAAAGAACCAGTTGAAGGAGTTGAGGAGGAAAGATGTTAAGACATTAAGTTTGATAGAAGCATCCTTGATAGAGACATTTTTTCCTAGAATAGTAGCAACTAAATATGCAAAGGAAGCTTGGGAAATCCTCTAGATCAATTATGAAGGAACTGAAAAGGTCAGATTGGTGAAGCTCCATATGCTTTGAAGAGAGTTTGAGACTCTTGAAATGAAGGACAGTGAGTCCATCTCAGTTTTCCACACAAGGCTCTTAGGTTTGATAAACTAGTTGAGATTGAATGTTGAGATCATTGATGATCAAAGGATTGAGGAGAAAATCCTCATAAGCTTACCCATGAAGTTTGATGTAGTGGTGATTTTCATTGAAGAGAAAAATGATAGCACAATGTTGTATGTTGATGAGTTGATGGGTTCTCTGCAAACCCATGACCAACGCCTAAATAGATCTACAAGTTCCTCCCAAGAGCAAGCTTTTAAAGCTTAGTATAATGCAAGAGGAAGGGGGAGAGGTAGAAATAGCTCCAAACATGGTAGAGGGAGATCTAGACATGGTAATGTTGAAGAACAAATCTGAGCATGAGAAATATCCAAGAGGGAGCAAGCAACTCTTAGACCAACTCTTGAAGAGGCAAGAAGAATATTAGTTTGAACTTGAAGAGTGACAAGAGCAATATTGAATGCTACTACTATCATAATTTCAGCCATTATGCAAGTGAATGTTGGAAAAAGTAGTGTGATCAGTCAAAACCAAATGAAAATGTGGTTGACTCAAATGTGGATAAAGGAAATCAATCCACAACCTTCGTCATGTGCAACATTGGTGAAGAAGGCAGCCCTAAAGTTTGGTATTTGGATAGCGGTTGCAACAACCACATGAGTGGTAATGAAAGTTTCTTTTCTTTCATTGATAAAAATGTAAACTCTGAAATAAGAATGGGAAAATGGAGTAGTTCCAGTTGTTGGAAGAGGATCTATTATGATCCGGAACAAGCAAGGTGAGAAGGAGATACATAATGTATTTCTTTCTCCTAGTTTAAAGCATAACCTCATGAGTGTTAGTTAGCTAATCCAAAATGGATACATAGTGTTGATGGAGAAGGGTCAATGCGTCATTTATGAAAAGAATGAGAGGAAGAAGGTGTTTGCAGTAGTTCAAATGGCAAAGAAACAAATGTTTCCATTGAAGATCGAGACATGCATCTCATCACAGTTTGTTGTTGCACCTCTCATGAATGGAGCATGTACAACATTACATCATGTAGCACTCAAGAGCACCATTCAAGACCCCTCCAAGCTATGGAATCTCAGGTATGGACATTTAGGCTATGTTGGTTTAAGTCTTTTGTCCAAGAACAAAATGATTGATGGTTTTCCAAGAATAGTAGAGCCTAATGGTAGATGTGAGGCTTGCATTTTAGGAAAGCAACATAGGCAACCATTTCAATCAGGAAACTCTACAAGGGAAAGAGCAGCATTGGAGCTAGTGCACATGGATTTGGTAGGCCCTATGAAAATCATATCTATTGGTAAAAGAAGATTTTTTATGACCTTCATTGATGATTACAGCCATAAGACATGGGTTTATTTTTTGCAACATAAATCTGAAGCTTTTGATAAGTTTTTGTCATTTAAGGCCTAGGATGAAAAGGAGAGTGGACATGTGATTAAGGTCCTAAGGTCAAATTGTGGAGGAGAATATACCTCTAATTTGTTTGTGAATTTTTGCAAGAAAAATGGCATCAAGAAGGATCTAATAGTTAGTTATACTCTACAGAAAAATGGAGTGGCTGAAAAGAAGAATTAAACCATCATGGAGATGGAAAGGAGCATGATGAAAGAAAATGGACTCCTGACTGGATATTGGAGAGACATTGTAGCAACAGTTGTTTATTTGATAAATAGAATTCCAACAAAGGTGGTTCAGGACAAGATCCCTCAAGAGGCATGGACAAGATGCAAGTGGATAGTTGAGCACTTGAGAGTGTTTGGGTGTGTAGCATATGCACACGTTCCTAAAGAAAAGAGGCATAAATTGGATGACAAGGGTGAAAAATGCATTTTCACGGGCTATAGTGAAGAGTCCAAAGCCTATCGGCTATACAATCTAGTCACCAAGAAGATAGTGATTAGCAGGGACATGGAGTTCCTAGGAGATAAGTCATGGGATGGAGTGGTAGATTCTAACACCTTAGAAATGCTCCTGATAGCTCCTAAAGAATTCAAAACTAAACATGAAGTTCAGCAAGAAGAGTCTAGCAATGCTTTTGAAAGTGTCAGTCGAGCTCCTGAAATCTCTTGACGGCTCTTGATGGCTCCTAAAGATGGAAGATAGTCAGGCAGACTATCACAATTAGCTAGAGGATTGGCTCTTGAAGTTACCAGTTGAGCTCCTAAAATCTCTTGACAACTCTTGAAAGCTCCTAAAGTGAGAAAATAAAAAGAAAAGTAGCCAGAGACATCCATAAGATTGGCTCTCCAAAGCTCTAGAAGATCGGCTCCTGAAGAGCTCCTGAGAGCTCTTGAAAGCTTTGGAAGAGCTCTTGAAAGCTCTAGAAGAGCTCCTAAAATCACCGATACAGCTCCTAAAAACTCCTGACA
The DNA here is from genome assembly GCA_007258455.2 of Sequoia sempervirens. Taxonomy (NCBI): domain Eukaryota; kingdom Viridiplantae; phylum Streptophyta; class Pinopsida; order Cupressales; family Cupressaceae; genus Sequoia; species Sequoia sempervirens. The sequence continues at coordinate 130,164,917 of VDFB02049217.1, read as the reverse complement.
ACTCCTGGACCTGCCTGCTCAACATAGTCTAAGGGAGATCTATCAAAATGAAAGGTATAATGAAGACTTTGATGAGACTGTGAATTTTGCATTATTTTCTCATGGTGATCCAGTTTATTTTGAGGAAGTTGTGAAAGAGGAGAAATGGTGTGAGGCCATGGATGAGGAGATAGATGTAATAGAGAGGAACAACACATGGGAGTTAATATATTTTCCTCCCAACAAGCAAGTTATTGGGGTGAAATGGGTCTACAAGACCAAATGTAATGCCGAAGGAAGAATAGAAAGGCATAAGGAAAGATTAGCTATCAAGGGGTACAAATAGTAGTTCGGAAGAGATTATAATGAGACATTTTCCCCTATTGCAAGGATGGAAACCGTGTGGGTATTCATAGCAATCACAGCCCAACACGTGTGGAAGGTATTTCAAATGGATGTGAAGTTCACTTTCCTTAATGGAGTGTTGAAAGAAGAGGTTTATGTGGAGAAACCTTTCATATATGAAGTTTTGGGTCAAGAACATAAGGTGTATAGGCTGAAGAAAGCTCTTTATGGGCTAAAGCAAGCTCCATGGGAATGGTACAGTAGGATTGACTCATATTGTATGAGCAATGGCTTTAGCAAAAGCGATGGTGAGCCCACTCTTTACATCAAGGTAACAAATGGTAAGATTTTGATTATTGTCTTGTATGTTGATGATTTAGTTTTCACTGGGGATGATGATTTCCTCATTATTGATTTTAAAGAGGCCATGAAAAGAGAGTTTGAAATGATAGATTTAGGTCTCTTGAGATTTTTTCTAGGCATAGAAGTAAAACAAATGCATGATGATATATCTATCTCTCAAGAAAAATATGCAAATGATATCTTGAATAGATTTAGGATGCTTGAAAGAAAGCCTACCCCAACACCAATAGACATAGGTCTGAAGTTGAGCAAGGAAGATTGCAACAACAATGTGGATTTGACCCCATTTAAGAGTTTGGTTGGAACCTTAATGTATTTAACTACAACTAGGCCTGATATAATGCATAGTGTGAGTCTTATTTCTAGGTTTATGGAGACTCCATGGGACACCCATTTCCAAGTGGGTAAAACAATCCTAAGGAATGTGAATGGAACCAATGGATATGGCATTCTGTACATGGCAACAAATGTGTTTGGGTTGGTTGGTTACATGGACAGTGATTGGGCAGGAATTTTGGATGATAGGAAGAGCACATCAGGATATGTGTTTCATTTGGGTTTGAGAGTCATCTCATGGGCTTCCAAGAAACAACCTATAGTTTCCCTATCTACAACCAAGGCTGAGTATATAGTAGCAAATACAGTAGCATGTCAAGCTATTTGGTTGAGAAGAATCTTGGAAAATTTGAAGGAAGAACAAGAGGATGGAATAGTAATTTTTTGTGACAATGTTTCATCAATAGCATTGACGAAAAATCTTGTGTTTCATGGAAGAAGCAAGAACATTGAAATCAGGTATCATTTTATCATTTTATCTGAGCAGTAGCTAGTAGAAATATTCACCAAGCCTTTGAGGAAAGATAGTTTCAAGCACCTAAGGAGCAGATTGGGCATTGTTGATTTGGATCAAGATTGATCCTATTCATCGGCTTAGGACAAAGGGGGAGTGTTGGAAACTTCATTGTCCCTAATCCCCTTCTTGTAGCCACCTACCTATCAGGGGAATTCAATGCCTGCAGCTGAAAGAATGTTTTTAGGGATTGCTTTCCCCACTTGCCCCTGACGTGCACCTGAAGACTGCAGAAGAATTAATGAAGTTAGGAATTTTTGAATTCCAATTCAATGTTGGTAGGTGATTTCAAATTACAGATGGAATTTTTGGAAGACAAAAGGAATTAAGGTATTTTATTCTATCAAGTAAGTTGGATGAATTCCTGAGCAATAGTAGACTATGTAGAGGAATGTTTTTTATTTGTTGTATGATTTAGAGAAATTTATTAGCAGCAATAGCTTCATGTGTGTTTTGTATGTGAGCAGTGATTGTTCCTGAAGAGTTTTGCATAGCTCCTACCAGTGAGCTCCTAGTAGCTCCTAAAGTTGTCTATTTTGGTTGAGCAACAATGAAGCTCCCAACAGATTGTGATTTGTAGCTTAGAATTATCTTTTAGTAGTTTAATTTTTTTCTTTCCTATATTGTTCATTTCTAGTTAATGAATAGAAAGAAAAGTTGCATGTCTCCAAGTATATTCCACATTTTTATTTGTGTATTTCCAATTTGGCTGGAAAACAAAGCAGTAGCTCTGTGATTTTTGTGCAATCAAGAATTTTTACAAACCATTCAAATATCTATCCTTCAATTATAATCACACTACATGCATCAATGTTGGATATAACCATCAAATATTAGCTATAATGTGTTTCCATTGAATTCTAGATATTCTAAATATGAATCCATGGCCAATATAATGAATCACAAATATATGAGACATGATGGTTTTATAGGCAACTAGGGGAAAATCAAGGCCAGGTCAAAGATCTCGACCTTTATTTTGTGAGGACTAATGAACGGATTGAGGAAACCATGTTTTGGAAGCTTAAAGAAAAAACTTACAATGGTAAGAGGTCATTGGAGTGTTCATTTGAAGAGGCCTTTCAAAGGGTTTACCAACTCTTGAGGAAAGGCCCAAAAACAAAAAAAATCAAGCTTTGCATTAACAATGAATCAAACTTCTCAATAACAATAAAGTGGGCTTCATAATAATAGTGAAAATCATATCTCAAAGGTTTCTCTATGGAAATGAAGTAGATAATTACCATGTTTTCAATAGAAAAATGAGAAAGAGACTCAATTACCTAGCTCAAAGAAAAAAAAAATGAACAACACAAAACCGACCTGGATCCAAAGCCTGGTAGGGACAAACTTGAAGCTAAGATCAATCTTTCACTACAATTTTTGCTTCTTTGTAACCCCAATCCAGAAGTTAAAAAAAACAATGTCCAAGATAATCAACAATGGAAAGTGGTTGTATTACTGAAATTTCTTGTGAACCTAATTTTATTTTCAAAAACCAAAAATAATCCATCCTCCTCCCATCTCTCAAAAATGATAACTATTTACCAAGGGAAGCTGTGGATTTTTTGAAAAGAAAAATCAAATAAAAATCTCACAAAAACAACAAGTTTCCTTTCGACAATCAGATCAAAGATATGCATGTGCTCCAAGAGAATCTTTTTCTATCTTTTAAATTATATTTTTGTTACCCATTATCACATCTCATTTTAATATTTTATTCTATAATGTAATATTTTCCCACATTTCTAATTTATTATAATCCCATCATTAATAATAAATATAGTTCAATTTAGTTATAAAAATACTTTATAACTTAATAATTTAATTTAATAAATTAACCAAGAACAAAATTTAGCAAACAACTTAAAATTGAGCATCTATCCTTCTTTCCCTATGTTATGGGGCTCCTTTTTTCCTTTCTTGACCATGCTTATCAAGTGTCTAAAGTCATTGGGTGCATGCAGTGTGAGTCTAGGCGGGCTCTCTTACTTTTCCCTCTATTTTATTTATTCTTTGTATTGTTGTCATGTTGGATCTATAGGTTCGATGTTAGGTGGGTGTTCTCTTATGGCACCCTCAGGGGGTCCCAATGATCCCTTTCATTTGTCTTTCAAATTTGTTGCTTTGAATGGGGATTCTTCTGCATTGGGGCATGGGGGCATTGTTGGGTTCCTATTGCAGGCTATAGAGGAATCAATGATTAATCATTCTTCGGAATCGAAATAAAAAACAATTGGTTGCTTGGAAAGGAGAAAGGATTGCCCAATTGTGGTGATCAATCCTAAAACTATTGTTGATGTTGTCATATATTTAGCAGAACATGCTTTAATTTACAAATTCATGGGGGTTTGTATTTTGTTGTCGTTCTTGGAGGCATGGGCTTGAAGAAACTGGAACCCAAAGGGAGATATGCAGATTATTTTTGGTGAAAATGGTTTTTTTTTGCGGTGTTCTTTAGGCTTGCTGATCGACATATGGTTTTTGAAGGTGGACCCTATTTCCATAATCAAGCTGGTCTCTTTATTAAACCATGGAACTTGGGGTTTTATCCTTCTGAGGAGCTTCCATCGAAGATTCTAGTGTGGGTTTGCTTGCCTCGACTCCCAATGGAGTTCTAGTGAAAAGTTGTTATGCACTCTATCATTGCAGCTTTGGGGAAACCATTGGGCCCCTCTTGTCAAATCGTTCACCATCAAGTGACCTCTTTTGCTTGGATTTGTGCAGAAATTAATCTAAACATTCTTTCACCAGAGTCGATGGAGATTAAAGTAGGAAGTGTTAGCTCTAGAAAACACAAGTTTGAACCATGAAAGGTTGCAAAGCTTTCACAATGTTTTAGGGTAACAGACAAGGTCAAAAGATTTTAGACCTTCTACTCTTCAGGTGCTACTAGACCTAGGCGGGTGTACCTATCTAAAAGATGCAAACTTGACTTATAATTATTCTTCATGCAATGATTTTTCCACGATGGAAGATGATAATGGACTAATAAAATCAAATTTGGTATAAATTTTATACCAATATTCAAAACTACACCCTAATATGTTCAGTTAACAGATGTAAAAAATATGAATGAAAATAAGGAATGAAAATGAAGAGACCCGTGCCTTATAGGGTATGTGGAGTCAAGAGAAATCTGAAACAAGTACTTTGTTCTAGCAAACATTCAAGTTGTTTAGCATTTAATTTGGTTTATAGCTTGTATAAACATGCAAGGTTATGATTACTGAGTTCTTCTTAGTGATCCAATTGACATTCTCTAATTGCTATGATCAATTTAAAGGATTTAATCTTTACTGGAAAGAACCAATCAATTGACCATACAGATGCAGCAAATGTGCATTGAGAAACTAGATATAAACTTGTTACACCAATTTAAATAATAAAAAAAAATCATACTGGAGACAACTTCAATAATGCTTTCAAAGAACACCATAAAACAACCAATACCAGAAACAACTGCACCATAATACTAGATTTCAATTGATATCTCCCTGATTTTACACATGCAACACAATCTCATATTAGCCCAAAAAATTGTATTCTATAGTCTTCCTCTATCCTCTATCCTATTCTAGTTATCTCCCTGTTTCATTTCTGAAACATATATTTATACATTGAGAATATGAAAGGACGTGTCCTTTCAGAAATAGGAAATTTCATATTTTATAAAACAAAATATTAGAGGATAATTAAGCTCTATTTAGCCACAAGTGAGTTTTAGCGAGGTGATCCAAATAATCTCAGCCTTCATATGTGTCTGCATCTCCAACTGCATTCTGGATTGTGATTTCCATCCTTATCATTTCCTCATTCTGCTTGCTCACTTCCTCCAACATTGTATCCTCTATAGAAGCCAACCTCATGACTTCATTTAGTATTTATTCACATTCACTTTTCCATCTTGTGGTCTTTTTCAATTCCCCTTTATCATCAGAGAATATGATCATAGTTTTCTTGGCAGCATCAATCAACCCCTGTTCATCCCCCTGCAATTCAACATAGAAGTTGCGATGACAATTTGTAATATGATTGGTAGCTCCAAGTGTTGCACTGTTAGAAACATCACTTTGGGCTATCTCATGAAACTTCTCCATAATTTTTCCACCCTTCCTTGTATGCTCCTTTAATGTAGCAAGGGTATGAGAGTACTTTCCCCATAGTTTATTTAACAATGATCTCAAATTATCCTGCCTCCTCTTAACAATTGTTGTAATTGCATCATGCTTACCCTGGGAATAAGCACTTGATCCTACCCAATGATCTTTTTCCTTAGATATTTCTCCTTGAGTGAGAATTTTGGTTGCCCCATTGAAATACCAACCAAATCTTTCAGTCTATCATTCTCTCTCATCATCCTTTCATTATTTTCCTTGTCCATTTCTCTTTCTTTTATCAGCATTTGGATTTGCGCTTTATTCAATTTTGCAATATTGATCCCAATTTCTGCAGTAGCCACATGATCAACCTCTCCAAATTTTAGGGTCATGACATGGCCAAATTCCTTCTCTATGTCAATTACCACTAATTTCCTATGGGGCAGGTATAAATCCCATATCATCAATGATCCTTCATCAGTATTGTACTTAGATCCTGCATACACCTCTGTTACTTTTTCCTTATGAAGCTTGTGTGTAGCATTATTGTCTCTTAAGAAACTATCAAAAACTAATGCAAAGTTCAAATCAAGTCCAGGAAAAATCATGACACTAGCATTCTCCAACATTTTCCTCCCCTTTTCAGGGGTCATATTTGTCATTTCATCATCCACACATTTTCTCAATTGACCCAATAACTACTTTTCATTCCCTGGAGTGACATCATCAACATTTTCTCTTATTTCCTTCCCCTTTTGCTTATACAAGAATGCTTTGAACTCTAGGGAATTTATAAACTCATCATCTGAGACAAATGATCTATATTCAATATGCCTTGCATCTACATCACTGCTTTCAAAACTCTACTCTCTAGTTGGGCAAACATAGTGTCGAGTTCTCAACCTGGATACTTTTTTTGGTTTGCCTTGTGGCACATTATCCCTTGGTGCCTCCTCTTCTCCAAAAGATAATTTCTTTTTTTCCTACAACCCTTGGTTATACCTTTCAATGACCATTTCATCTTCATCTTCATCTAAATTTCTGATCATATCATCAAAGGGATAGGGTACATGCTGATACCCTCTAAAATTTATCTTCATCTTAGTAAAATTTATATATCCCTCTAGATAAAAATCCTTTTTCAGTGGTCCTCTCTTCATATTATAATGTAACAATCTATCAAGGATTGAATTGTATCCTTCCTTCGCCAACACAGTGAAGTCACCAAAACATAATGTACTAGGCATAAATGACTGCTTCCCAAAATAGCTAAAATGCATTACACTACAATAGTCCATTTGTCTACCAATCTCCAAATATGCAACTGTGTTTGGAACTATCTTTCGCAGAATGAAAGGGGCATCTTCAAACCCATATAATCTGATCATTGTAGCTCCCTCCAAAAAATACCAATCTCCCCATTTATGATCAATTTTCCCATTGAAGTCTTTTGGCTGAAGAAATATCTTAATCTCATCAATCAATGAATAATTACAAGGATACTGATACAACTTATACAATGTTTTTACAAAATATTCTTCAAAATGAATGAAACTAGAATTAGCAAACCTGCTATCCCAAATAGCAGTCCACAATTGAATAGGAAAGGCCTCACCATCCTTACCAATCTAAGAAATTCTCATCTATAGAGGCCATACTCCTAACTCCTGTCCAAAATATAGTACCAAGTGCATCAACAATGAATAATTCTTGAGATGAACAATAGAAGCTCCACCTTTGATGCCATCAATCTTGAATCAAGCTCCCTAGAAATGTATGAGGCATAGTCAAATGGCTGGAGTTGTGATATTGGATATTTTTTGTAATAATCATTGGCACAATTGACATGAATTCTGGGGCATCCATTCCCAACACTTGACACACTGAGAAATAAGTGTACTTCATATAAGGCTCAAACAAGTCTACATGATAAGGAGGACCCTCACTATCCTGTAGAGGATCTGGCTTGCTATCCTATTTAACTATGTGAATTGGCAACCTCCATCCCTTATAAATTGTATCCATTCTTGAGAATTCTTGCTCCAATTATTCACAGCTGATCTCCTCATTGTAGAACCCTTCTAATTTGAAAACCTCACCTATTGCCTCCTTTGTAAAATATATATGTGGTTTTCCAGATGGGTCACATATAGCTTTGTGTTTTGAGTCATAATGATCAACAAGCAATTTTATTAACTCAGCATTTACAAATATGTTAGGGCACACAAGTTTCCCTACATTTAGCTTCCATGGGTTACAAACTAGTTCAAAGTAGTTTTTTCTATGATAATGGAAGTTGAAAAGTTCATACCCTCTCACAACAGTCCAAACGTCACCTATGAACTTGCATTTATCATCCAATTTATCAACTTCTACCCTAAGTTGTGTGGACCTTCTAGTTTTAGGCCCTGAACTAGGTAATTGGTCAATAAGATCATGATTTAATCTTTGTTCAGTGCCCTCATGCTCTGTATCAACCTTTTTTTTTTCCTTTTGACTAACTACTCTCACCAAGCTTTCTACCCTTAGCCTTTCCAGGACCAAAAGACTCCATTCTTCAAAATCACAGAATTTAAAATTGGAAGGCTGAGATGTAATTACTTACAGTATTCTGTTTGAGCTCCTCAGACTGAAAGATGTCCCAGTTCTCCATTCGCATTGCTAACTCCTTTGTTTTCAATTCGGCACTGATGCATTGTTTAAAACATCCCTATTATATCTTGACACACCATTAATGAAGCACGAACAAAAACTCATTTAAAACTGGTACTATCGCAGCAAATGTCCTGTCAGTGAGAGATTTTCAAATCTGGGGTGAAGTCCCTTTGCAACATTTACTAAACCTTTCACCAAGACATTATGTGGTCTTACTAACACTTGGGATCAAATTGATGACTATCGCTTCTATTTTTCAAGTCGCTGTGACAATTCCGTGTTGGGGAGATGTCTCATAGATGTCACTATGTCTTACCAGTATGCATTCTTCAATGTATTCTCCAGTCGCTGAGACATAATTACCCTTTTGCCGATGAAAATAATCTTACCAATGAAATAAATTCCATCGATAAGACTCTGAAAACTCAAAAAGACTCATACTGACACCAAATGTCTCACTGAACCCGTTCCTCTAGATTAGTCCTCAAGCACATAATTTTTTTACTAGCCTAGTTTTCTACAAAGTATTTCAACTCTTAAAACTAGCTAAAGACTTTATATTTTATTCTCAAAAAATAAGTAAATGTCTAGGTTCTACTATAATCATCAATGAATGATAAAAAATACACAAATCTAGAAATCAATGATTAAGCAAGTGTGGTTCTATGCGAGGTTGTGCCTAAAGGATCTCTCAACCTTGCAATTAACTCTTCAATTTTTTTTTGTTATTTTCAATTTTCCTCATTGTGGCAACATAAAATGTATCCCTCTACATTTTCATGCTTGTTTAAACCATCCTTATTAAATTTATCCTAATGTCACCTTGATCTAAGTGTTGTAATATCTTTTACATATTCACATTAGATTTAGGGCCCTTTTAAGCTAAATAGACCTAATTTTTCCTTAATTGAATGTTGTAAAGTGTATTTATTTACACCTTCATATTGAGTTTTGGGCCCTCTTCCATCAATGACTTTCATATCATCATTAAAAGGCCCCTAAGACCCTATATTATGCATCTCGAGGCTTATTTCAACCGAAATCCTGATATAGACATTAAATATACTTAATTTTCCAACTCCCTGACATTTCCTCCACCTGGAAAAACATGGTGGGACCCATATGCCACCTTGGGAATATTAGTCCCATCCAGATGGGACCTGTAAGATCTAGAAAATGCAGAAGAACAATTAAACAACACACAACAATGTGATCTAAGCTCTAAATGCAATCTAAGCTAAACAATAGAGAACAAAGGAAAGCTAAAACATAAATAAACTGAACAATCTCACTCAATATCTATGTAATTCCATGTATAACCTCGATTTCCCTTCTCCATTTTTCTATTGTAGTATAATTACCCTCAGATTTCTCTTGTGCAAGTATAGCTTGTGACAATTATTTAGCAAAACATTGAAGATTCAAATAATAGATGTGCTTCCAAAAGTTATAAGATTTCGGGAGAGATTGGAATGATGAAAGATAGATTAATTTATAGAAAATTGATCATTTGAATGATAGGTCAGGATCAAAAGATCAATGGATAGTTGAGATCAAAAGATTAGACATGCATTATAATAACTATTAGTAGTGACATGAGTGATAAAAACTAAAAATATAAATAAAGATTAAATAAATGATTTAATCTTCAAGTTTGGTATTCGAAAACAGAAGAATAGACAAAGATAAAGATGGATTAAAGCAACTCTCTATTCGAATGCATGCACAATATTTAATTAATTAAATAGGAATATTTAATTAATATTCATGTACATGCAAACAAATTAGAACCACATAACTGAATGATATAACAAAGAGTTTATTCATGCAAGAAACTCAGACATTAAGTCAAGAGTTAACTAACCTATTTAAATAGATCTCAAGTTGAGTCAAAGTGAATACTTAGATAACTCGCACAATTGTCTAAATATAGAATAATGTGTTAAAATACATATTTACAAATTAAATAATTCATTTAATTCAAGATTTGATATTTGAAGAATAATTAAATAAATAAAATTTATTTAACCAAGTGACGAAGGGATTAAATAAATAATTAAATAAATAAAGGATTTAATTAATTATAGTTGACATATGATAAAGGGTAAATTAAATAAGAATTTATTTAATTTGACAAGAAGGATAAGGTTAACTAGTAACATGATTAAATAAAAAGTGTTTATTTAATTAATAAAGAAATGAAGACTTTATAGAATAATTAAATAATTGACATTATTTAATCATGACCATAGAAATACGAATTATGAAGAATATAGAAGTCGCAAGCTTAGACCAGATTTTAGTGTCTACATTTGCCCCTCTTTGATACAATGTCATTTCAGCATTGTGTCAAAGAAAATCAATAAAAAATATGCCCCAGTAATGCCCCAGTGTAAAATAGGTGAAGGTATGCCCCCTTAGAAAATTTTAAATTTTTTTTTTTTTAAATTCAAAAAAATTGGAATTAGTCCCGATTAATCCATTTGATAACTAGAAATGTAGAGTAGTTGACAAATTTGAAGTTGGAAGTGTTAGGGACATGTACGGGCTGATTGAAGTTGGAAGTTAATGTGGCCAGTAAAAATGAATACCACTAAAACCAAAGGTATAAATAGAAAATGGGGTAAAAACCCATTTATTTTTACCCACATTGATCCAAAATTTGGGATTTTTGCTCTGCACTCTCAGCGAAGATGTCACTTTTTCTACACATCCACCATTGATTGTATAGGATCCAGACCTTCGGGCGGCCGGCTGATGTTGGTCGCCTAGTATGTACTTGGATCTCAACTTTTGAATTTTTGGTTTTCACACTTTTTCATGTGTTTATTTTCATTTTTTGTCATGCGTCATTTTTTTAAAATGTCGCATTTGAATGTGTAATCAACACATTTGAATTCAAATCACCACATTTGTAAATTAACGTATGCTACTTAGTGTATGTATTTTATATTTCAATGCATATGAGAAATAGTTACACATTTGTATTTAAAATAAACGTATGTGATTTTTTTAAAACACATTTATAAATATTGCATCACATTTGCATTTATGATGGATGTTCATATGCATAGATGGAATGAGTCACATTTGATTTTGACTCGCATTTGATAGTTCTATACACAACTGTGATTTAAAATGATGCATGTGAAATTTTATGATGCATTTGCAAAATAAAATGATGCATTTGGTTTCTTGTGATGCAATTGCAACAAAATGATGCATTTACAAAATAATGATGCATTTCACTAGCATTTGATTTTGTCACTTTGCATTTGACTAACAGGTTATTTTGGACACTGTTTATACGCGAGAGTCGAGACCATCGACTTTTTGCTTCTGAAATAGTTTGTAGAGTGTAGAGAAATAATTTTAATGGCATTTCGGTCTCCTCCAGGTGACAGACATGCCCATGATTTGGGCAAACTGGGGGCTACTAACGATGTTCTGTGAGCAGTGGCACTTACAGAATTCTTCATTTCACCTACCTATTGGAGAGGTTATAGTTATGTTGGAGGATGTCTATAGGATTGTGAGACTTCTTATTAGAGGCACTAGGGTGATGTACAATACTTAGAGGGGTTTCACTAACATGTGCATATATTACCCTCACGAGGATATTAGACAGTTAGGTATTGACCATTATGAGATTAGATGGCATGCATTGGCTTAGAGGTAGAGGTAGTTAGACTGTCTATTATGTACATTGATAGGTGGTATAGTCCTCGTTGATCGTTGAGTTCATGGATTTCTTGTGGGATGGGGAGAGATGCTGGTGGGTATGTTAGAGCATCGGGAGGTGTATGGTTGGGGCCCTTGTCTTCTTTCCATGTTATATTTTCATTTACATGATATAGCCTACCAAGAGGAATAGTCTCTGAGTTGTGGTACCACACTCTTGATGGTATGGGCATGGGAACACATTTCCATCTTTCACCCACCAGTTACAGTTGATGTGCAGCATGGAGCACCCTATGCCTTCCATTATGCAGGGGCTAATACTCAACACCATATGGGAGATACTAGATATTTTAGACATGCTATCGATACCATGGTATAGTTCACATGGAGACCATACTTGGGTTGTCTAGAGTGCTCATACGAGGATGATATTTTGAAATATTTCCATCAGACATAGTATCTAATTGGGCAGAGTGTTTCACATGTGCATATTATAAAGAGACATTTTCTAGATCATGTGTTGTGAGAGTTCAGAGAGGTTAAGGATGAGCCTAGAGGATGAGAAGAGTTTGTGAGGTCTTCACAAGAGATCCCCCTGTGGGGTGCAAAGATACTAGTGGCCATTTTCGAGGTAGATATCGATGCATTCCAGGCAGTGCAGTGGGGGTGGAGAGATGGTTTGGCCAATCTAGGTACCACCGAGGCATATGATTAGTGGTGGGTCATTAACAAGCCAACTCCCCTTATAGACCTAGATCAAGATGTGTTGATAAAGTGGAAAGGGACAGGACCATGTGACAGGCATGGTAGAGGTAGAGGTTAGAGAGGTGGAGGTGGTTGTGGTGATGATGGAGATGGTTGTGGAGGTGGTCAGTGGGGTGGTGGGAGAGGGAGGTGTGGATGAAGGGGATGAGGGCCACCTTTATCACCTATCCATGAGGAGGGGTGGGAGGAGGAGGATGTGCACATGCTAGATATTGGTAGGGATGAGGAGCATGTCATAGAGGAGGAGGCGAGCAGAGAGGAGGCAGGGATTGATGCCCTTGGCTTACTTGGTGTCTATCAAGATGATGATGAGGAGGGGAATGATCAGGAGTGTGAGGTCCGAGACAAGATTTTGGAGGAGTTAGAGGATGAGGATGATGGTTTGGAGAGGGTGAGATGGGATGATATAGGGGTAGTTGATCTTGAAACTGCTACACTTCATGCCCAACTTGCATCTTTGGAGAAGCAGATGATGGTTTTGATGTCTGAGCAAGATGATCTATGAATGGAGAGGGACAAAGCCTATATGGATAGAGATCAGGCCATAGCTTGGAGACAGGAGACTGAGCAGTGGTTTACATAGATTAGAGCTCTTTGTAGTGGGCTAGTAGAGGAATTTTCTTGTTGGCTAGTCAGAGTTGTTGAGAGGGCTTCATATTACATAGATTTGTATGAGGCAATACTTCCTACAGAGAGACAAGCTCTGATTTTTTCATAGGCACACAGTGATAGGTCTCAGACTAGGACCCACACCAGGATAGTTAGCACAAAGGGTGTTGAGCAACCATGTAGATCTGGTCCATACAACAAGCCACATTTAGGTCATAGGTCATCAAGATCTCAACATCATTCATCCACACACTC
>VDFB02049217.1:130131475-130151215 GCA_007258455.2 Sequoia sempervirens | reverse complement strand
TAGGAAAAGGCCTGGATGATACAAGCAATGAAAGAATTCGAATTATAGAAAACTCAAAAAATTGCTCAGATAGCTTATTCCCCCCAAAGTATATACCACCTCATAAGCAAGGTAATCATGGCATAGGCTCATCTAATCAATCAAATGCTCAAAACCATCAGATAGGGAATCATTACAGGTAGCCAAGTAATCCTCCTTATATTCCCACACAGTATGCAAATATGCAACCACCTCATGGTCAGCCTTTTATCTCGTAGCCTAATACACAATACAATAATCCTATGAACCAATATCAGTAACCACCTATTCCTCCTCCTCACCAATATACAAAAATGATCAGATAATTTGATTTGGCAGGATTCCATCTATGCCCTTACCCTATGGATAGCAGCTAGAGAGGCCTGGTACCTAAGTTCACAGGGAGTAATGCAATTACTGCTGAGGAAGATTTAAGGAATTTCATGTGTTCATCCAAGATATAGGTATGCCATATGAAGATTTACACATGAGGCTATTTATGATGTCACTTATTAAAGATGCTAGGGATTGGTTTAATAGCTTGCCAGCATTCTCAATTAATTCTCTCCAAATATTCCATGACCGATTCTTAGAGCAATATGGAAATCAAAATGCACCAGATGCAGTTCTTCATGAATTGATGCGAATTCAAAAAAAATAGAATGACTCAATTCATGATTTCAACCGAAGATTCAATAAGTTGCAAACTAAAGTACCTCCTAGATCAAGGTTGCCAAATTTTGTTGCATTGAGTGTTTATTTAAATGCATTTGATCCTAAGATAGGGTATGAACTAAGAAATAGACTCCCAAGGGATCTGGTTGAAGCTCAAAAGATAGCACTGACAATTGAAAACAACATGAAGGTTGCAGGTATAATCAATAAAAGAGATAACCCAAGGGCTCCTTAGCAAAGCAATAATTATCAGTATAGACAGGAAAGCACATACAAACATGAAAGGATGAGGTTGCATGACATGCCATATAATACAAACTAGAAGGATGAAAAACCTATAACAGCTAGGCCAAGAAACAAAGAGACTCCTGATCAATTGAGTAAGAAGGGAACTTACATGGTGAATAATAATTACTTATGTGAAGCTTGTGATAAGCCACATTCCCCAAATTATTGTGTTGCAGCTCAAAGGATGCAAGAAGAGGGAATATTGATGGAAAAGAATGGAGAAGATCACAACGTATATTTGACTTCAAACACTTTTTACCAGATGGAGGAAAGGTACTCATCTTTAGAGGATGAAGGCTACGAATATGATGTTTCAAATTAGAAATACAATGTCCATATGGTTGAACAACAAGTCCTTTCTGATTCTGAAGAAGATTATACAAAGCCACATTGAGTATAGGTGTCTCCTCAATACAATATGAGGAGACTCACCAAAGATGAAATAGAGAGAATAATTGTTGCTGCTGGTTGAGAAATAGAAAAGTAAATGAGCTGGAAGGCATTCCTGAGGGAATCTTTATGAAAGATCAGAAGATAACACAAGGAACTATCAAGAGGCTAGAAAAGAGACAACCTGATAAAGGTGAACAGAAGCCTGTCCAAAAAAAGGAAGTTGAGTAATTACATAAGCAGATGCAAAATCCTGATCAGCCTAGTAAAAGAGAGAAGGAAGAAAACAAAGGAGAAACATTGGAGTAGAAGAAGATTGTTAAAGTGGAGGGCTCTTCTTTTGACTTCACTTAGGCATTATCCTAGGTAAAAATGTATGTCCCACTACTTGAGATGATGAAAATTAAAGAATATAGAGATACTATTGTTCAATTGATAAAAAATGGGAATGAAAAAAAAGTAGCTATTAAAGCAGTCAATAGGCAAGAGAAAGTAAATATCCCAGAAGTCTGCTTGAGTTATGTATTAACAACTCTCCCTCAAGTGGATCCTTTTTTAACCACATTACTCATAAATAATAAACTATTGAGGAATTGCATGATAGACTCTGGTGCTACTATAAATATCATACCAGTAGGAGTTATGAAGCAGTTTGGCATGTGGGTTGATACATGTGAAGGGAAGTGTTATGCAATGGATAACAAACCTGTACCTATGGTAGGCATTATGAGAGGTGTTGAAGTCAAACTATCTAATTATCCACAGGTGGCTTATAATATAGATATAATAGTAATTGATAGTCCTTCGCAGTTTTGGATTCTTCTATCAAGCCAATGGACAAAAAAAGTTGGGGGAAACATCTAGTTTGATCTATCTTATGCCACTATTCCAGTGAATGGTCAGGAAGTCAAATTGTATAGAGAGCCAAGAATGAACCATCTTATTGAATATGTGCCCCAAGATCAGATCAATTATTTTTGTGATGTGGATCTTGGAAATTTTAAGATAGAACTAGCCCGACCAGAATTAACCAATAGTGATCTGATTGAAAAGCATGTGGCACAAAACTGCAATGAAGTGTGGAAAATGTATTTTGATGGAGCATGCAACCAAGAAGGTAATGGAGCTGTGATTGTATTTGTTTCCCCTAAAGGTATTCCTTTTAAATATTCATTCTTGTTGGCATTTGAATGTATAAACAATGTGGTAGAGTATGAAGCTTTATTGATAGGCTTGAACATAGCTATGAAACACAAGATTAAGTTGCTAACTATTTTTGGTGATTCTGAGCTAGTTGTTTCAAAAATTAAATCCAAGTATGTAGCAAAGCACAAAATATTAAAAAATATAGGAATGTTGTATGGGACACAATTGAGTTGTTTGATGCATTTTCAATTGAGTGGATTGATAGATCAAAGAACATAATAGCTGATTTTTCAGCAAATGTGGCACTAAAAAGAGATGATATCAAATTGGCTGGGGTATCACAGATTGAGTTCAAGATAAGGCCCACTATTCTTGATAACATTTATAATTGGAAACTCTTCAATGATGATATTGAACTTTTGAAATTTCTTCATTATATAGATCAGTATGAAGCCTAGGAAAATGACTTCAATTCTTTTGTTGAGGAAGTAGATGAGAAGAAAACTGTGTTTGGAAAGGAGATCTTATAGCTCAAAACAAATAAGCTTCCTAAAGGCTTAGTAGCATTGGAGAGGGTGTATGATGGAAATGATCGATCTCTCATGAGGAAAACACCAGTCAAAAGGGAAGATATTGAAGAAATAAATTTAGGAACTGAGATGGCACCAAGAAAGGTATACATTGGAAATAAGATAATCCCTACAATTAGAAGAATGTTGATAGAATTGATGAAAAAGTATAAGCATGCATTTGCTTGGTCTTATGAAGATCTAAAAGCATACAGTGAGGATTTGTTTCAGCATGAAATACCATTAAAGCTAGATGCAAATCCATTCAGACAAAAGCAAAGACCCATAAATCCAACATTGGAGTGTAAAATGCAAGAGGAATTGACAAAGCTCGGAGATGGGGGAATTATCAAACCAATCAGGCACTCAACGTGGGTCTCAAACTTGGTCCTTGTGAGGAAGAAAAATGGAGACATCAAATTATGTGTAGACTTCAAAAATCTGAATATGACATCTCTTAAAGACAATTATCCTCTACCCAATATGGAGGCTATATTGCATAAGGTGACAGGGTGTGAGCTGTTGTCAATGATGGATGGGTTTTCAGGGTACAACCAGGTTAAAGTCAAGAAATTTGAGCAATATATGACAACATTTACAACTCCTTTGGGAACATATGTATACATAAGAATTCCATTTGGTCTCAGTAATGTAGGAGCTACCCTCCAGAGAGCTATGGACATGGCATTTGCAGATCTAATTAATGCTATCATGGCGGTGTACCAGGATGAGCTGACTGCTTATTCAAAGAAGGTTGGAGATCATGTACAACATCTGGAAAGGGTATTTATTAAATCCCTAGAATATGGTATTAGCTTAAATCCTAAGAAGTGTCATTTTGCAGTCACAGAAGGTAAGCTCTTGGGACATATTGTTTCAAAAGAGGGAATTAGAATAGATCCTGAGAGGGTTGAAGCTATTGATAGCATTCCTATTCCTAAAACTATTAAGTCTATACAATTATTCTTTGGATAGATTAATTTTGTTAGGAGATTTGTTTCTAACTTTGTTGAGATCATTAACCCCATGTCAAAAATGTTGAAGAAAGGACATAAAATGGAATGGACTGCAAAGGCCTTGGAAGCTTTTATATCTATCAAAAGGGCCATCAAGGAGGCTCTTGTCCTTAAATCTCGAGACTTTGCAAAGCCTTTTTAGATATTTTCATTTGCTTCAATGCACACTATTGATGTTGTTATGTTACAGAGGAATGAGGATGGTCATGAACAACCTATGTCTTTCTTTAGTAAGTCATTATAGGGGTCTGAATTGAAGTATGATATAATATAAAAGAAAGCTTTTGCATTAGTGAAAGCCACAAAGGCTTTCAAGCCATATCTTGTTGGAGCAAAGGTGATTGCTTATGTCCCTCATGCTACTGTCAAAGATATTTTGACACAGTCTGAAGTTACATGAAAAAGATGCAAATGGATTAACAAGATCCAAGAATTTTATAGGGAGATACAGATTACCAAATTAGTAAAAGGTCAAGGCTTGGCTAGGCTAATGGCAGAATCAAATATTGAAGCAAATGAAATTTGTAATGTAGAAGAAGGGACTGCAATTGCAAGCATTGAGCACACTCCTTGGTATACTAATATTATGCATTACCTTAAGTAAATGAAATGTCCAGAGGGATTGAGTGATAGCCAGAAAAGAACTCTAAAGTTGTAGGCATCTAAATATGTTTTTATGGATGGAGATCTATTTTGGAAGAACATGGATGATATATTGCTGTTATGTTTGGATGAATCTCAAGCTAGGCATGTCTTAAGTGAAATGCATGAGGGAGTTTGTGGAGGACATTATTCAGCAAAAACAACTACACACAAGATTCTTAGGGTAGGTTACTACTAGCCTAAGGTTTTTAATGATTCTTTCACACATGTAAGAAAATGTGAAGCTTGCCAGAAGTTTTCTCGAAAGCTAAAGTATCAAGGAGCTTTGCCACTTTGACCCTTGTAGGCTAATGCCCCTTTTCATCAATATGGAATTGATTTCATTGGAGAAATACAGGAAAGATCAAGTGGAGGATACAAGTGGATATTGGTTTCCACTGATTATTTCACCAAGTGGGTAGAGGCAATCCCAACTAAATAGGCTACAAGCAAAGTGGTGACAAATTTCTTGATGGACAACATTATCACTAGATTTGGTGCACCATTGAGGTTAATCATAGACAATGGGATGTGTTTCAGGTCAGATAAATTTAAAATCTTTTGTGCCACATATGGCATTACTATTTCTTATGTAGCTCCTTACCATCCACAAGCTAATGGTCAAGCTGAATCTAGTAATAAGAGTCTCTTGAAGATTATGAGGAGGATATTAGGTCAGAACAAGAAAAATTGGGATTCAAAATTAAAACTGGTTGTGTGGGTTAATAAGATTACTATTAAAAGAGCAACTAGAAAATCCCCATTTGAGTTGGTGTATGGAGCACAAGCCAGGATGCCTTTGTAGAATCTGTTACTAGTCTATAGGTTTGTCCTTCAAGAAGATCTGGATGTTCCTGAACCTATAGAAGAAAGAATGGAGCAACTAGCTGAACTTGATGAAATAAAGAGGGTTGCTCAAAGCCAAAACATGAAGTTACAGAAATAGATGAAGTATCTATTTGATAAGAAGGAAAAGGATAAAAAATTCAAAGAAAATGACTTGGTGTTGATGTGGAACGCTAGGTGTCAGGAGAAAGGAAAGCATGGTAAATTTGAAGCCTTGTGGCTCAGACCTTTTATTTTTTTTGGAAAGAAGGGTGAAGACTCATACTATCTACAAAATATGGCTAGTGAAGATCAGGAATTTCTTGTTCATGGGAAATTCTTGAAGCATTTTTTCTCCTAAGCAACATAGAGGATTAAGGGTTGCCAGTGCATGGACAACTCTTGCTTATCCTCTTTAAAATTCTTTTCCATGCACAGTAGTTTAGGGTTCTAGTCCATCTCCATTTTCCATTCAATTTCCATTCATTTTCCATCGCCTTTCTCTTTATTTGTGTTCATTGTTTCATCATTTTGTGTTTGGTCTGCTCACCCATAGATTTGGATCCTTGCAATGATCTTACTATCATTCATCCCCAGACAAAGCCACTGTTAGAACTATAAAATTTGACGATTTTACATGTTTGATTTTACTCATAAATTTCTAGATTGGTCCTACCATGTGCATATTTCACCCATATTTTATCATATTGCCCCTTTGAATCCATCAGGTCATGCATTTTCCATATTGTAGTTCCTATTGGCATAGGTCTATGACTATCTCCCTGACCCACAATTCATTTTTTCTAACATATGTTTGTTGCAAGAATACCGGCCCGAGTTCTTAATTGTCACAACGATTGGCATTCACCTATGAGTACATCAGCATGATAGTATTAGGGTCTCCCCAATCCATTTTTCTACTTTTAAACATTTGTGTTTCCTATCGGCAAGATGTTTATGATGTCATGGCAATCAGAGTCTACTTATTGGCACTTATTAGCAGGACTCTTTCATTGTCTTTGCGACCAAGAAGGGACCTATCGGTAGGATTTTGGTGTTCGGTATATCATCTCACTGAGTGCCTTATGTCTTGCCAACTAGTATACGAAGATGCATTGGTGAGATTTTTTCATCCGATGAAGCATCTTGGCGAACTCACCTAGTCTTGCCGACCGGTGGTGGATGCATATACATATCGGCAAAATATTTTTTTTGGGGTAACATCTTGGTGAGTGACCTTTGGTCTCACTGATAAAACACAAAATGACTCTGTCGGTGTGAGAATTGCATTCTTTTGGAAATCTAAAGTGAACTCGGGGCTTTTGGTAAAACAATGGGTATTCTATATGAGGTCTCCCTGATGTCAGAATGTCATAGCAATATTGAATGAAATAAAAAGGGGCACATCGGCGAGAGAACCCTTATGTCATGGTGACTGGATTATGTTATGAGGGCTTTCAGTATAATGAAGTATTATCTATGTGATGTTTCCCTGACTCCACAAAGTCATGGTGAAAGTGAATAAGAACGAGGGATGACTAATGATTAAATTTCCTTCGGCATAACTATACGATATATCTCACTGACTGCTTCATTGATGAATAACAGAATTTCAAATACTATAGCCGACATGAGTTGAGCCCGAATTCTATGGAGGGCTGACATGGAATTTCAATATGATATGTTTTCTGATGCTGGTGTATAAATAGGTAGTTTGTAATTGTAAAATGAGGATCAACTATTAGATATTTGATATACAGTAGGCAAATTTGATGGATACAACACAATAGATTTATTAGATCAAAGACTATGATGCATGTTTTCACAATGGAGGTATTTATGAAAGTCAATTGATGTTGCTGCACATTTATGGTGTCAATTATATGTTGAATTTAATAAAAGTATTGCTAAGTTGTCTCCAAGATGGACTCTTTTTTATTGTTTAAATTGATATAACAAGTTTATATTCAATTCATCAGTGCACAATTTTTGTATTTGTGTGGTTAATTGACTAGTTTTTTCAAGAAAAGATTAAATCCTTTTAGTTGATCATAGTAATCAGAGAGATTCATTTGGATTGTTAAAGTAGAGCTTAGTAGTCACACTTTTGCATGTTTATACAAGTTGTAAACAAAATATATGCTAGATAATTTGAGTTTTCTCTAGAGAGTGTTGCTCATTTTGATTTCATTTGACTCCGCATACCCAATAAGGCACTGGTGTCTACTTTTTCATCATTCAGATTCATTCAATCTCTTTACATTTATTAATTGATAATTTTAGGATTTAGATCAGAAGATTGCTATTGTTGTCAAGTTTGATTTCATTTGTTCACTTCCAATTGCCATTGTGGACAAATCACTGCAAGAAAGATAATCATAAGTACATAAAGTCTAATTCATTCAGTTAGGTACACCCACCTAGGTTTAGTAGCACCTAAAGAGTAGATGGTTGAGTTCTTTTGACCTTGTCTATTACCCTAAAGCACATCAAGAGATTGGCACCCTCTTGAGGCATTCATCCTATGTTTTTGAGAGCTAGCAGGATGAGTGTTTCATGGATATATTATGGATAAGATGGATCAAATGTTGGATTTATTATAGATAAGATGAGATGGTTCTACCTAAAATAGTGCACATAGATGCTCAATTCTACTCATGATGCCTATTTCCTACGTTTTCATCATGGTACTTTTCCAAAGCACCACCATAGTGGTTTTCACTGGATGATGATTTTTCTCTTCTCTTTTCTTGATTATTTTTTTAATTATTTTTTTGAATGTTTATGCTCATGTTGAACCACCTAGCAATATTGATGTAAATGTTGTTGGTGCTAATATTGTTGTTGTAATTATGTGCCAATGGTATCATGCTTGTAGGAGTCATTTTTCTAAGATATGGGTGCTTGAATGTAACCGAGCTAATTATTCTTGTCTTCTTTGTTGATACCAAAGTTAACCTTACCTAGATGCACACATCGTGATAGAGTTCCCTTAGAGTCATTATGATAAAGAGTTGCTACCAACACATGGTCAATGTGAGATTTGGATATCATGGATGGAAAAATGCATTGAGGAATATGAGATTCAGATGGATGGGTTAACAATTTGGAATCTTTCCTCTCCAAACTTTTGATGATGATCAATGATGTGTGGATATGGAGATTTGATTGGGACAAAATTCTTCATATATATTGTAGGTTGCTCTCAAAGCTTTATTTTGTATTGCTAAACAATTTTATGGATGAACTTCTCTTTTTTATTTTACCCCATGGTTTCTTTGACTAATGGAGTTTGATAGGGATGATTTTCTTGCTTTTTCTTTGATATCCATTTGTATTTGATTTGTCTATTTTTTTTACCAAATCTTTTGCTTCAATGACTTCTTCCTTTCTTTGATATAGCTTTTTCCATTATTTTTTATCCCAATTAGAGGGTCGAAATATGTGTGGATGACGATTCATGATATGAATAGTTGTAGTGGTAGAAATTTCATCATAAGGACTCATCATGCTCTCTATGTTGATGTTTACATTAGATAAAGTTTCCCTTGAGATTATAGAGGTATCACTGATAAATTTTCCCTAGAGATTATAGAGGTATCACTAATATGTTTAAATTCCTTAATTGTTGAATAACCAAGACCTTGATGGTTAGGACTGCCAATAATCTGCACTGGTTCTAGGATACCCTATTCATGTAGGTCTAATCCTCTCTCTTGAAAATGCATCCATTGAAATTTTTTCTTTGACAATGGTTTGTTGAAAAAGTTTGCAACTTTCTAATTTTTGGTTGATCCAATGCTTTGAGAATTGGCAAGTGATACATACAATAGATAATTTTTAGATCCAATGAGATAACTTGTAGAATAATCAATTAGCTCATCCTATGTAGGTACATTCTTTGAGGTAGGCTTACCTCATGCCCTGAAGTGATAATTTTACATGCAACTTATGGAGGGAACACATAGAGGGATATCACCCCCTCAAGATTTTGTGTAAGAGAATGAACTCTTAAGCTCTATGACTCAACTATAAATAAGACTTGGTAAGTAACTTCTTAGAAGTAAATTTTGATGTACCACTTTCAAAGAATATTTTGGAAAACAAGGTTTGGTCTCTACACAAAGTTTTTTTATGACACACCATGAACACCGAGGTAGATACTACCATCTACAATCCACTTAAGGAATTAAACTATTCCCTTCTAGCCCATATGTCTAGAGTTGGATTAGGTTTAGTATGTTATTGCTATACATTGAAGCTACTTTCATTTATGACTTCACAACCCTTATATAGCTCATAGGTAAATGTGCTTGTTTTAAGAGTCACTTATATGAGTTCTCTATTGTAGGATGTGTATCATTAGCATTCCCTTATCCTACAAAGAAAAATAGGTGACCATAAAAAATGCAAAATCCTAAGGTGTTTCTCATCACCCAAGATCATCAAAAGATGCAGGGGAAGAGGATACACACTTGGATTGCCAATCATGGTGAACATGGTATACAATTCATTGTAATTTATTTTTAAGTCCCAAAACTTGAAATGTGAACATATCAATTCATTTTTTGTGTGCATAAAATTTAAAGTGTTTGAGACTTCAAGAAAAATATAGCAATGTGCAAATCAAAATTGATTTGTTCATTTTTAAGCAAAAAATCTTAAGTGTTTCTAATTTCCTTAGCCTTCATGATGTGGTCAACAAAAATCAAATGCATTTGATTATCAAAAAAATAAAGGTGTTCATGTGTCAACAAAATGAAATGCATTGGTTAAAAAAGCATTCAATTTTTAGAAGCACCAAACTTGAAATGTGAGTTTTTCCTTGTTCAATTTTAACAATACCAAATGAAATGTGTTAGTTGCCTTCTTCAATTCTTCAAGCACCAAAGGAAAATATGACCTAATTTCCTTGTTCATTTTTAAAAGCACCAATTGAAAATGAGAGTTGCCTTTGTTCAATTCTTAAGCACCAATTGAAATGTGAGAGTTTGTCTTGTTCATTTTTGGAAACACCAATTGAATTGTGGAAGTTTTGGGTTCAATTTTTTAAAACACCAATTTGAAGTGTGTTCTAACTATGAAAGCTTAAAAAAACTAAAATATTGATGAGGGAGAAAACCTGAGACATAGAATAACACTCACAAAATAGAGAATAATATTTTATTCAAAAATATAGAACTCTTACATGCAGAGGATCTCAAATCCTCGAGCTTTGTATTACATAAAAATTACAGACTTACAGAAAATTACCCAGATTCCCCTTTCGTAGCATGTGAACTCTTTTCCCCAAAAAATTATCCAAAAAGTAGAAACTAGCCCATAAATAGCCCCTTTTTGGTTTGGATCCAAAAACAACATTCGAGTTATGAGTTTTGGTGGTTTGGCACTAAAAATTACAATTTGAAATTCAAATTTAAATTCACATTCAAAAATTAGCACATTTCTAAAATATGCACCAACTTCCAGAAGCCATAACTTTTAATCTGACTGTCGGATGTTCAATGATAATACCTTTGTGGAAAGCTCTTAAAAATATGATATTCCATAAAGTAGGCCTACAAAAAACTACTTTGGAATTTTTGCAACTTTTCAGGCCCATTCAGAACTGTTTAGTGCCTCAAATTGGACTCAAAAGGTTTTTTAGGGAAAAAAGCAGAAATTGGAACTTGAATAACTTTCAAACTGTGAATGATCTTGACCTGATTCTTTTGCCAAAGTGCTTATTTTTCCATTATGAACCTTCCCATAAATTTTTGTCTTCACACACCTTCAAATTCACACCTACTAAAAATAGCAGTTGAGTAGAAAAGCAGAAAAGTAGTTCTGAAAGTTGGAAACTCTTATTCAATGAAAAGGGTATCCAGAAATGAAAAAACATCTACAAAAAGAAAACAAAAGAACATAAATGGAAAACATATTTTTGGGTGATGCAAGATTGCCCTCACACCACTGGATGCTCTTGCATCAAACACCCAGGGTAATTTGAGAAGTGACCCCATCACATCTTAGATGGTTGAGGAAAACCCAAATGGTCAACCTCTGCTTTAGATAGCCAGGATGAATCTTTTATAGGCCTTCCTCTCCACTTCACCATATATTCTTCATAATGCCTTTTTCTAGTACTCCTTCCACATAGCTATCCAGGATTTCTTCAATCTCCTCCTTCTCTGAAGTAGGTGCTAGAATGCCACACTTTTCGATTGTTGGTACTTCCTCTGCGCCACCTTCGTGATACTCTGTCAAATCTGAAACATTGAACACAAGGGAAATGTTGACTCCATCTAGAAACTCTACCTCATATGCATCCCCTGAATCATGCCTTTTCAAAATTTTACAGGTGCCAAACTTCTTCATCTTTAGTTTGTTATAGGTTCCCACTAGGAACCTTTCTTTCCTTAAGTGGACCATCACTTCATCACCAATCTAAAACTCCTTATACCTCCTCTTATGATATTCCTTATCCTTATACTCCATATTCATCTTGTTAATATGTTCTCTTACCTTCTCATGTATATTTTTGATGTGCTCTGCAAAGTCTTCGGCTTCAGCACTAGTCTTCTTCTCTTGGTCCATCTTCCTCAATTCTAGCACGGTCCTAGGACTGCCTCCATACACAATCTAGAATGGTGATCTCCCAATGCTTCTGTTGAAAAAATTGTTGTAAGAAATTTTTTCCTAGGGAAAGATCAAGTCCCATGCCTTGGGTTTATCTACTACCAAGCATCTTAGTAGGTTACCCAGACTTCTATTCACAACCTTAGTATGCCCATCAATTTGAGGATGGTGTGCAGAACTAAACTTCAACTCTATTTTTAACTTCTTCTAGAAGGTCCTCCAAAAGTACCCAACAAATTTTGTGTCACAATCTGAGACTATACTCTTTGGAAAACCATGTAGCCTCACCACCTCTCTGAAGAACAAGTTAGCAATGTGGATTGCATCATGGGTCTTCTGGCATGGGATGAAATGAGCCATCTTTGAAAACCTGCCAACTACCACAAATACTAAATCATTCCCTCTTTGCATCCTTGGCAAACCAAGATCAAAGTTCATACTTATATCCTCCCATGGCCTCTCTGGTATAGGTAAGGGCTAATACAACCCAGTATTCTGGCTCACTCCTTTATCCATCTAACATACCCTACAACTCTGCACAAACTTCTTCACATCTTGTGATAACTAAGGCCAATAATAATGCTCACTGATAATGGAAATAGTCTTATCCCCACCAAAATGTCCTTCCATTCTCCCTCATGGAACTCCTTGGAATACACAATTGGCTTCCCTTAAACAACATGCCATCTTGGATTATGAAATCTAGCCACTTCGTCCTATTAACTATCATAGGCTCCTTACAAGCTTTCCAAGACTTTGTAAAATCATGATCTTTAGGATACAATGTCTTGAGTTCATTGAACCCAACCACTTCAATCTACATCTCTATCAACAATTTTTTCCTCCTACTTAAGGCATCTACAACCCTATTTGACTTGCCACTCCTATGCTTTAAAACAAAGGTATAACTCTACAAAAATTCTACCCATTTCATATGCCTCTGATTTAATTTTCCCTGACTACTCAGATATTGTAATGCTTGATGATTAGTAAACAAAAAAAATTCCTTCGGTAATAAATAATGTCTCCATTTCTTTAATGCTTGAACTATTGCATAAAATTCTTGATCATATACGGAGTACTTTCTCTTTGC
This sequence comes from Sequoia sempervirens, assembly GCA_007258455.2. Lineage (NCBI taxonomy): Eukaryota > Viridiplantae > Streptophyta > Pinopsida > Cupressales > Cupressaceae > Sequoia > Sequoia sempervirens. The sequence goes on along the minus strand of VDFB02049217.1, from coordinate 130,137,935 downwards.
ATCATTTAACTTTTCACTGAAATAGGCGATGGGCTTACCTTCTTGGCTCATCACTGCTCTAATGACACAACCATTGGCATCACAATCCACCTGAAACACCTTATTGAAATTTGAGAGAGCTAAAACTGGTTGCTCTGTCACCTTTTACTTCAACAAATCAAAACTCTTTGCTGCTCTAATGCTCCACTTGAACTCTTTTCTATCCCCTCTTATTGTTTCATTCAGGGGTGCACAAATACTACTAAATTTTCTAATGAACTTTCTATTAAAACTAGCCAAACCATGGAAAAATCTCACCTCAGTAGCAATTCTTGGGGTAGGCCATTCTAGAATAGACTTCACCTTCTCTGGGTCTATCTTTAGACCCTCTGCTAAGACAACAAACCCCAAGTACACTAACTCCTTCACAAAACCGCACTTCAGATTAATCAACAATTTCTCTTCTCTCAACTTTTCAAAGACTCTACGAATGTGCATCAAATGCTCACCCAGGGACTTACTGAATATTAAAATATCATCTAAGTACACAATAACAAAATTTACTAGAAACTTTTTAAGTACCTCATTCATGACCCACATGAATGTGCTCGGTGCATTGGTTAGCCCAAAAGGCATGACTAACCACTCGTATAGGCCCTCCTTGGTCTTGAAGGCAGTCTTCCATTCATCACCCTCTCAAATTCGGATCTAGTGATATCCACTCTTTAGATCGATCTTCATGAAGTACTGTGCTCCACTCAAATATTCCATTAGGTCATCCATCCTTGGCAAGGGAAATCTATACTTGATTGTTATCATATTTATGGCTCGGGAGTCTGTACACATCCTCCACTCCCCATCCTTTTTTGGTGCTAGGACTGTAGGCACTACACATGGGATTAGACTCTCTAATCAAACCCTTTCTCAACAAATCCTGAACTTGTCTATTCAACTTCTCATTTTCTGCAAGAGTTATTCTATGAGCTGCTTTATTTGGAAAACTAGCTCCAAGGATAAAGTCAATCTGATGTCTAATCTTCCTTATTGGTGTTAAACCCTTACATACGTTATCAGAAATAATCTCTTGAAACTCATCCAATAGTCTAGAAAATTATACTAGCACTTCCTCACTATCTTCCTTTTCCATTCTAGGAATCAATGCATAACACATATGCTCATGCTTCATGCCTTCTAAAAATTTTCTTCCATCAACAAAACAAATTCTAGCACTACTGCCTACCTTTTCTTCATCCTTCTTCAAGGGTTTCAACTTATGGAAAACTCCATCCTTCATCAGGGAATAAGTGTTTGCATGGCCATCATGTACAGCATGCCTATCGAACTGCCATGGCCTCCCCAACAACATGTGACATGCATCCATGGGGATGATATCATAGAGTACCTCATCACGATATCTTCTGATCTTGAACTTCACCATGCACTGTTCATTGACTAGAACTTTGTAGTCTTTCTGCAACTAGGCAATCTGATATGGATGTGGATGCCTTTCAATTTTCAGCTTCAACTTTGTAACCATCTCTTCTGACACCAGATTATCGGTGCTCTGACTATCAATAATGACCTCACAACATTTATCTTCAAACTTGCACCTTGTGCAGAATAGATTCTTCCTTTGTTTTGGTTCCTTCTCTTCAATCACCAGGGCTCTTCTAACCACTAGGGCTTCTCCCCTTTTTGCATCATCTAAATGCTTGGATTGAGCCTCCTCATATGCATGTGCAACCCTTCCATGACCTTCTGGCCTTCTATTTGTCCTTCCTTTGTGTTGTGGACATTCATAGGCTTGATGCCCTTCTTCACCACAATGGAAACAAGTTCCTCTAAAACCACCTCTTCTAGGTCCCAGCCTAGATCTTCCTCATCCTCTACCTCTTTGATTACCATTGTTTTGATCATGAGAGTGGTACAAGTTATCATTCTTCTAGCTTTGATTGGTACCCACATCTTCATTTCTCCTTTATTCCTCATTTCGGCTTCTAGAAGATCTTCCACTACTCCTCCTGCTTTGACCTCCTCATCCTTTTTGCTTGTTGTCAAATATTTGGTTTAGTTTCTCCTCAACTTTCAAAGAGAAATGGTACGCATCGTCAATGGTGGTCATTATTACCAAGCTTAGCTCCTCTTGAATGCTCGGTCGTAACCCATTAAGATAACGAGCTACCTTCTTGTTGGCTTCTGCATGGCCTATTATGATGATAATCTTGTGAAAATTTTCTGTGTATTCTTTCACAGATCTACTTCCTTGCTTCAACCCTTGCAATTTCTTCAGCATATCTAACCCATAGTCTACTAGTATGAACTTCTTCAATTTCTCCACCATGTGATCCAAACTGCTGATCTTTCATTTTCCTCTTCAATTTCTCTCCAACTGGACCTCTTTCCACCAAATATTGGCATGGCCCTTTAGCTTTTTTTTTGCAAACTTAACCTGATCTGGGTCCTCTACTTATTCATACTCAAAATATTCTTCTAGCTCATCAATCCAGTTGATCAACTCTTCTAGGTTCAGACTTCTAGAATAACTGGGGACTTCCATTCTGGTTCCTTTTTTGATCTTCGAAATGGCCCTTATCAGCCTTATCTAATCTTGATCAATTGCTTCTTCTTCCTCTTCTATGTCTGAATCTTTCACCTCTTCTTCATCCTCACTTTCTCCTCTCCTTCCTAGGTTTAACCTTCTCATTTTTTCCTATAATGCATCAATTTGTCTCTGGAGGGCTCTAAAACCCTCGGTCGCCAATGGATCTCTTCCACTAGCATTTCTACCAACTCGTCCACCTCTGGCATGACCACACCTACCAGGAATCACTCTTAGAGGCATCTTGAACCCACAACCATGGTCCTAGTGAAAACTGCCTCACAATTGATGATCTACTCACATGCTCAAGAAAACTTGCTCTAATACCACCTAACAAGGGAGCAAACCCGAGACACAAAATAACACTCACAAAATAGAGAATAATATTTTATTCAAAAATATGGAACTCTTACATGCAGAGGATCTTAAATCCTTGAGCTTTGTATTACATGCAAATTACAAACTTATAGAAAATTACCTAGATTCCCCTTTTGTAGCATGCGAACTCTTTTCCCCAAAAAGTTATCCAAAAATTAGAAACTAGCCCATAAATAGCCCCTTTTGGTTTGGATCCAAAAACAACATTTGATTTATGATTTTTGGCAATTTGGCACTAAAAATTACAATTTGAAATTCAAATTTAAATTCATATTAAAAAATTAGCACATTTCTAAAATATGCACCAAATTTCGGAAGCCATAACTTTTCATCAGACCATCGGATTTTCAATGATAATACATTTTCGGAAAGCTCTCGAAAGGATGATATTCCACAAGATAGGCCTACAAAAAATTACTTTGGAATTTTTGAAAATTTTTGGTTCCATCTAGAACCGTTTAGTGCCTCAAATTGGACTCGGAAGGTTTTTCAAGGCAAAAAGCAGAAACTGAAACTTGAATAACTTTCAAACCATGAATGATCTTGACCTGATTCTTTCACCAAAGTGATTATTTTTCTGTCCTGAACCTTCCCATAAATTTTTCTTCCCACACCTTCAAATTCACACCTGCTAAAAATAGCAATTGAGTAGAAAAGCAAAAAAATAGTTCTGAAAGTTGGAAACTCTTATTCGACAAAAAGGGTATCCAAAAATGCAAAAACATCTACAAAAAGAAAACAAAGGAACATAAATGGAAAACATATTTTTGGGTGATGCAAGATTTTCCTCACACCACTGGATGCTCCTGCATCAAATATCCTTGGTCTATTCACCAACTTTGCAATTATATAGTTAGTCATTTTCATAAAAAAAATGTCATACTCAAACAAGGGTTGCACCAAGAAAGTTAGAAACTTCCCAAACACATCAAATAGTTAAAAATTAGCGTTAGGTAAACTTGCGAAATAAAATAAGTTTTGCAAAATTTTGACATATTTAAAAAATACAGCAAAAGTGACCATATTCCCTGCAATAGTGAACAAGTTTAAGTCAATAGCACCCTTGTAAATGTCAATTCAAATACTTCTATTTGGAAATTTACAACACAAAATGTCAATAGCGATCCAAATTAGATCAATAGTGACCTATTCTAGGTCAATAGCACCCCTGTTTAGGTCAATACCCACCAAATAGAGGAGCCAAGCACGTTCAAGTTTAGAGAAAAAATGTTCCAATTTTAACAAAAGCGATTGAGAACCTATAACTACTTATCACAGTCAAAGGAAACATTAAGGTTAAGGACCTAGGTCCCACTAGGTGTGCCAATTGTTGTAAGGGGGGGAATAAATCAATAGGAATTCAATGTAAGGGTATGTGAAGGATCATGATGGGCCAAAAAGTGGCAATATGATGGGTATGTAGCTGACGACTTTTCTTCTACCCAAAATTGATTAAACAAAAAGGGTTTTTTAAGAAGATTCTCAGCTTTCCACCAATATAAATTATGCTTTACTTTGAATTTAATAAGTAATTATTATTCATTTTCTATTCAAATTATGACTAAAGTCCTTATTAAAAACATCTATAGCTTTCAAATGGTATCACATTTTTTGAATCTAAAACATGTGTCACATTCTATGCTTCGCATACTATAGGATTAAAAAAATAAAAATTGAATTTCATGAAGTTTGACCAAGTTAAGGTGGTCAGACATACAAGTTTTTTATATTTTTAAAATTTGTAATAAAAATAATAATTAATTTTTATTTGGAAAAAATTACAAAAAATATGCATCACATTAGAACATGATTCACTCACTTATATCTAAAATCTATATAAAAATATTATCATTTATTGTGGTTAGGGTGGTCAGACATACACCTACTTCTTATTTTTTCCCTGAAATCTAAGTACTACTACATTGAAATTTCAAATTTTCACGAAATAGATTTTTTTTTTTAAACAAACCCAATAGTTTAAAAACTACATTCAATTTTCTATAGATTATATTCTTACATATTTTTGAAATAATATAGATAACTTATTCAAATTTTTATGTCAAGTTGCCTAACTCTGATTTTTTTGATTTTTTTGCTACTTAAGGGCCTATTTTTTCCATGATCCTGCACATACCCATAAATTAATCAAACTAACTTAATTCAAAAAGATTAAGATCCCATATCTAATTAATACTCATGAGATGAAGTTCTAAAATTACAAAATTAAATAATGTAATCATAAAACAACATAAACTAAATTCAAAACTTTAAAATATATACCATCCCATGTTGGAGTTATGTTTGTATTGACATTTGGATGTCAGATTGTTAGATTCAATACAAAGCCTCCATATTTTCTGTTGCAAAGACTTCAATGTCTGTAAAATGGTGAACTAGAATTTGATAATATCTCTTAATGTTCTCAAGGGATAATTTCTCAGCACTTCACTATGAAGATTCTAGATGATTTGTGAGAGGGTAGAAGATTGTTTTATAGATTTCTTATTTTGAGATGAATGATCAAGATTTTGTATTAAAAGATCCTAATCAATTGTTGACAACCATTGAGAGGAAATAGATTGGAAGTATTAGTGGATTTAGATTGGAATAATATGTGGGATTGGGAAAGCCAATTTGAGTGGTTAGTGGGATTGAGGATATAGATTGAGTGGTTTGTGGGATTGAAGAATATATGAGTTAGTTAACCCATTAGAATGAGAAATTAGTCATCATGATTTTTTCAATCAAAAAAGGAGGGTGAAGATAATTAATTAATATTTGATATAAATGTGCAAGTCATGTTTGACTTTAACAAATAAGGTTGTATTTGTTTGTTGAATATGTTGAATGATTTTGAATAATTAATATAATTAATCAAGTTTAGAGAGGGGTGTTGGGACTATAAAAATTCTGATGTTTTTACATGTGGTTCACTCTTATAAATTTCTAGATTGGTTTTACCTTGTGTGTAATTTTTCCCTCTTCATGAAATTTTGCTTTCATTTTTCCCTATTGCCCCTTTGAATCCATCAAGGTATGCATTTTTCATGTCATGGTCCATATCAGCATTGGTCTATCTGGGTCTCTCCGATCTATTGTGCATTTTATATTGATAAACATCCGAGTTGCCTATCAGCAAGATGTTTTTGCTATCATGGCAACTGGATTTTACCTACAAGTGGTTTTTGACATGACATCTTTGTTGTCTCGATGACAAAGGTTCATCGGCATGAGCCATGGGTCTTTAGTGAAATGTTTCATCGAGTTTATCATGTCTTACCAACCCATGTTTGGATAAACATTTCAGCATGAGTTGCGGCATCGATATATGGTCTTGGTGAGATCTTTATGTCTTGCCGAATAGCACATTAAATGATCATTTTGGCCAAACTTGTTGGTATCAGCATAATGTTATAATGATCTTGATGTGTCTTACCAATTTTATCATATGGACTTACTTCAGTGGGAGTCAGGTTGTCAGGATAGTGTCTTACTAAAATTAAA
>VDFB02049217.1:130090223-130131375 GCA_007258455.2 Sequoia sempervirens | reverse complement strand
GAGGGAGAGGGAGAGTGGTAGAGAGGGAGGGAGAGGGAGAGTGGGAGAGAGGAAGAGAGGAAGATAGAGTAGGTTTTGGGTTTAGGGAGAGAGGAATAGAGGATGAGAGAGAGAGGGAGAGAGGGAAAGACTAGGAGAAATATAGATTGGGAGAGAGGGAGGGAGTGGGAGAGATAGGGAGTGTGAGTGAGATACCTTAGAGGGGGAGAGGGTTTGGGAGGGTGTGACCTAAGAAAGAGAGGGAGAGAAAGAGGGTTTAGAGGGTTTAAGGGTTTAGGGTTGAGGGTAGAGGGTTTAGGATTTAGGGTAATGGTTTTAGGGTACGTGGTTGAAGGTTTAGGGTTGAGGATAGGGGTTGAGGGTTGAGGGATTAAGAGTTGAGGGTTGAGAATTGAGGGTTGAGGGTTTAATGTGTAGGTTAGAGGTTTTAAGGGATAGATAGAGGGAGTGGGAGAGAGGGAGGGAGAGGGAGAGTGGGAGATAGAGTGGGTTTAGGGAGGGAGAGAGAGGAGGGAGGGAGTGGGAGGAGTGGGGGAGAGGGAGGGGGAGTGGGAGAAAAGGAGTGGAGTTATAGGGTTTAGGGTTTAGGGAGAGAGGGAGGTGGGAGAGAGGGAGGAGGAGAGGAGGTGGGAGAGAGGAAGGGAGGGAGTGGGAGAGGGAGAGGGAGGTGTAAGGGGAGAGGGAGGGAGGAGGGGGGAGAGAGAGAGAGAGGGAGAGGAGTGGGAGAGAGGGGGGAGGGAATGGTGGGAATGGGAGAGAGGGAGATAGAGGTGGGAGAGAGAGGGAGAGGAGTGGTGGGAGAGTGGGGAAGAGAGGGAGGGAGAAGGAGAGTGGGAGAGAGGGATATAGAGTGGGTTTTGGGTTTAGGGAGATGAATAGAGGGAGAGAGGGAAAGAGTGGGAGAAAGAGAGAGTGGGAGAGAGGGAGAGAGAGAGGGTGTTGGGGAGTGGTAGGGAGAGGGAGTGGGAGAGAGAGGGAGAGGGAGAGAGGGAGGGAGAGGGATGGAGTGGGAGAGAGCGAGGGAGAGGGAGAGAGTGGGAGAGACTAAGGGAGTGGAAGAGAGGGAGGGAGAGGGAGGAAGTGGGAGATATATAGAGGGTATAAGTGTTATGGGTAAAGGGTAGAGGGGAGAGAGATAGAATTATGATATAAGGGTAGAGGGGAGAGAGATATAATTAGGGTAGAGGGTATAGACAAAGAGAGAAATTAAATCTATAAAACAACTAAATTTCTCGTAATGTGAGCACATTTTGAATAAGTAGAGGTATGAATGGTTTTAGAAATAAATAACACGTTTGTGTTATAACGTGAGCATGTTATAATGTGAGCATATTTTGGATTGCTCTAAAAATGGTAAAAAAAAGCCAATTTACCCATGATCTCAACCCACATTCTACATATTCTCCTAGTTATGTGTGTGCCTTGAGAAAAGCTAGCTTTTTGATGATGTTGTGAAGTGTGGATGCATGTGTTTCACATTCCACCACCTTTGCATGAAATAGCATAGTTTTCATGTTGAAAGGAATATAATATCAAATCATGTTTGAATTACAATGAAAAATAATATACAATTGAAGTTTGGAGGGGAAGAAGCTTTTGAAAAAGTCAAATTGTTGAGGACTTTAAAGAAATAAGAAGCAAAGGCTACATAATTGGGTAGAACTCCATTTGAAACTCTGGTTTTTTAGGTATGTGAAGTCTTTACACATTTTCTTTCATTCTATTATGGGTTGCTTTCATTTTTGTTTTTTTTTCATATTCCATGTTGATAATTGTTTGTTTGTCATTAAGACCTTAGGTTGTCAATGGAAATTTTAAATTACACAATTTTATACACTTTCCAATTATATTTTTAAACCACATCTATACAAACCAGCTGATTGCCTTGTCTATGCTACAAAATTTTCCATACAAGTCTCTAAAAAATTGGAATATACTCCTCCCACATTGATAGCACCGATTTAAACTATTTTTATTTTCATATCTATTTCTAAATTTCTTCATCAATAAAGCTACCTTATCACTTATCTTGTCATATATTTTAAATGTTTCCTTGATTAGTCTACCTACAAGGGATTCTAACCTTTCTCTCCACGGTTTCAAGACTCTTTATTCAAGGATAAGTTAGCAAAATGGGGAAAGGTGTAGCCTATCTTGCAGAGCATCTAACAAAAATAACAAACCATCAAGGGTACTTTTATGCAATGCTAGAGGAAGAAAGAAACTTAACTCAATGTCACTCCAATCGACTTATCAAAACTAAACCAAATCTCAACTTGTCCATTCAATTAGGACTCCTTTACCTTCACAAAACTCATGGATGCAAGACATCAAACTGAGTTATAAGAACACAATCCCTTAAAACCTTATCAAACACTTTAGACACCATCAATTTAATTGGTTCAACCCAATTCCCAACATTGTTATATCCAATATGAAAACTTCTCGAAATAGACTCTCTTAATCAACAAACTAGGCCCTTTTAGGCCCTATCAATAAGAAATTTCCCAATTCCAAGCCTATTTCCACTTATTAATGATTCAAACATGCATAAATATCTCTATAGAACATGAGGGAATCATTCCTCAAACTTATTTCATGATAATTCATCAAACATGTATCCTAAACCACCATTCTTGACTAAAAATTAGGACTGTTACATCACTGTCATTGCAAGGCAGTCATTAAATGAACTTCAAAAACTTGAAAAATCACCAAAGAAAATCTTGAAATAGATTTGAAATACCCGTAAACACCTTTTAAAAACACTATCTTCAAGAAGGAATAAAAACCCATAAACAAATTTTTTAATTCTCACTGTACAATGTGCTTTTTCCTGATTTTTCACCAAAATATGGCCTAGGGCATCATGATTTTAAAAGCTAACTATCACCACTAGGCCTAAAACTTTCAGAAATGAAAGAGTACAAAAAAATATACCTTATTACTATATTTCAAGTGATTGAATCAGCTAAAATAAGAGAAATGTAGTTTTCCTTTAATTTTGTTTACCCTAGCAATAGTTTTGAACTGTCTTCAATAAACAAGCCATAACTTACTCAAATTTGTATGAAATTGAGTGAGACAAAAAGGAAAATGCTGTAGACTCATATATTAATCATTCCAAATGGATTCCATATGAAAATATGGTTGTATGGAGGTGTACAATTCTTCATAATGTTTTTTTACCAGCAAAAACACAAAAAAAATGAATATAAAATTGGATCTCTTTATTGTTTTCTCCATTATTTACATCCCCTCTACCTCTTGCTCAAGGTTATTCATAAATTTAAATTTTTTATTGACCATATCAAATGACCAAAACCAACATTTCACCTACTTGACTCCTAAACTTCCAAATTTTTCCATTTGTCAATTTTTTGCAATTTTACCTTAACAACAATTTTGCAAGATTCACTTTTTTCCCACTTTTGAATCCCTCAATTTTGAATAGGTCCATCAAGACCTTTTTCTGAGAACAAAACACCTAGAACCTATTTTGGACCTCTTTTTACAACATTTTACATTTTTTGCAAATTAGATAAAACAACTTATTTAAAAGTTCATCTAATGACTCAAACACCATGAACTAATATTTGTCTCATTACCATGATATAGGTAAAATTATCTGCCATGCTAAAGAAATGAACAAGGAAGAAACTAACAGACGAAGAGCTCCAAACCTTCAAAGAAAAGGAGAGAGAACGGTTGAGGGCATATCGTGAAAAGAAGAAATTGGAAATGATTGACAAAAAAAACCAATTGAAGAGGAACCTCAACCATCAAAAAGAGAACTAAAATTGGTAGTAAAAAGGGCATGGATTTGAAAGTGTAATTTTAAGACAGATTCTTCATTAATAAAACCTTGCCATTGGTTGTTTCAGGACTTTGACATGCATCCTAAGATTCTTCATTACTCAAACCTTGTCGTGGTATCCAATGTTCGTTTGACCAAATATGGGGGTAGAACATTGAACAAGACCTTGTCGAAGGTCTGTGAGTTTGAACATGAGGAAATACTTGGCACAATATGTTGGAAATATGTGCCTCAAACAATACAGGCTAAAACCTCCATTAGAGCTAAGTCGGTGTGACATCATCATTGTCTTGCCAACTAGCAGTTTGATTCATTCTATTTTGAATAGGTCGTTGTGACCTTGCAGAAGTCTTACTGAAAGGTTCACTTTGGTCTATCACTATGACATAGTTTATTCGATATGATCTCTTAGCACTTGGGAGACCTCTGGCCAAAAGTCCATTCAATCGTGTATCAGGGAGACTCTTGTGACCATGATCTTCGGTGTAACACGGTGGCTTGGTGAAGAGTCTTAGTGAAATCTAATGTCTCATAGATAGGAATACTACTGGTGTCATCACCATAACATATGGCTTGGTGAGAAGTACAAGTGAACAGAGAAGGTCATGCCAACAGGGACACATCCAAACATTCTTCGGTGTAACACAAAGGGTTTCAAAGAAATGTCTTAGCGACTGAAGGATGTCTTGTCGATAGCCGATGGCTATTGAGGTAACTCAAAGATCTCGGGAAGACATCTCAGTGAACATTGAAGGTCTCACCGATAGAAACACTTTTTGAAGTCTTCAATATAACTCTTCGCGACAGATGAACACTTCAGGGTAAGTCTTAGAGCTCGGTGAGAAGTCTTAGTGAGAATTACATGTCTCACCAACATCGCTTTATGTTGGAGTCTTTGGGGTAACATATGAAGATTGGTATGATCTCTCGGCGAAGGGCGTATGTCTTGGCGACTATTGATAGCTTCGGGTTGACAATAGAGATCTCAGAGAAACCTCTTGATGATATCGGTATATCTTGCCAACTATCCTTTGGAGCTCGATATGACTTGTGTCTTTGGTATACCTTTGGTGACTCGCTATGATCTCCTGGTGAAAGCAATAGGTCTAGGTGATTGCTTGGTGACTTGTTGTAACTAATGAAGCTCAATAGAACATCTTAGCGATAACAGACACTCTTGGTGACATCAGTATGAAGGATATGTGGCATCGGCGAGACACTATTAGTGTCTCACCGAGATGCCAGTATAGTTCAAATTTTGTTGACTGAGTAAGACTTTTTGATGTGGCATCTTGTGGATGAATAGGAGGAGCCAAATGGGAATAGTTGGAAGATATTCAGTTATGATGGTTTTGTGAGGAAGTTCTGTAGACAGAGTTCAACATGGACATACTCATGGATTGCTGATGGTGATCGGTTGGTTAGTTCAACAGATTGTTGCGTGATTGAAGCAGTGGAAGAATTCTATTATGTGGACTATAATTGCGATGGTTCTTGTGCAACATTGTAAATGGTGAATGCTGCTATAAATAGACACCATTAAGATAAGTTTTACTATTGTATGTAATCTCAATTATTGTAATACAAAGTGATTTCTCTTGGTGTGGTGAATTTTTCTCCCATAAGGGTTTTCCCATGTATATCTGGTGTTCTTGTGTGATTGTCAAAACTCTGTTTCTATAATCTATTTCATAGTGCATCTTAACTTGACTATAATTGTAAAATTTAAAAGTACATTTGCATTCTTTCTTGAGGTATTGACGTTAGGAGAATTGTTTTCCGCATCTAATTTTCTTTACACAATAAAGAGTAGAGTAGACCCAAATGGTTTGTTGGTTTAATTTTTAAGTATATGCACATTGGTTCTTATTAATTTTATACTTCTTGCACATTAAATTTTTTGATGCCAATGCTATTATCTTCTTTTACTTTGCCTATTTGTAAGTAACCTGCTAAAAATTGATTTGTGTATGTACCCTTGCAGAAAATACAAATTTATGATCCATCCAAGAGAATCTCAGCTAGAAAATCAATGCAACATCCTTATTTTGATGATCTTGACAAATCTCAATTATGATTTTAAGCCATTACAAAAGTGCATGTGAAGCTTGGTGAGGGAATTAAAGTTATTCATTTGAAGTTAACCTTATCATGAGCACATATGATGTAGACATTATAAGAGAATCTCTAATTTCAAGTTATTCTATTTATGAGAGATGTTGTGTGCAATAGGTTTCTTGGAACTCCCAGTGAAGATGTATGACCAGGAGTGACTAAGTTGAGAGACTGGAATGCCTATATATAAGTTCCTTCCATCTATTTTCATTTCATTTCCATTTTGGATGCTCTTTCTTTTTCTTTTTTTACATTATGTATTTGTAACCTGCTAAACATTGATTGGTGTCCCCTTGCAAAAAATGTAGATTTATGAGCCATCAAAGAGAATCTTAGTCATAAAATCAATGCAACATCCTTATTTTGATGATCTTGACAAATATCAATTATGATTTAAAGGCATTACAAAAGTGTGTCTAAAGCTTAGAGATGGAATTTCAGGTTATTCATTTGAAGTTAACCTTATCATGAGAACCTATGATGTAGACATTACAAGAGCATCTAAAATTTCAAGATATTCTATTCATGAGAGGTGTTGTGTGCAATAGGTATCTTGGAACTCCCAATGAAAATGTATGACCAGGAGTGACTAAGTTGAGAAACTGGGATGCCTATCTATAAGTGCCTTCCATCTATTTTCATTTCATTTCCATTTTGGATGCTCTTTCTTTTTCTTCTTTTAATTTATGTATCTGCAAGTAAACTACTAAAAATTGATTGGTATCTCCTTGTAGAAAATGCTGATTTATGAGCCATCGAAGAGAATCTCATCCAAAAGAGAAATGCAACATCCTTATTTTGATGATCTTGACAAATCTCAATTCTGATTTGAAGACATTATAAAAGAGCATGTGAAGCTTTGTAAGGGAATCTCAAGTTACTCATTTGAAGTTAACCTCATAATGAACACCTATGATGTAGACATTATAAGAGAATCTTGAATTTATGAGTGACATTGTAAAATATATGTGAGAACAGAGTACCTAAGGCATTGTAATGATATTTACTTGTAAAGAGATTTACTGAAATAATGAAATTTGGTGCAAGGGCACCAAGGTTATTGAACAAATTTGGTTCATGGAAGTCTTAAGTTAGTTTTGTGTTTTGAATTTTTTCAATTGAATAAGGTCATATTAGACCAACTTATAATGTAATAATTCATGTTAGTTGGTTTTGGGGTAATTTTGGAGTTCATGTTGCATATTTGTCAAAATGATGTAAAATTGCAAAAATTGAAAAGTTGTCAATGTGAAAAAAGTTCAAAAAAATGTAAACTTGAAGTGATTATGATAGGAAGTGATTCTAATAGCAATACATGGAGGAAATAAACTCACTTACACAATATAAAATGATTCCAAGCTCCTTCCTTCTCTTAAAACTAAATCTTGGCTTATTTTAAACTTTCCACCTAGTCACTCTTGTAGGTCTGTAGACCTATTTTTCCCACCTTAACTCTCATAATTCCTTAACAACCTTTGCAACAAACCACCATTTTAGGAACCCATTTACATAAATAAAACCCTCATTAAACTTTTTGGATCAGATTTCACAAAACATACAACTCCCCTTTATTCTTCCTATCACACACAAACCACTATTGGGCAACATTAACTAGTCTTCCAAACTACCAATTTCTCCAATTTTAGGCTATGATAAACCCTCTAACATAAAAAACATGAAAACCCTCTTCTTTCACAAGTTAGGCAAGGATTTATTGAAAAATCATACTCCAAACCTTCCTATAGCCAACCAAAGCCTAAAAACCCTTCAAAATGTCTGCACAAGCTTAAAATTTCAAGAGATATCGCTGCCCCCAATGATTTTTTCAAACCCTAGCACTAAACCACCATTTTCCACTCAAAAATGCACCATTTGACATCTAGGGCATCACCTAAAAACCCCTATTCACCTCCCTTGCACACAAAACTTTTCACACATATTTTATAACCCTAACTAAACCTTTCCATTGAGTTACAAAAGCATATAGTGGGTGGAAGGATTAATATGATATTTTAATGTACTCAAAACCCTTAAAACAGGGTATATAGACCAACCCTCAATAATTGGCTTCTAAAATACACAAAATCATTTGAAATCCAACCAAACAAAAACTAAAATGGAGCTAAGTATACTTTCCACCTAATTCCATCAAAAAGAGAGCACAATTGTTCTGAGCTACATTCAACTGGCTCAATCCCTTCAAGGTCCAAAGTGCAAAACAGAAGCAATCTTTGACAAGGTATTACTTAGAAACCATGACACTTACGAAATCTCCATTTGAACATATAAAATTAGGTTGGAACCTTTTACAATAACCTCTCTTGGTTTTGTTAGTTTAGAGTGGTTTTTCTGTGGTGTTTAGTTTTCACTTGATGGAGAAAGTGTCAAATGCAAAAAGTGCAAAGTTGCAAAGTGGTGCAACTTTTGTTCTACAACTTGTGTGATCAAACAGACTATTCCAATGCATTTGAATAGGTATATTTATGCTAGGCATGGTCCTCTTTTGCACCCAAACATACGGAATTGCTTTGAGCTACGTTCAACTGGATCGATCTCTTAAGGGTCCAAAGTGCCAAATGGTTGCAAACTTCAACATGTTGTTACTTAGATACCATGATGCTTAGAAAATTCTCATCTAATCCTAAAGGATCAATTTTATCCCCTCTATGATAACCTCTCTAAGATTTTGTTGTCTTAGAGTGGTTTTCTTGTGGTGTCCAGTTTTCACTTGAAGGAAAAAGTGTCAAATGCAAGCAATGCCAAGTTGAAAAGTGGTACAAATTTCATTCTACAACTCATGTGACCAAATGGACTATTCCAACATGTCCAAATAGGTATGTTTATGCTAGGAATTGTTCTCTTTTGCATTGAAACATGCGGAATCGCTCTGAGCTACGTTCAACTGGATCAATCCCTTAAGGGTCCAAAGTGCAAAATGACTACAAACTTCAACATGTTGTTACTCAGATACCGTGATGCTTAGAAACTTTTCGTCTAATCGTATGAGATCAAATTGGGCCCCTCTACAATAACCTCTCAATTTTTTTTTATCTCAGAGTGGTTTTTCTTGTGGTGTCCAGTTTTCACTTAATGGAAAAAGTGTCAAATGCAAGTAGTTCAAAGATGTAAAGTGGTGCAATGTTTGTTTTGCAACTCATGTGACCAAAAAAACTATTCCAACACATCTAAATAGGTATTTTTTATGCTAGGCATGGTCTTTTTTACACCCAAACATGCAGAATCAATCCAAGCTATGTTCAACGGGATCGATCTCTAAAGGGTCCAAAGTGAAAAATGGCTGCAAACTTCAACATGCTATTACTCGGATACCATGATGCTTAAAAAATTATTGTTTGATCCAATGATATCGCAATCACGTTTGGCCCCTCTACAATAACCTCTTTGGGTTTTTGCTATCTCGGAGGCATTTTCCCGTGGTGGCAATTTTTTTATTTCTGAAAAGAGTTATCAAATGCAAGTAGTTGAAGTTGCAAAGTGGTGCAACTTTCATTCTGTAGCTCATATGACCAAAATAAATTGTTACAACATATCCAAATATGTATTTTTACACTAAGAATGGTCCTCTTTCGCACCCAAACATGCATAATCACTCTGAACTACGTTCGACCAGATCGATCCCTTAAGGGTCGAAAGTGTAAAATGGTCGCAAACTATAGCATGTTGTTACTCAGATACCGTAACACTTAGAATTTTTTTTTATTATCCTATGGGATCATGTTGGGTCCCTCTACAATAGCCTCTCTTGGTTTTTTCTATTTCAGAGGTATTTTCCTATGGTGGTGAATTTTCACTTGTGGAAAAAGTTGTCAAATGCAAGTAGTTAAAAGTTGCAAAGTGGTGCAACTTTTGTTTTGCAAATCGTTTGACCAAATAGACTATGCGAATATGTATGAATAGGTATTTTTATGCTATAAATGGTCCTCTTTCCCACTGAAACACGCAAAATTGCTTTGAGCTATGGTCAACCAAATTGATCTCTTAAGGGTCTAAAGTGCAAAATGGCTGCAAAATTTAACATGTTGTTACTCAGATATGGTGTCACTTAAAAAATTCTTGTCTAATCCTATGGGATCACATTGGGCCCCTCTATAATAACCTCTCTTATATTTTTCTATCTCAAAGGAATTTTCCTGTGGTGGAAAATTTTCACTTGAACAAAAAGTTGTCAAATGCAAGTAGTTGAAAGTTGCAAAGTAGCGCAACTTTTGTTCTGTAGCTCATGTGATGAAACAATATATTCTAATGCATATGAATAGCTATTTTTACACTAGAAATGGTCCTTTTTTGCACCTAAACATGGGGAATCACTTTGAGCTACATTCAACTAGATCAATCCCTTAAGGGTCCAAAGTGCAAAATGGTTGCAAACTTTAGCATGTTGTTACTCGGATATCATGTCGCTTAGAAATTTTTTGTCTAATCCTATAGAATTATGTTGGACCCATCTACAATAGCCTCTCTTAGGTTTTTCTATCTCGAAGGTATTTTCCTGTGGTGGAAAATTTTCACTTAGAAAAAAAGTTGTCGAATGCAAGTAGTTGAAAGTTGCAAAGTGGTGCAAATTTCATTTTGTACCTTGTGTGACCAAACAAGCTATTCAATGCATCTAAATAGGTATTTTTATTCTAGCCATGGTCCCCTTTCACACCCCAAAATACAGAATCGCTCAAAGCTACGTTCAACTAGATCAATTCCTCAAGGGTCCAAAGTGCAAAATGGCTACAAACTTCAACATATTATTACTCAGATATTGTGACACTTAGAAACTTCTCATTTGATTCTATGGGATCACGTTGGGCCCATCTATGATAATCTCATTCAGTTTTTGTTATCTTGGAGGAATTTTTCCATGGTGGTGAATTTTCACTTGGGAAAAAGTTGTCAAATGCAAGTAGTTGAAAGTTTCAAAATGGTGCAACTTTTGTTCTGTAACTCGTGTGACGAAACGGATTGTTTCAATGTGTTTGAATAGATATGTTTACACTAGGTATGGTCCTCTTTTTCACCCAATCACACAGAATCACTCTGAGCTACGTTCAACCGAATCAATCACTTAAGGGTCCAAAGTGCAAAAGAGAAGAAATATTTGACAGGCTATTAATCAGAAATCGTAACACTTACAAACTCTCTGTATGAGCCTACTGGATCTTGTTGGGCCCCTATACAATAACCTCTTAGTTTTTGTTATCTTAGAGTCATTTTCCTATGGTGTCTAGTTTTCACTTGATGGAAAAAGTGTCAAATTCAAGTAGTGTAATGTTGCAAAGTGGTGCAACTTTCATTTTGCAATTCATGTGACTAAAAAAAATTCTCCAATGAATCCTAATATGTACATTTATGCTAGGAATGGTCCTCTTTCACACCCAAACACATGAAATTTATCTGAGCTATGTTCAACCAGCTTGATCCCTTATGATGACATGCAAAACAATAAAAAAGAGAAACATACACACGATGGTTGAGAAGTCTTATTTTTCCACACAAAAAGCATATAATCATTGGAAACTTGAAGTTAGTGGTTGTTGAAATTTTTGAAGGAGAATATCAATAAAATGTCTCAATTTATTTGTTAATTTTTGTGCATTTTCTTTATTTCCAGCTTGTGTATGAGTTCGTACAAGAGTTTTCTCCAAGATGATATAAATCCATTGTATAATGGTTTTAGTTCTGATTAGAATCCATTTTTGGAATTCTATTAAGTTCCAAGCAACTTAGAAGTAGATTTCTGAAATAGGTTTGAACTTGCTCATACAAGGGTTTAAGTGTAATATGTTGAAATAGGCCATTCCACCTATTGTTTAGGTCATGTATCGATGGAATAGGCTTTATGTAAGTAGGATAGGGAGTAGGAATAATAAAATATCATTGGTAAAGGCATTGGAAGAGATTAATAACACTACCCCCATTGAAAATTTAGAATTTAGGCCTTAAAAGCAAGGCTAGAAGAGGTTAAAAGAAGAAATTGCCTGAGAATAAATTAGAATAGGTTAGAAATAGATTGAGGTTGTGGATTTTGATGTGTTCAAAAGGTCTACAAGCATAGGGAAGGTCAAAAGTATGTTATGGCATGATGCCCTAGTTGGGAAAAGAGGGATTTTCAATGAAAAAGAGAGGTTTGAGGGTGTAAAAATGAGTAAAGTCGGGGGGAAGCATAATTTGGTGGTCAATTAAGTTTTTGGAGGAAAAATGAAGAGTGTTGGAAGATATTTTGAGGTTATATGAGGTTCAAGTTGGGGTTCAGGGGTTCATTTTTCCGGTTCAACCAAAATTTTTTGAAGAGGGGTTTAGTTCGTTAGTACAAAAAACACATAAAAACAATGTATATATATATATGTGTAACCTAGAAGCATGAATTAGGATTAGAATATCACATAACATCATATAAGCAGCAAAACCACCATAAAATTGAATGTCATTTAAAACATGCATGATAAATATTCATCATTGAAAATTGAATTGTGGTAGCTTGATACACAGTCTATTGATGCTAGGGTTCAATTCATATGATTTTGAAACAAGAAGCCAACTAAGTAGAGTTATCAACATTCTTCAGAAATCATAAGAATTTTTTTAGTACACTAGCCATTTTGATGTCTTCTTCTAGTCTCAAACATTATTTTGTATCATTGTTACATTGGTCTTGAGAGTGGTAGCTTAATATAGCTCCACAATACAAAATCTGGTTTACCTGTGCAGTGTAATAGTGACAGGCATATTTTTATTTGAAAGAACCAAAGGGTGACTGCACAATTGAAATGTATAAACCCATATATTTTTTGTAATATAAAGGATACATTTTAAATCTTTTTATGAATCATTTCATGGAATACCAATTGAAAATGTGTTTTTTGCTTTTACATAAAGTTTTTTAGCATCAGTTAATTAATATTTAAGACAAACCATGAAGGACAACAATGATCAATGCTAGGGCTAACCAATTAATAAGTATACATGTGAATAGGTCAAGCATGTACATGTGAATAAGGGAAGCACAAGTACTCAAAAACACATAAGCCTTGAATTATACATGTGCACAAATACATAGTATACACAAATTAATACAAAGTATATGCACAAATACAAGGTATATGAATGAAAACACATAAGTCGCAATGTATACATTGGAACACACATAAGTTGTAAAGTATAAACTTGAATACACATAACTCATGTCTATTGAACCATCAATTTATAATGCAAATATGGACACCATCGATAAAAAAAATTGTATTAACCAAATATCCATGTACACATATATCAATATATGTCGATATAAGTATAAAATATAGGTACAAAATAGCCATATAGGCTTACGAGAATGCCATATAGGGATACAATGTCAAATGTATCCAATACAAAATATGTACAAAACTACCATGTAGGCATACAACAAAGGGCTCTAGAATCAAAAGTTATTGTTCTCCATGCTTTGGAAATAAATTCTTTCCATTTTCTTGTCGATCGGATGGCAATAGGTCTATCAATAATTTGTGCTACACTTGAGGAGTGCTCCTGTTGCTTCTCCTAGTGTTTAGTTCTTGGTGAAGTTTTAACTGTTACAATAAGAATTAAATAAATTATTATATAGAAATTACATTATAAAAATGATATATCTAACAAAGTAATCACTTACCACCATCTCATAATCACTCTCCAAGAGGGAAATATTCACACGCCCATGCTAAGGCATGCTCAAGCCCTGTATAAACCATCCAAATAGAAATGAAACTATGAATCAATAATGGTTTGATTTTTCACCAAATAACATATATAACAATGAATGTACATTGAAATTTAGTAATTTGCCTCATACCTCCCCTGTCAAAGCCATCGAGGATTCTATAGTAGATGAAACAATGATCTACATTTCCCTCATCACATTCGAAGGTGTTTTTGCTTGCAACATTTGAAAATTAAACAACAATTTATTCAATAAAAAAAACTACAATAGTGATCCACATCATGACTTATAATGTATGAGATAACGAACAAAATTTTGAGTACTTATTAAACTATATATTTTTTTACTATAATGCTTACTATTTTCCCTATCCATATCTTGTTAGAAAGCACATGTTTTTAGGATTTTACCTATAGCAACAAGCCATTGAACTATTTGATAAAATGCTTTCTTAGCCATGTACAATAATTGTGGTGGCATAGAGAAAGCAGTGAACTGTTTGAACAAATGCCTCAAAGAAATGGGCTCTCGTGGTGATGGAATGCCATTACAAACAAATGCACATCATGGCATTCCATCACCAGAAGACCACATTTCTTTTAGGCAATTTTTCAGACAGTTCATCTCCTTCTCTATAGTATTATTTCTTACCATTATGGTTTGATAGAAATTTTTCCAAGCATCAATAGTTTGTTGGAAAGCACCTATTTTAGGCCTTTAGCCATAGCAGCAAGGAAGTGAGTAGTTTGATAAAATGCTTTGGTACACATGTATGGAAAATATGGTACCATAGAAAAGGTGGTGAGCTATTTGAAGAAATTCCTCAAAGAAATGTGGTCTCACAGTGACAGAATGACATTCCATCACCATGAGACCACATTGCTTTGAGGCATTTTTTCAAACTACTAACTGCCTTGTCTATGTTATTGCTTACTATTATGCTTTAATAGATTTTTTCCAAGTATCCATAGTTTGTTGGAAAGAACCATTTTTAAGCTTTTAGCCATAGAAGTGAGGAAATGAACTATTTGATAAAATTCTTTGGTAGACATGTATGGAAAATGTGGTAGCATACAAAAGGCGGTGAGCTATTTGAAACAGTCGTGCAGATGCACCTTTACAAGAGCATGCCTGCATGAGGAAAATTTAGGATTTTGAGGTTGTATAGGTATTTTCATGATATAATAAGGCTTAAATAGCCATTTTTGAGTTTTTAATTGGTCTTTGGTAGTCATTTTAGGCATAAATTGTAAATTTGTAGAATCTTAACAAAAGTTGTCAATGAATGTTGTAAAAATGCATAAAGGTGCCAAGTAGAGGAATATGAAGGGTCAAGGTAGTTGTAGAGAAAATATTAGGTGCTTAGGAAGTTGAAATTATTGGGAAAGTGTTTAAGAGATGTGATTCATCATTGTTAGTTGTTTTTGAAGAATTTTGAAGGGGAAAACTAATAAAATATCACTATTATACTACTATTTTATGTGTTTTCCTCCATCATTTGCCAATGTACAATTTTGTATAGGTGGTAGTGCATCTATAATGTGTGTGAATTGAAGAATTTAGGTTTTGGAATCAATTTAAAACTAATTTGAGAGTTTGATATTGAGTTTCAAGCTTTCGGTGGCCTAATTTCTCAAGGTGGTCATAAAATAGGGGCTAAGGGTTTGATTGCCCAAATGAACTAAAAAGTCCATTCTGCCTTTTTGTAGCAACTATTTCTTAGTGGAATGGATCAGTATGAAGTAGGAGTAAGTGTATAAGGTAATGAATTGGTTTGGTGAAGTTTTTGTGTGAGTTCTCCTCGCAGCCCTAGTGAAAAACCAATTTTGGTGCCTTTTAGACAAGGCTAGAGTGAGTGAAAAGAGGACAGGGGTTTAGAAGTGGATATAATCCCCTAAAAGCTATGAAAGAAGGTGAATTGGAGGGTGTTTAGAAGATTTGAGAGGTTGTAAGTTGTCAGAGAAGTGAATAAGTGAGAAACCCTAGGTGAAAGAGGGTGAAAACTAGTGAAAAAGAGTGATTTTGTGAAGGAAGTGTATGCAGATATTTGAGGCAGCACTATTTGAGGATGTAATGAGAATGTACAAGCATAAATAAGCCTGAATGAAGTGATTATAAGCTTGTGAGAGGTCAAGGCATAATAATTTCAATAAGCCCTAATTGATTGCAAGGAAAGTGAGGGTTTTATGAAAAGGGGTCTAAATAAACGAGAGGAGACCTAAAAGTTGAATAATATGAGGTTTTCTTAGCTTTCTTTTGATTGTTTAGAGGTTTCAAGTGTTTTTTGTGTGTTTGGAGAGGTGTCTCTTTAAAAAAGAGGCCTAATTGTCCCCCAATTCAATGTTAAAAGCCATATTTGGGATAGTTGCTCCAAAAGAATTGCAAGTAAGTTTCAGATATGGGTATGTGTAGGATCATGATGGGCCAAAAAATGGTGATATGATGGGTATGTGGCTGATGAATTTTTTTTACCCAAAATTGATGAAATGAAAAGGGTTTTTAAAGGAGATTCTCAACTTTCCACCAATATAAATTATTCTTTACTTTGAATTTAATAATAATTTTTATTCATTTTCTATTTGAATTACTACTAAAGTCTTGATTGATAGGCTGATTGAAAAACATCTATAGCTTTCAAACAATATCACATTTTTTGAATCTAAAATATGTGTCACATTCTATGCTTTGCATGCTATAGGATTGAATTTTTTTATTGAATTTATGAAGTTTTGACCAAGGTAAGGTGGTCAGACATATGAGTTTTTATATTTTTTAAAGTTGTAATAAAAAAATAATAATTAATTATTTACTTAGAAAAAATTTACAAAAAAATATCCATCACATCAGGACATGAGTCCTCTACTTATATCTAAAATCTTATAAAATAATATTATCATTTTATTGTGGTTAGGGTGGTCAGAGAGACACCCACTTCTTATTTTTTCCACTTAAGGGCCTATATTTTCCATGATGAACTTGCACATACCCATATGTGACATTAGGCCATAATGGGTGCCTAGTTTGGAACATATGCAAGGAAGTGAACTGTTTGAAAATATGCCTCAGTAAAATGTGGTCTCATGGAATTCCATGACAAGCAAATACAATTGGAAGCTTCTCCTAGAATTATTACTTATGCTATGTGAAGTAATTGCATCACTGCTTATGTTGACTTTCTAAACAACTATATTTTAGTTGAAATTTTGTCATCTATCAATATCTAGTTATTAGTTATGGAATGTGAAGTAATGCTTTGAGTTTGAATTATGTGCAATGCAACATAATCAATGATATGATTATAAACTACACATATCTATTACGTAAAATTAATTAGTTAAACTCTTTCTTCTATTACCTACATGAAGGTTTGACTAAATCGACTGGCACCAAGAGGTGTTCCCTCGAAACCTCCAATATTAGCCTATTCAACATCCAAAATCACATATTAAAATACCATTCATAGAAAAATTCTATTAACATGTAATAAATTTATAATTATTTACTATTTACATCCCCACCGATAGGTGTACTACAAAAATAAGTAGGTGTAGGGCTGGTGTATCCACTATCAACACTATGATCCTACAAGTTTATTAAAATCATAAAAGTAAATTAGTTTATATTGCATTTCAAAATCAAAATTTAATAAATTAAATTCAATGAACATGCTAACTGTTACCTGAGTATCAATTCCATATGTGTCATGAAAAATTCCATCTTCCCTCTCCATCTCCATAGCTACAGATGGATCCTACACAACACCTTCTTGAGTGTCGGTGGCATCATATGAACAAGTTTCCCCGCAATATTGACACACATGGGATCAAAGCCCACCTATCAAAGAATCCCCTGGATGGCATTGTAACAAGAGGGCTAGCACGCTGGAAGACTTTCTACATCAAAGAGAAAATTTCCTACAGAGTCTCTACGTCAACACTCTCCTTCACAACAAAAGGGATGAAAATGTGCTCATGAGGTGGCCTAGCGAGAGGTCATCTTGCTTTTCACGTAGGATTTGGCTGTGCACTAGGTCTATCTTATGCTAACCCCCCACCTCTCACCTAGAAGTTCCTCATATCAAAATAATTTGGGATTTTGTTTAAGATGAACTCGACATATAGTTTCCCAAGGAAATACTGTAGGACTTCACAATCGTTGCAGGATGGGTCATGAAAAACCATGTACCACCTATCCCAAAAATATTTCATAATCTCTTGGTGGTGGCACCAATGAATAGGAAACCTTTTCACATTGAGAGAGAGAATTGCATTTAACCATGGGTCAGTGAATAATGCACACAAATCACCTTTTGTAATTTTTAAATCTTTTACTTCTTTATATGATAATTTATCTTGGTAAAAAGCCCTAGCTACCTACCTCCTATCGTACCAACCAGTTAATTGTTTGCTGATTGAATCTACATTTTTTAACATATCTTGCAGTGAAGTTTCCAAGGTCATTCTTTTTGAAGTTGAACCATGTGGATCATTCAACCTCCCTATTAAATCCTCAATTTTTATTTTTTATTTTTTTCAATTTCAACCATTAAATTTTTTTGAGTGCCAAGAGGGTATTGAGGGATTAGTGGAGGAGGTTGTTGTTGTGGCTAAGGATTTTGTTGTTGAGGATTTTTTTCTTGTTGTGGATTTTGAGGAGGGTTTTTAGGTTGATTAAGATCTCCGACAAATTCAAAAAATAAATATCAAATAGAACCTAAAACTAACAAAATCAAAAGAAAAGAATAAAATCCTTACCTCTTTGACCTACTTGTCGACATGGTGGCATCCTAGCAATGAATCAACAATCCTTGATGAATATTTTTGAAAAAAACCTCGTCCTAGATTATGAGCATGGAATTTTGGAGTTTTTGGCCATGGACAACAAGAAAAACACAATAAAAAATAAAAATGAATTCAACCTAGGTATGTGTAGGATTATGATGGGCCAAAAAGTGGCGATATGATGGTTATGTGTAGGGTATGTGGATGATGACTTTTTTTTACCCAAAATTGATGAAATGAAAAGGGTTTTTAAAGGAGATTCTTAGCTTTCCAATAATATAAATTATGCTTTGCTTTGAATTTAATAAATAATTATTATTCATTTTCTATTTGAATTATGACTAAAGTCCTAATTGATAGGTTGATTGAAAAACATCTATAGCTTTCAAGCGGTATCACATTTTTTGAATCTGAAACATGTGTCACATTCTATGCTTCATACTATAGGATGAAAAAAATTATGAAGTTTGACAAAGTTAAAGATTGGTCAAACATATGAGTTTTTATATTTTTTTTAAAAGTTGTAATAAAAAATCATAATTAATTATTGCTTGGAAAAAATTATAAAATATGCATCACACCGGGACATGAGTCCTCTACTTATATCTAACATATTATAAAAAAATATTATCATTTTATTGTGGTTAGAGTGGTCGGACAAACACCTACTTCTTATTTTTCCCCTAAAATTTAAGTTTTCTACATCGAATTTCAAATTTTCACCAAATAGATTTAAAAAAAAAGAAAAAGCCTAGTAGTTTAGAAACTAGATTCAATTTTCTATAGATTCTATTCTTACATATTTTTGAACTAATATAGATAACTTATTCAAATTTTTACATCAATTTTCCTAACTCTTATTTTTCTAAATTTTTTGCCACTTAAGGGCATATTTTTTCCATGATGATCCTACACATATCCACCTCTTTTCTTTTTCTTTTAACATGTGATAATGTGAGCACATTATGTGGTGGCCAAGCCTCAAGCTCGACACACAAAGCCATAATGTGAGCGTGTTATAAAACACACACTATGAATTTTCAATTTTTTAAAAAAAAGTGGCCACAAAAATGCTACCTTATGTAGCCATTTTATAATTTGAAATATTGTATTAAACTATATTTTGTTATTATATATATACTATAGTTATTGTAAAATAATATCTATTCCTTTTATAATAAATTGATTTTGTTAGATATAACATGGGAAATAATGTTGTATTTAAGGAAATTAGTATTTTTCTCCTATATAGGTAATTGAGATTTATAAGAGATGTTGATATTACGTATGGATGAATTATTAAAATAGGTTATTTGATGTAAAGTAAATAGTAGGTGAATTGGTTTTCTAGATTGTGGAAGATTTTATTTCAAGAGGGGAGATAGAATGTTATTTAATAAAGATTTGTGAATGGAAGATATATGTTAGAATAAGTATCTTATTGACTCTAGACTTTAAGGATTGTATATTCAACTAAGAGATTGACTTGTTTCATATTTGGATATTTGAGAGTGGGTAAATTCACTATGATTTAGCTATTAGAATAATTGATGATATAGTTATGTGAAATAGTGTCTTGTTAAAGGGAGTGATTTTCATGTATGTAATCCTTGATGGATTGTTTGAGTTAAGTAATGTGTTTGATTATTGAGAGTTTATGATATTGTGTCAATTTTTGGAAATGGAGATAATTGTGATGAATGTTTTATATGGGGTTCCTATTGTGCTAAGTGGTTATTGGTAGTCTTCTAGAGGCTTGGGGAATTAGTTCAAGTTTTGGTTTTATGATTATTTCATTTTTATATGGTTGATAATGTCCATGAAATGGGTACATGAGGGTCTTTACCCTTGCACTACTTATTCACTATTATGGTTGGGATTTGTGTGCAAGATGGATCATGCCTAGCTCTATGTGTGTGTTCATTTGGTTTTGTAATTTGTGAAAGATAGATTTAACCTGCTTGATGTGTTGGGTCTTCTAGTTGCTAGTAGATGGAGTGGCTCTCAAGTGTGGGCCAGGATAATCCATTGAGAGTTGGATTAAATAAGTGATAACATTTTATTAATTAATCTTGGGATGGATTCCACACACATTAATAAGATGATTGTTGTTGCCCCACTCATAGCCTAGAGTGCTAGAATAGGCCATGATGAGTTGGGAAGGCCGTTAGAGGTGCTAGGGCCAAGGTGGCTACTAGGAGATCCTCATTAGCAATGTTAGACATCCTTGTACCCATAAAATGATGATGTAGTTTTACATGGGTATCATGTGGGGGCCAGGGTCTAGAGTTAGTAGAGGTGTCAGACTGCCAGGATAACCCATGATGATACCATGTGATGACACTCTTCCCTACTGCATCCTCACATTCCCTGGTTTTGTGTTTCACCTTTGTTGTTTGTGTGGCTTTGGAAGTGGAGTCTCTATTCTATGATGTTAATGTTAGACTATGTTATGTTGGAGCCATGTTTAGTCTATTTTTTGTTATCCTTCTATCTTCTTAACTATTTGATGTAGTGGAACCTTATTGTTATCTCCTAACACAGGGGGTGGACCTTAGGGTTCCACATGGTCGGGTGGATTGTGCTTTTTCCTCCATTGGGTTTCCCTTGTTTTCATTCATGAGCATGGAAGATGTACCTTGGTAGAAAATTCTAGATCTTGTACCAGTTTGTGAGATAGTTGCACATGTTATGTATTGTATATGTTTATCATTTGTATCATGTAATGTAACCCTAATGTATTTTTCCCATTGTATCAAGGGAAGTAGTGATGTAAGTTTGTAACAATATAAGGATGTACTCCCATGTAATGGATAATGTATATGTACCCATTTAATGATGATGTATCTGATGTTATAGCATGGATGTGTATGTGTTAATTCATTTAATGCAATGAATTTAAAATGAACTCTTGTTAGTTAATTCATCATGTATGTTTAGATCTTGTTATAGAGGGTTAGTAATGCAGTCATAGAGCCTTAGAGGAAATAACATAACTTATATGCTATGTTTAGATTTGATTTTACATTTCATGTTATTTCACTTTAAAAAAAAAATTGTTCCATTATTGTTATTACATATGTTGTCCTCTGGGGTTTTGTGGTGGGGTGTTACACTTGGTATCAGAGCCTAGGTTCATATACTGGGCACTCTAGTTTCATATGAGCCCATTATGGTGTGCTAGTTGTGTGTACTCTTGAGATTATTTCTTCCCATTTTTGGTCATCCTCCTTAGCAACCCTAGACTTATCCTTGGTGGTGTTTTTTCAATGATGCAAATAATTGGTTGAAAGGATAGGACCCTCGGTGTAGTACACAATGAACTGATATTCTTTCTATTGGGGGTGTAATATGGACCCTTTTGTAGCCTTGTGATGTGATTTATGATGATTTGAATTTGTGTGTGTATGTGAAGAATGCGTGTTTAGTCATGAATATTGTGCTTATGAAGTGATAAATTATGTTTTGATGCATTTGAAAAGTTGTAAAATCATGATTTGGTGTTGAACATGTAATGAGATTTAGTGTTGTGAAAAAAATAAAGTGGAATGTTTTATCTAAATATGATGGATATTTAATGGAAAATATGTGCTTTGTGTGCATAATTTTGTTGTATTTTGTGGAAGTGTAGCATTATGATGTAATGAATCAACTTTGATGATTGATATGTAGTGGATGGTTTATGAGTTAATTTGATTACTGAGTGTTGTTTTCAGATGTGTCTTGGTGAAAGAGACAGTGTCACATTACTCATTCATGAGTACCCTGCTATGCTATGATTTCCTTTCATGGTGTGCTTGATTGTATGATTATATATATTTTTGACCATTTTGTTTGTTGCAGGTTTCATGTACCAGGCATCGACTCCACTTGAATTAGCAAGTTTGAGCATGCCTCAAACCAAATGGAATAGTTGTTCAAAGATAACATAAGATCCCCTACCCTATTCATCATCCTCGAAGAGGATGAGTATCTAATTGGTCACCTCGTCTATGTCATCTAATGTCTATGGTCATTAGGTCCTAGTTCTTGACCTTGATTAAGGTTTAGGTAATTATTTGACATTTGGTTTGCTTGATTATTTGATTTTGTTTGTATTTACGTTGAAGGAAAGGTGAACATGGTATTATTTAACAAATTTTTTGAACAAATATGTGTATGTTTTATTCTAACCTTGTGTCTTAAAGGAGAAAGTTGAACCTTAGGGGGGGAGGATGTAGTACCCCTCCATGATTCACCCTATTTTAAAAAAAAACAAAGAGGGTTGGAAATTTTATTGAAAGAAACACAAAGATTACATCAAAGGGGAATTAAGGCCCCCAAATGTTTAGATACTTATCAAAGTCATGACCAATGGATAAGTCCCAAATCTCCAAAAGGCCGCCACACTAGCCATCCTCCCAACACCACACAACATACAACCAAATCAAACCAACACACCTAATCATTTTGATCCTCATGAAAAAATTGAGCCAATTGTTAACACTTTTGTTAGTCGAGCTGATCCCAACTCCAAAAAGACTAATTCCCCATCTCATCTGATGCCCATTTTGGTATACAATCAATAGCTTTGTTCCACACCCTTGGAATATGCACAAAGGAAATAGAAACAAAATTTCAGGCCCAGTTGAGAATTTTTCTAGCAATAACTCCAAGTCTCCAAGAACAATTTTAGAAATCTTGGTTATTTAGAAGAGAAACAAGAATCATTGAATCCATCTCACAAATCACCCTTCTCCAACCCAACTCACAAGATTTCTCTAGTGCCTTTAGAATAGCCCAAGCTTCCATCTAATTATTGGTGTGTACCCCCATATAAATAGAAAAGAAAAAATGGGCATGACCCCTGCTATCTTGTCCCATGCCACCAATGCCAGTAGCTCTAGGATTACCGTGAGCAGATCCATCCATGTTTATTTTGTAAACACTAGTCGAGGGTGATGTTGGAACTATAAATTTCTAAACATTTTCATAAGTTTTCCATAACCCTAAGTTTCCTTTAGGTCCTT
The DNA here is from genome assembly GCA_007258455.2 of Sequoia sempervirens. Lineage (NCBI taxonomy): Eukaryota > Viridiplantae > Streptophyta > Pinopsida > Cupressales > Cupressaceae > Sequoia > Sequoia sempervirens. The sequence goes on along the minus strand of VDFB02049217.1, from coordinate 130,107,951 downwards.
ATCATAAGCACTAGGTTTTGTTTTCATATCATTCTGCTCACTTTTTACCCATGTTGCTCCATAGTTTCCATCAGATCATGCATTTTTTACATTCTGGTTCCTATCGGCATGAGAATACCATTGTCTCGTTGACCCATATTTATTTTCTGCTAACATGAGTCTATCTTTCCTTTTGGCAAGAATCATTTGATGTCACATCGATTGAGGTTTGCATGTAGACGGCTTTCGGCAGGACATTTGCATTGTTTTGGTGACAAAGGATGATACACATTTCAACATGAGTTGCGACGTCGATATATGGTCTTGGCGAGATCTCTATGTCTTGCCGACCGACACATTAAATGATCATTTTGGCCAAACTTGTTGTATCAGCATAATGTTATAACAATCTTGATGTGTCTTACATATTTTCTCATATGGACTTACTTTGGCCAGAGTCATAGTTTTTGGGATAGGGTCTTGGTGAGACCTTGTTGTCACACCGACCTGTGGCGGGAGGATTCTCATTGGTAAGAATTAAGGGCTTTAGTGAAATTTCATAACGATTCCATGGTGTCTCACCGACTTGTGTAAAAGGCTTATTAGTGAGAGGTATTATATCGGTACGAGGTCTTGGCGAGTGACCTCTGGTCTCACCGATAAAGCACAAGGTGGACTCATCGGCAGGAAAAAATTTATGTCACAGCGATCAAAATGTTTCATGTGGAATTTCTGTATAACAAAGGGTAATCTTTATAGGGTCTCCCCAATATCACAGAGCTATGGTGAAACAAAAAGGGAACATGCAGATGCTTCTTGTCTTTAGTGTAACAAGCAGTATGTTATAGTGACATACAATTTGATCATGGGGGATCTCATTGAAACATAATGTAATTTGCAGGATATCTCCCTGACTCAGACAAGTCACGACGAAGGCAAATAACACCACGAAGCAATTAACGATTGAATTTCCTTTAGCATAATTGTTGGATTGTCTTGGCCACTGTTTCACTGGTGAATAACAAAAATTCAAATACTATGGCCAACATGTATATGTTTGAATACCATTGTAGGCCGACTCTATTGGAGCCCAAATTCTATGGAAGGCTGACATGGAATTTCAATATTATTTATTTTCTCATGCTAGTGTATAAATAGGCATTTTGTAATTGTAGAATGATCATTAGCTATTAGTTATTTGATATACAATAGGCAAACTGTATGGATACAATACAATAGATTTATCAGATCAGAGACTATGATGCATGTTTTAAAATTGGAGGTATTTATGGAATTCAATTGATGTTGATGCATATTTCTGGTGTCAGTTATCTGTTGAATTCAATGAAAATATTGCTAAGTTGTCTCCAAGATGGATTATTTCTAGTTATTTAAATTGATGTAACAAGTTTATATTCAATTCATCAGTGCACATTTGTCATATCTGTGTGGTTAATTGATTGGTTCTTTCAAGTAGAGATTAAAATCCTTTTAGTTGATCACAGTAATCAGAGAGATTCATTTGGATTGTTAAAGTATAGCTTAGTAGTTACAGTATTGCATGTTTATAGAAGTTGTAAACATAATGTATGCCAAATAATTTGAGTTTTCTCTAGAGAGTGTTGCTCATCTTGATTTCATTTGACTCCGCATACCCAATAAGGCACTGGTCTCTACAATTTCATCATTTGGACTCATTTAGTTTCTTTACATCTATTTTACATCTATTAATTGAGTATTTTAGGATTTAGATCAAGAAGATTGCTATTGTGCTTGAATTCATTTGTTCACCTCCATTTTCCATTGTGAACAAATTGTTGTAAGAGATATAATCATAAGTTTGCTTAATTTAGAGAGGTGCACCCACCCAGGTTTAGCAACACCTAAAGAGTAGAAGGTTGAGTTCTCTTGACCTTGTCTATTACCCTAAAGCATATCAAGAGATTGGCAGCCTCTTCAGGCAGTCAACCTATGTTTTTGAGAGCTAACAGGTGAAACCCACTTCCCCACATGGTTCACCTTGTTAGATTCCTTCCTAACATATCCACTTCTGGGATGAGCCATAGAGGCCCTAGTAAGCTCCAAAAGGGAAAAGATCCTAGAGTCATTTGAGGTCAAAGGATCATCCCAAGTGAACTTTTCCTCTATAGTCTCTTTAAGTATACTCTTAATTTTAAACCAGATCTAAAGGACAACTTGCCTGCAATCTGGAAAAATTCACCTATTTCTCTCAAGCCAAATTTTCTAGATAATAAGGGATGGACCCAATTCCCAAGTAGCCACTAGGAAGGAAGTAGAAGTCGAAGGAAGGCCCAAGTTCATCCAAAGATAATGGAGAGACAAGGCATGAACTAAAGATTTCTTCCATAAATGACACCACTAATTCTAGATTTTAGTCGAGAAAGAGCATAGGAAGAAAAGATGGCTAGAGCTTTCCTCACTGTTTCCACAAAGAAAGCACATCGAAGGACCATTGAATCCCCTTTTCCTAATGTTCTCCCAAGTAAGGCATTTGTTCAAACTCAAAAGCCACAAAAACATATTACACTTGGGCAGACCATTCATGTTCCATATACTCTTCCACCATGGAATCTCCTACAAGTGAACTTGTTGACCACGCAAAGTAGTGTAACCCTCCAGTACTGTGTAACTCCATTTGGGTCCATTACCCCAAGCCAAATCATCCATCACCTCCAAAGAACTACAAGGCCGCTCAGTAAGGATCAAAGTGAAGAAATCTTGCTCCTCCATAGGACCCCCATTAGGCCAGGAATCATATTGATGCCATTAATACACCACCATGGTCCCCAAAGAAGAAGAGACCTAGAAGCTATCAACCTTTGAAAAACTAACCCCAACTAAAGAATAACTTAAATCCTAAAGATGAGGATGAGATGAAAGTATAGGAATATTGCCATCCCAAGAATCAAACAAAAAATGAGCAGAATTATCTTTGTTAATGATCCAAAAAAACCCTTCCTTGATGAGGTTAGAACCTCATTTTAGAGTATTCTAGATCAAAGAACCCTTTCCAGTTAGTTTCATCCAATGAATATCCTCATCAGAAACACCACAAAGGTATTTGATGTTCATAATGTGAGCCCATGGTTGATCAGATAGAGTATACCACCTCTAATATAATTTTGCCACTAGAGCCAAACTATTGTGCTCATATTTCATGAGACCCAAACCACCATACACCTTGGGTTTAGACACTTGGTCCCAACTCACCAAGCTCCATTTATGTTGCTCAATATTTCCTGCCCACAAGAATTTCCTAGCAAGAGAATCATACTCTTTAAGAAAAATCTTTGGAGTAGATAAGGACATGAACCTATACAAAGGGAGAGCCTACAAGATAGATTTTAAAAGAGTTGACCTACTTGCAAAGGATAACTAATGAAAAGTCCAATGTTTGACCTTTGAGCAAAATTTATCTAAGATGTGCTGCCAGTTCCTCTTATTCATATTTCCCACATAGAGGGGAATACACAGATAGTCCAAAGGTAGGCCACCAATCTAAAAATGAAGAATGTGAGCAATTCTATTCTGAATTCTCTTGAGGGTATTGAAAAATATGATGCTAGACTTCTCATTAATCCTTTGCCCAGACACAACCATGTAAATATCTAGTGCCTTCCTGAAATTAGTAGCCTTCTCAGTTCTTGCCAACCCCATCAAATCGGTATCATCAACAAAATAGAGGTGAGTTTGGGATTCAAAACCTTGATTCCAACTCCATCCTTTGATAAGACCTCTATCCTTGTGATGTCTTAGCAATCTTCCTAGACCCTCAACCAAAATAATGAAAAGATAAGGAAATAAAGGATTGCATTTCCTAAGTCCCCTCAAAGCAGAAAAAGGGGATGAGGGAAATCCATTGATCAAAACAAAGAAAGAGGATGTGGTCACACAACTCATTACCCAAGAAATCCAACCAAGATGAAATTCAAAGGCTGCAAGCATACACTAAAGAAATGACCCTAAACTCTATCATAGGCCTTAGACATGTCCAATTTTATAAACATTTCCTTTTTCTTAGAAGAAGACATGGAGTGCACAACCTACATAGCCACAACAATCCCATTCATAATCTACCGACCTTTGACAAAAACCCCTTTGCTTCACTGAGATCAAAGAAGCCAAACAAGTTTTCAATCTCTCTACAACCAGCTTAGTAATAATCTTAAAAACCACATTACACAAAGAAATAGGCCTAAAAGAGTCAAATGAGTTGGCTCCTTTTTTGGGAATCAGAGTTAGGAAGGTTGAGTTAAAAGCTTTGAGCATCTACTTATTTTTGTAAGACTCTCTAACCACATCTAGAAAATCCAATTTTAAGATATCCAAGAACTCTTGAAAAAAATATATTGGAAAGCCTTCAAGACCAGGATCTTTTCCTTTCTTCATCTAAAAATAATGCTCTTAACCTCTACTAGGGAAACATGATTTAGAAGTGAGTTATTTATTTTTCTGGAGACAACCAAAGGAATACAATCCAAGACCATGTCCTCCTCTACAGCTACCAACTAATTTTCCTCAGTGAAGAGGGTGAAAAAGAAACTAACAACTTCCTCATAAATGGCTTGATAAGAAGATAAAAGATCCCCATTCCTTGAGATAATAGAAGTAATTAAATTACCATACCTTCTCTCCTTGACATAATTATGAAAAAAAGTAGTGTTGTGGTCCCCCTCCTGAGCCAATCAATACAGGAATTCTGTTTCTAAAAAAAATCCTCTCTTAACTCCCATTCAAAAAGATCTCTAGATAGTTTAGACTCTTTCTAGATAAACTCCATAGTCATTCCTTCTTCCTTAATTTTCAAAGTGATACTATCCAATTGATCCTGAACCTATATTTTTCCCAAGAAAATATTTCCATAAGAAGCTCTATTCCATATTTTAAGCTTGTACTTAACGAACTAAAGCATTTTGTAAAAGGAAAACATGGAATTCCCAAAAGTAGGCCTCCCTTCAACCCACCAACTTTCAACCAACTGGTACAAGCCAGGATCATGAAACCACATGAGCTAGAATTTAAAAGGATGTTTTCTAGACAAAGAAAAACACTAGGATGAGAATTTGATAGGCCAATGATCTGATCCCCTCTAGCTCAAGTTCACAAAAGAAGAAGCCAAAATATCCCCAAGCCAATGGTTTGAGACAAGGAATCTATCAAGCCTTTCAGAAATAGAACCCTCCCCACACCTTTTGTTATGCTAGGTGAAAGAACCATTAACAGGCTTCATGTCCACCAACTTGAGAAAAGAGATATTGTCACACATCATAGATGAAGCACGACCCAAACACTCCAACCCTCCATATTTTTCCTCCATGCAAAAAATAGATTAAAATCACCTGCAAGAATCCAAGGACAACTAGGAGCTAAAGACCTAATGGATTTGACATGAAACCATAACAAAATATTACCTGGTAGATCATTAGGTGTATATATGTTGGAGAAAAGAGAAACCAATCCAAAATCAAAATACGATGCCAACATCAAGAGGGAATTCTTTTAAACCACCCACCAAAGAGGAGTTATCTTGTAGGGGTTCTAGAGACAAGAAAATCCCAGTTGAACCTTGGGCTTCAACACACTGGCATACACCTCTCCACCAAACTTTAGAAGATACATTAACCATTTCATCCACTAAGAGTTTAGTCTCTTGGATGAACATTATATCAGGACTATGATCACAAATCAAATCACAGGTAGCCTTTTTTCTAGGGGTGCTACCCAATCCCCTTGCATTCTATGAGAGCATAATCATTTGAGGGATGAAGAAAAGTGAGAGTCTAGAGTCTTAACAATACCTAATTCTACTAAGGACTCACCCATAAACTTCATCTTTTCCATATCATTTATTCTACCCACCTTTCCTGCCTTGTCCACTGCTCCCTTTAAACTCTTTTGATTTATTCCTAGCTAGAGCATAGTTTTCTTTTTTACATCCTCCTTTGTTCTAAATTTTGTAGCCAAATTAGTATATTCCTCATTGTCATCCAGTGTTGGAGGGTTCTCACAAAGAGGGTTAGCCACCTTGACAACCCCAATAACTTCACCAAGCTCTTGATTATTCCCTAATGCCTTGGCTAGAGTTGGAGAATTTATTTTGACCTCATGTAAAGCCTCTTACAAATCTACTTCATGACTAGGAATTTGGGAGATATGTGTTGATGGTTCCAAACCTTGCATGTCTTGACCTTCAAGAGAAAGATCATGCTCCATTGAGTCCAATTCTTCAAAATTTTCAAGGATGTCAAACCTATTTCCAACACCTCCTTTATGCATAGCCTTATTTTGATGGGTTGCCCCTCTAGCCTTGGACTGTCCTTTCACCAGAATAAACCCCTTTGAATTATTTCCCTCGCTTAGAACTGGGGCTTTTCCCTTTGCTTTGGAATCCAATCCCTGTTGCTCGGGCTGAGAAGGTTGAGCATTACCCCTTGATTTAGGACAATTCCTTTGTAAGTGTCCATACTCTTGACACAATCTACATTGGAATTAATTAATTATCAAAACATGACTTGCATGTTCACCTCAAATATTAATTGAATTAATTGATTATCTTCACCCTCCTTTTTTATTGAGAAAATCATGAACACTGATTTCTAACTCTAATTGGTTTACTAGCTCATCTATTCTTCAATCCCACTAACCACTCAAATGGCTTTCCCAACCCCATAGATTATTCTAATCTAAATACACTAATACTTCCAATTTATTTCCTCTCAATGGTTCTCAACAATTGATCAAGATTTTTTAATACAAGATCTTGATCATTCATCTCAAAATAAGAAAACTATAAAACAAACTTCACCCTCTCACAAATCATTTAGAATATTCATAGAGAAGAGCTAAGAAATTATCCCTTCAGCACATTGAGAGATATTATCACATTCTAGTTCACCATTTTACACACATTGAAGATTTTTCCACAATAATAATGGAGTTTTTGTATTGAATAGAGCAATTTGACATCCAACTGTTAATACAAACACAACTCCAACATGGGATGGCATATTTTTTAAAGATTTGAATTCAGTTTATGTTGTCTTTTGATTACATTGTTTGATTTTGTAATTTTAGAACTTTATTTCATGAGTATTGGGTATGGGATTTTACTCTTATTTGAATTATGGTAGTTTGATTAATTTCCTTTATTTTCCTATTTCTTTATTCCCCCCTTATGACATTTGGCATTCCTAGGGCATACTGGGGCAACTTTGGAGCAACAATTTTTGAATTTTCTATGACACAATGCTCAAAATTGCATTGTATCAAAGAGGGGAAAAAAGTAGATACCCTAAATTGTCTTGACTGGCAAAAAACACTTTCACCTTTCTTCCCTAAATTGTTAAATAAAACATTATTATTTAATTATTATTAGATTTTATATTCATCTATTAATTAATTATTTTAAAATTATTTAATTAATTCATCCTCAATCATTATTTACATCATTAAACCCTATTTTCCTCTATTAATTGAATAATATTTAATTATTTAATTAATTCACTATATCATCATTAATCTAACTTTATTCCTCCTAATTAATTAAATAATATCAATTATTTAATCATGTCACTAATATATCCTATTCCTCTAAATCAATTAAATTATTATCATTAATAATTTAAATCACATCACTTTCCCTTGTTAGCTCTCAAAAACGCAGGCTGAATGCCTCAAGAGGTTGTCAATCTCTCTTGATATGCTTTAGGGTAATAGACAAGGTCAAGAGAACTCAACCTTCTACTCTTTAGGTGCTGCTAAACCTTGGGCAGGTGTACCTCTCTGAATTAAGTAGACTTATGATTATACCTCTTTCAACAATTTATCCACAATGGCAAATGGAGGTGAACAAATGAATTCAAACTTGATAGCAATCTTCTTAATCTAAATCCTAAAATTGCTCAATTAACTAATATAAAGAGAATAAATGAATCTTAATGATGAAACTACATAGACTAGTGCCTTGTTGGGTATGTAGAGTCAAATGAAATCAAAATGAGCAACATTCTCTAGAGAAAACTCAAATTATCTGGCATACATTCTATTCATAACTTGTATAAACATGCAGTACTATAACTACAAAGCTCTACTTGAATAATCTTGATGAATATTTTTGATTACTATGATCAACTAAAAGGATTTAATCTTTGCTTGAAAGAACCAATTGATTAATCACACAAATACATGAAATATGCATTGACAAACTGAACATAAACTTGTTATGTCAATTTAAACAACCATAAAGCATCAATCTTGGAGACACCCTAGTAACTTTCATTTGAATTAATAGATAAATTGGACATTGTGAAATGCAACAACATCAATTGACTTTCATAAATACCTCCATTATGAAAACATGCATCATAGTCTCTGATCTGATAAATCTATTGTACTATATCCATATAGTTTGCCTACTGTCTATCGAATAACTAATAGTTGATGATCATTATACAATTACAAAATGCCTATTTATACACCAGCATGAGAAAATAAATCAAATTGAAAATCCATGTCGGCCCTCCACAAAAATTAGGCTCTAATCAAGTCGGCCTGCAACAGTATTATGAACTCACATGTTGGCCACAATATTTTGAATTTATGTTTATTCATCAGTGAAACAGTCGGTGAGACATATCGTATCATCATGCCAAAGGAAATTCAATTGTTATTTTCCCGTGTCCTTATTTGCTTTCTCTGTGAAAATTGAAAATAAGGGAGAAGTCCCAAAGAAACAACTAAGTCATACTGAAACATCACGAGCACATTAGGTCACCAAGAGCATGCAAATCTCACACTGAAAGCCATTTGAAAAGAACCTTTATGCTCTGTCGGTGAGACATATACGCTTCACCAAGACCCTTCACCAAAGACCCAAATGAAGTGTTGGCGAGACCGAAGGTCACTTGTCGAGACCTCACAGTGAAAACAACTTGTTTGGCCGAAGAGATACCATAATGTACTAGTTGATGAAACATTTTAATTTTAGTAAGAGATTATTCGACAACTTGACTCCTCGGGCGTAAGTCCTATGAGTACCAGGTAAGATTACATCAAGATCATTAAAACATTATGTCGGCAAATGTCATTAAACCGACATTTAGCGTCACGGTAAGACATATAGATCCTATCAAGACGACAGGTATATCGAATGCGTAAATCAGCGCCGAAATAGCCATCCCAAATGTAGGTCGGTAAGACATGATAAATTGATGAATATTTAATCTGGCGACCCTTTAGCTTCATGTCGGAGGAACTTGCTGCCAGACAACAAATTTTTCTATAGTTAAAACTACCTATGTAAAATTAGTTGTTGTGAGAAGGCAAACACTGGCTGGAGCAGGGCAACTCAAACGCTTATCAATATAAATGCACAATGCATCGGAGACCAGAGGACCAATGTCGATGGCATGGATCACTACATGAAAATGGCACTCAATGATTCCAAGTAATAGGAAAATGTAAAGTGTAAATTTCATGAAGAGGGAAAATATTCAGCAAGGTAAGACTAATCTTAGAAATTTATGATATGAACCAGAAAATACTATATTTTGCCAACTAAATAAATGGTTCCATCCTGGGATGAAATGGAGAGTGCATGATTTCAATTGGTAAGGATCCAAATCTTTGGGTGAGTAGACCATACAAATGATGAACTAGCGAGCAGAAATAATCAATGGGTGAATGGGAGATAGAATGCAAAATAGAGATGAATGGAGAATGAAAGTGAAATGGAGATGGACAAGATCCTAAACTACTGTGCATGGAAAATAATTTTAAAGAGGATAAGAAAGAGTTGTACATGCACTGGCAACCCTTAATCCTCTATGTTGCTCAAGAGAAGAAAGGACTGGCACTTCTGCATGTGAAATTTTAGGATTCTCACTGCTCATATTTTGTATAGTATGAGTTCCTCACCCTCTTTCTAACAATGCAGTCCTAGCTTAATAAAGCTTCAAATCTCACTGTTTTCCTTTTTCCCCGAAAGACTGGCATTCACATCAACACCTAAGCTGCCTTTCTAAAATTTCTATCCTTTTCTTCTTGTCAAATAGATACTTCATCTGTGTCTGTAACTTCATATTTTTGTTTTGGGCAGCTCTTCTTACTTCATCAAGTTCAGCTAGTTGCTCCATTCTTTCCTCCATAGGCTCAGGAATATCCAAATCTTCCTGAAGGACAAATTTGTAGACTGGTAACAAATTCTACAAAGGCATCCTGGCCTATGCTCCATACACCAACTCAAATGGGGATTTTCCAATTGCTCTTTTAATAGTAATCCTATCAGCCCAGATAGCTAGTTTTAACTTTGAATCCCAAGCCTTCTTGTCATGTCCTAGCATCCTCCTTATAAACTTCCAAAGACTCTTATTACTAGACTCTACTTGTCCATTGGCTTGTGGATGGTAAGGAGCTGCATACGAAATAGTAATGCCATATGTATCACAAATGCTTTTGAATTCATCTAATCTAAAACACATCCCATTGTCTATGATTAATCTTAGTGGTACACCAAGTCTGGTGATAATGTTGTCTATCAATAAATTTGTCACCACTTTGCTTATAGCCCATCTAGGTGGGATTGCCTCTACCCATTTGGTAAAATAATCATTGGCAACCAGTATCCACTTGTATCCTCCACTTGATTTTTCCTATATTTCTCTGATGAAATCAATTCCCCATTGATGAAAAGGGGCATCAGCCTGCAAAGGTAAAAGTAGCAGAGCTCCTTGATACTTTAGTTTTCCAAAGAACTTCTAGTAGGCTTCACACTTTCTTACAAGTGTGAAAGAATCATTAAAAACCTTAGGCTAGTAATAACCTGCCCTGAGAATTTTGTTTGTAATTATTTTTGTTGAGTAGTGTCCTCCACAAACTCCCTGATGCATTTCAGTTAAAACAGGCTTGGCCTAAAAATCATCTAGACATAATAACAGTATACCATCCCTGTTCTTCCAAAATAGATCTCCATCCATGAAAACATATTTAGATGCTTGCAACTTTAGAGTTCTCCTCTGGCTGTCACTCAATCCCTCTGGACACTTCATGTGCTTAAGGTAATGCATAATATCAATATACCAAGAAGTATGCTCGATGCTTGCAACTGCATTCCCTTCATCTACATTACAAACTTGACTTGCTTCAATATTTGATTCTACCATCAGCTTAGCCAAGCCTTGACCTCTCACTAGCTTAGTAATTTGTATCTCCATGTCAAACTCTTGGATTTTGTTAATCCATCTGCATCTTTTTCCTATAACTTTGGATTGTGTCAGAATATCTTTGACAGCTGCATGAGGGATATAAGGAATCACTTTTGTTCCAAAGATATGGCTTGAAAGCTTTTATGGCCTTTACCAATGCAAACACTTATTTTTCCATTATATCATACTTCAGCTCAGACCCTTGTAGTGATTTACTAAAGAAAGAAACAAGCTGTTCATGACCATCATCATTCTTCTGTAACATAACAAGAAGAATAGTGTGCATTGAAGCAAATGAAAACATCTGAAAATGCTTTGCAAAATCTCGAGACTGAAGGAGAGGAGCCTCTCTGACAGCCCTTTTGATGGATATGAAAGCTTCCAAAGCCTCTACATTCCATTCCATTTTCTTTTCTTTCTTCAACATATTTGATATGGGCTTAATGATCTCAACAAAATTAGAAACAAATCTCCTAACAAAATTAATTTTTCCAAAGAATGATTGTATAGCCTTAACAGTTTTTAGAACATGAATTTTATCAATGGCTTCAACCCTCTCAGGATTTATTCTAACTCCCTCCTTTGAAACAATATGTCCTAAGAACTTTCCTTCTGTGACTGCAAAATGAAACTTCTTAGCATTTAAGTTGATACCATATTCTAGGGATTTAATAAATACCTTCTCCAGCTATTGTACATGATCTTCATCCTTTTTTGAATAAGTAGTCAGGTCATCCTGGTACACCACCATGATAGCATTGATTAAATCTGCAAATGCCATGTCCATAGCTCTTTGAAAGGTCATCTCCCAAAGATTAGTGAGACTAAATGTGGTATTCTGATAACTATATATCACTTAAGGAGTTGTAAAATGTCTTATATTGTTAGATCTTTTGACTTTAATCCTCGTTGTTGTTGGCTGAGAAAGCTAACCCTTATTGCACTGGAGATCACCTCACAGATGCAAATAACTCACAGAAAGAAGACATGAGACAAAATGTTGCAAAAGCTCTAAAGTTGGAAAATGTATCTATCTGAGAGATAAATTACAATGATGAATCCTTATATGAGGTTACGAAAACTTAAAAGAAACTTATAGGGTAGACATTTAATAATTAATATAATTATTAAATGTCACAACATACAATCCAAGTAAATCTTAAGAGAGGAATAAATGAAATTTCTAATTAACATGATTAAATTAAACCTTTTCTCTAACACCCCCTTAAGATGAGCAAAAAGGCATGCAAACATGTGCAGCAAAGGTGTCTCAATGTAAGAAAGCGCAACTAAACCTGTAAACAACAAATCACCAGTACTCCACTACAACCAAATCTCTATAAAGTGGAGAAATAGAGAAAACCTCATGGGAAAACCTCTACTCCAAAAAGAGATGAAAGAAATAAATGCACTAATAATAGAAGGATAGGAGGTGGATAACATAAGACCCCCCATAGACAACTTCTATCATATAAGTACATGTACAATGGTCTCCATAGGAGAAAAAGAAAGAGACTAGAAGGACCCCCCACAATGAAGAAACTCCTGTTGCACATATGGATGCCTGAGGTAGAATCTAGAAAGAGATCCCGAAGTGGCATATAATATTCCTCCCCTTGGGAAGAAACAAATCCAAAGGACAATGTCGAAGAAACCCTGTGAAAAGAGATGAACCAATCTATCTCAAGATGTGTGCCATGATAGGATGTTGAAGAATCTCTCTGTCTGAACTGAAACAAAAGATGTCAAATCCAAACTGAACTAAACATTCTTGAACTACAACCTCTAAATGCACAAATGATGGTGGGCTAACAGTAGGAATATGGCTATCAACAAAGAGGAGCTGAAAATCCTCAAAGTAATCCTCTAGATCTGTAATATAGGACTCTACAAACAAAGACAAAATGCCTGCAAGATAAGAATCCCAAGTAGCCATGTCTGAAAGATGTATGATGTCCTGTTTAGCTGATTGAATAGGAGCCAAAGAAGAGGCAATATCAAACTGATCAAGAACAATAGGAGAAGATGCTGATACAAGTATAATTTCAGTCTGAAGAGTAGGAACTGTGAGACAATCCTCTAATTCATCAGAATATGTAAGGGTGTCTAAATACTAAAGCTCCTCTAAAGTATCATGGTCAAAAGGTGTGTTCTCTCTCCAACCAATGGGTACAAGACAATCTAAAGCAGGATCCTCTGGGAATGGAGAAAGACTAGGGTCTCCATAGATCTCCCAAAGACGTGTCCAAAGTGAGTGAGGACAATCAATGCTCGATATAGCCCACACAGTGTCAGAATCAACACTAGACAATATAAGTCCTACTACGTGATTTCTAATGATATCCCAAGCTATTTTTCCCTTTGAAGTTGTTGGTTTAGGTATGAGATCATACAAATAAGGAAAAATATTAAGCCACCTATAGTGTGTAAGTATGCCCATTGCCCATGACTCATAATTACCCTGTTCCAGAAAAACAACTAAAGGGTGAGTAGAAAAACCCATGACAACTCTTCAAATTAAAAATATGAGACTAACTGACCTCAATATTGATAAATCAGATCAAATAAAGCCATCCCACACAAACAAATCATTTCCAAGTGCTGAAACATCCAAGTAATTGACAGATGTGTGAAAACATAAAATACTGAATAAAATGTACCTGGGGCAGACTTTGAAAAAAAAATGACAGATCTGGAAATATCACAAAAACACCTTTCCAATGCCTATTCATTTGCGAAAAATGGAGTTCGAATGCAAAAGATACGCCCCCGGGAGTGAAAAACACAAGTTCTAACTTTGACTGGCAAAAAAAGACTGTAAAATGGAAAAATCATAAAAAACAACCAGCACCATCAGATCGGTGCCAGAATCAGCTTACAACACCTATTTCCATTTGAAAATACGAGCTAAAACACCTGAGATATGCCCATTTTACTAAAAGTACTCATTTAGGCTTTAAACCAAAAATATTCAGCTGAACCTTCATGCACAAAAATTGAGGTAGAAATCAAAAGGGCATGAAAATTGAGGCAGCTCAAAATTGATGCAACGACTAAAAAGATGAAACAAAAATCATATTGTCTGTACGGATCCATACAATCATATAGATTTTTGGCCATTTTTTGAAATTCCCCAAAAACACTTAAAAATCAATTTTCAGCAAACCCTATCATATTTTATATGAAAATAGGGGTTTTTGGGCCTTCTGAGTGTATCTAAAAAGTCTATTTTTCACTAGCATGCACTATTTGAGAGATCAAGGTGAAAATTTCTTAAAAAATGATGGAAAACCCCTCTGATTTGGCAAAAACAAACTAGAATGAAACCCTTGCACAAAAAAAAAACTCTATAAGCTGATATTTTTAGAAAAAGAATAGGCAGCCATAGATCTGGAGCTCTGATACCATGTTGAAGTTGAGAAAGCCAACCTCACAGACCCCGAAGATCACCTGCATGCAAATAACCTGTCATAGAAAGAAGACATGGAGACAAACAAGCAAGGGTGCTCTGAAAGCTGAAAAATGTATTCATCCGAGAGAGAGATAAATTATAATGATGAATCCTTATAAAATGATATTGTGCAACCCTAAAAGAAACCCTAATAGGTAGACATTTAATAATTAATATAATTATTAAATGTCACAATATACAACTAAAGTGAAATCTTAAGAGAGGAATAAAGGTAATTTAATCAACATGATTAAATTAAAACCTTTACTCTAATAGTTGTACCCTAAAAGCCCATCCATCATTCACAAAAACTCACACCCTATCACCTTATGCAATATAGCCTCCATATTGGGTAGAGGATAATTGTCCTTGAGAGATTCCATATTCAGATTTCTAAAGTCCACACATAATCTAATGTCTCCATTTTTCTTCCTCATAGGGACCAATTTTGAGACCCATGTTGAGTGCCTGATTGGTTTGATAATTCCCCCATCTCTGAGCTTTTTCAATTCCTCTTGCATCTTAGGCTCTAGTGTTGGATTTATGGGTCTTTGCTTTTGTCTGAATGGATTAGCATCTAGCTTCAATGGTATTTTATGTTAAAATAAATCCTCCCTATATGCTTTCAGATCTTCATAAGACCAAGTAAACACATGCTTATACTTTCTCAACAACTCTATCAACATTCCTCTAATTGTAGGGCTTATCTTTTTTCCAATGTATACCTTTCTTGGTGCTGTCTCAGTCCCTAAATTAATTTATTCAATATCTTCCCTTTTGAATGGTGTCTGCCTCATGAGAGACTGATTATTTCCATCATACACACTCTCTAATGCTACTAAGCCTTTAGGAAGCTTTTTTTTTTTTGAGCTGTAAGATCTCCTTGCCAAGCACAGTTTGCTTCCCATCTACTTCCTCAACAAAAGCATTGAAATCAATTTTCTGTGCTTCATATTCATCTATACAATGAAGAAATTTCAAAAGGTCAGTATCATCATTGATTTACTTGACAATTATAAATGTTATCAGGAACAACAAGCCTTGTTTTGAACTCAATCTATGATACCCTAGCCAATGTGATATCATATCTTTTGAGTGCCACATTTGCTAAAAAATCAGCCATTATGTTCTTTGATCTGTCAATCCACTCAATTGAAAATGCATCAAACAAATCAATTGTGTCCCATACAAAATTCATATATTGCTTTAATCTTTTTTGTTTTTCTACACACTTGGATTTAATTTGTGAAACAACCAACTTAGAATCACCAAAAACAGTTAGCAACTTAATCTTGTGTTCCACAGCTATGTTCAAACCTATCAATAGAGCTTTATACTCTGCCACATTGTTTGTACATTCAAATTCCAACAAGAATAAGTATTTAAAAGTAGTACCTTCAGGGGAAACAAAAACAATCCTAGCACTATTACCTTCTTGGTTGCATGCTCCATCAAAATACATCTTCCATACTTCATTGCAACTTTGTGCCACATGCTTTTCAATTGGATCACTATTGGTTAATTTTGGTTGGGCTGATTCAATCTTAAAACTTCCAAGATCAACATCATAAAAAGAATTGATCTGATCTTGAGGTACGCAGTCAACAAGCTGGTTCATTCTTGCCTCTCTATACAACTTGACTTCCTGACCATTCATTGGAATTGTAGCATAAGACAAACCAAACTAAACATTTGCCCCCAACTGCTGATGTCATTTTCCTTGATAGAAGCATCCCAAACTAAGGAGGAGTATCAATCATTGCTATATCTATATTATAAGCCACCTGTGGATAAGTAGCCACTTTGACTTGAACATCTCTCATAATGCCTACCACAGGTACAAGTCTGTTATCCATTGCATAGCACTTCCCTTCACATGTATCAACCGACATGCCAAGTTGCTTCATAACTCCCACTGGCATGATATTTATAGCAGCACCAAAGTCTATCATACAATTCCTCAGAAATTTGTTATTTATAAGAAATGTGGTGAAAAAAGAATCCACTTGTGGGGGAGTTGTTAATACATCACCCAAACAAACTTCTAAATTATTTATCTTTTCCTGCCTATTGATTGCTTTAACAACTACTTTGCTTTCATTCCCATTTGTTATTAATTGAACAATAGTATCTCTATATTCTTTAATTTTCATCATCTCAAGTAGTGGGACATAAATTTTTACCTAGGATAATGCCTGAGTGAAGTCAAAAGAAGAGCCCTCCACCTTAACAACCTTCTTCAATTCTAGTGTTTCTCCTTTGTTTTCTTCCTTTTCCTTTTTATTAGGTTGGTCATGCATCTCTTCATTTTTACGAGGCTGTTTATTTTTTGGCTTTTTCACAATTCTTTGTGTTTCCTTCTGATCTTTCATAAAAATTCCCCTAGGCATGCCTTCCATCTCATTCACTTTTCTATTTCTCAACTAATATTTACTCCTTGCCTCTTCAACTGCTACAAAAATTAGTCTTTCTATTTCTTCTTTGGTGAGTCTTCTAATACTACATTGAGTAGGTGCCTCAACTGAATGTGGCTTTGTATAATCTTCTTCAGAATTAGAAAGGATGTATTGTTCAGCCATATGGACATTATATTTCTGATTTGAAACATCATATTCATAACCTTCATCCTCTAAAGATGAGTACCTTTCCTCAGTGTGGTGAAAATTATTTGAAGTTAAATACACCTTGTGGTATTCTTTATTATTTTCTATCAACATTCCCTCTTCTTGCATCCTTTGAGCTACAACACAATAGTCTAAAGAATGTGGATTATCACAAACTTCACAAAAATAATTATTATTCACCATATAAGTTCTCTTCTTAGTCAATGGATCTAGAGTCTCTTTGTTTCTTGGCCTAGCTGTTATAGGTTTTCCATCCTTCTAGTCTGTATTATAAGGCATGTCATGCAACCTCGGTCTTTCATTTCTATATGTGTTCTCATGTCTGTAATTATAATTATTACTTTGCTGACGAGGCCTCAAGTTGTCTCTTTTATTGATTATACCTGCAACCTTCTTGTTGTTTTCAATTGTCAGTGCTATCTTCTAAGCTTCAACCAGATCTCTTGTGAACC